>JAQIUQ010005790.1:0-96742 GCA_030378365.1 Hybognathus amarus | reverse complement strand
AAAGTTACTTATTGTGAGCTGTCATCACATGTACAGCTGCCTAATGGAAGGTCTGTAATCTGGGTCTGTATAAAATGTGTTTATTTTGTTTGAAATGGTTTTGAGAATGACGCACTTGGCATTGTTTGAGGCATTGTTCTCTGGCGTAGAGCTCTTCTGTACTCTTTTTTTTGTTGTGTTTTTTTAACTGAGAAATGTGTCTATGCAGACTATACACAAAACTTGTTCGGCTACTGAGTATCTGATTTAGAAAAATAGTTTGTTTCTGAATATAAAAATGTTGGTTGTCACAATGTATTGTACTTGCTCTTGGATGCGCCTGTTGTTGTCCATTGCTATCATTGTAAAAGAAGAATGTGACAGTTGATCGTTGTAGTATTCCTTTTGGTATTTGCCTAGGTGTTTGTGGTGATTGGACAGCTGGGTAAAAATGGAAAGTGATGAGCGCTGGGTTTTACCCAAAGCTGAACATTTTCACTCTCGGTGCCCCTTAAAAAAAAATAAATAAAAAAAAATATATATATATATATATATATATATATATATATATATATATATATATATATATATATATATATATATATACACACACACACACACCCGGGAAAAACACCAAGGTGGACACATGTCAATCTTGTTTTATCAAAGATTTTAGATATACAAAGACGTTATGCTCATATTACTATAAAAGGGAGAAAGAGCAACCCGTTTGAATAAGGCCCACCTTCTTAATAAAAGGGACAATCAATAGTCTTAGACTTGATGAATGTATGACATCAACGAATGCCAGAGCGATTCAAAAGCACGGTAGCCGTTTTTTGGGGTTTTTTTTCTTATTTCAAAATTCCATTGTAAGCTTGATGAACAGCTTTGGATGATTTAATTTTTCCCCTTTCAAAGAACTGCACTTGCATGACTGAAATAATTGCCCGAGAGGCGTTTCAAAGATGGCCACTGAGTCAAATTACTGACTAGCCTTAAAGGGGCTTTGATATTAAGTGAAACACAGATTTTTACATGAAAACTATAAACACCGATAAAACAACCAGACAAGCTGTAAGCCTCACATATGCACTGAAAACATTTCTAAATCTCATTATAGATTTACTTCATAAGAGTCAATTATTTGCAAGACAGACTACACTGATCTGATTACACAAGGTTTGCTGCAGGCAAACGACAAGGACGCCAAAATACAGCAATGCATTGTCTATTTATTGAATGGACTCTAGAAGTGTTTTTTTTTCCTCATTACATTCATTGCGGGCTGCAAGTTCACTCATACTTCTCATAGAAGTGCCGTAGTAGGCTACTATGCAACCAACATCCATAGCACCCGCATTTAATTCGCATATGCCAAAGAATGCAGATGCTCAAGGACTTTTAATACAATAAGCTCACAAAAGCTGTCGGTGACTGCACTTTGGAAGAGGTTCTGTTTTTCGCACCTTCCCTAGCACAATCACCTCTCTGCAATAGCTGCATGTGCGATTGTAAATGTATTTACAAGTGTGTGTGTGTGTGTGTGCGCGCGCGCATGTCTGCCAAGGAAATGGTTGACAGCTAGAGCTAAGTGAATACCATGTCACCCATTCTAACAGCTAGGCCTGAGCAAAGATCGATGGCCAGGGTGTCTGGAAGTGGATAAAAATGAAGCATTTAATTCTCAACCACTGGGCCGTATCCTCTTCCACAGGCCCAGATGCAGTAAATCTACGGGGCTCTGGCAATGTTTTGTTCCCTCTGCTATAGCCCTCGAGAGCCTGCCGTCAGCACAGACAGAAACAGCAAGCTCACTGTCATCTTGTTATTCTGCTCAGCCTGTCAGATGACACAGAGCAATGAAGGACACAAAACACAGTGTTGGATTTGGGAGTGTGAATGGTACGGCTGAGGACGAACACGTGTTGATCTGCGGCACAGCAAGAGGTAGTTCTTTTGGGATCAATGTTCTGACACCGCTGAGCCCACCTGAACTGTGTCTGAACAACAGAAGCTTGTCTTCCGTCGAGTCTCATCTCCAGTACAAATGTATTTTAAGCTGGTTAAAGGGTATTAAGAAACACATGAGCGCACACAAAAACGAACACAGTCGAATCTCGAAGAAAAGCGCTAGGAAGAGAAAATGTGAGTTTATCATGTCCCAAAGGATGATATGATGGATCGGGCACTCTTGTCGCTAGTGCTTTTGCTCATTTAACACAAATCCCTGCTCTCCAAATTGAGATGCTTCATTGAGACCCTCTGTGGCACGTTCAACCCAGTAGACCATCATCACCTTTTATCGAAACCCACCATAAAAATGATGTTCCCATTTGGAGAGAAACAAAAGCTTGTGTCTACGGGTTGCATCCAAGCGCTTTGGAGAAGAGAGCCAATCAAAATTTGCATTTAGATTACAGTTGTAATGGAAAAAAAATGGGCTGATGAATCTTGCTGAGGAAAACAAGGACTAATTTTCTTGTTTGCCAAATAAAAATATACAGTCTCCACACTGAGTGGAAAATATGTATATTACTTGGTTTTATGAGGAACTGTAATTACCAGATACTGCAGTGTTTAACTGATAATTGCTGCGTGATAAATGTACACAAACAAGAGAAATAAATTGCAATTCATTTAAAATAAAGTCAAAATAAACTGCTCTTTGCTATAAGATAAGCTTAGCAACATTTTAAAGAGGAATATGCTTCAACCGAAAATGAAACTTTTGAGACATTTTTCTCACTCTTATGTCATTGCAATTCTCTTACGTTTTCCATGGAACACAGAAAGATATCTTTTTTTCACAGCTATTTTCCACACAAAATTTAAATATAATTTTAATCTCAAGCAAAAGTTTGGCATCTTTTCACAATTGCTTTCAGATAAAACTGATGCCAACATCATGGGTTCTGAATTCTAAAGGAAATGACATGGAATGATAAAACGTATACCTCAAATGCAGTATATGAAAAAAGTAAATGCATAAATATAAATAAATATTAAAATATTTATAAATTTCATCAATTTAATAATAATACATTAATATACATTTTTATTAAACTAAACAATACAATACAATACGTTTTTTAAGGTGTTTTTAGTCCTTTTTGAGTTTGAAAGTCAACAGTCATTGCGTTCAAAAGAACTGTGTAAAGAAAAAAAAAATCATATGTGCATTAAATATCTAAATAACAGCTTGCCGCACTACTTGTCGTTAATGAAAACGTTACATGGAAACAAAACTAGTCCAAATGTCCTGAATGTTAATCTACACCGGCTATATTAGACCCATAAGTCTATTATATAAAGACGACATGTTTTAATATGCATATCTGCAGATGTTTTCTCGTTCACTCTGCCACAAGAAAAGCTCATTTGTTTTTTTATAGAGCCCAAACCTCAGCCCGATCCTGCCATTCAAATCACCCGAGACCTCGAACGTAACAAAGGGTAGTTAATTAAACAGCCCGACTTTTAGGACACACGGACACACGCATTGAATGATCTCGTAAAATTAAACAATACAGCCGCTTGCGCAAATGCCACACACAGAAACAATGAGCTTAATTCTCTGGCTTCCTCCATCTGCGACTCGAGTCCAATCACCATTCCCTTATTCACTTACAGATAAGCCCTACTGAAAATAGCAAGTATTTCTAACAGAGACAGACACTCTCATTTTCATCTCCAGACGTGTGTGTGGACCTGTTGCTATTCTCCCAGCCATAATGGCAATCATCTGACTGTCAGCAGACATCAGTCTCAGTGTAGGGGTGATGAAGACTCAGATCCTCCTCTTCTTCCCCCAGAGACGTGACGCTCCAACCGGCTCTATTTAAGAGCCACTGCTAACAGCTCTCAATCTGATGCCTCGGCACCTTTATTTATCACGCACCTCCGAAATACAAATTCAATCGGCTTCTTTATAAGTGCCCCAGAAAAAGTGCTTGTTGCTGCCGCAGGAGGGAATAGAGATTTGCTGTTTTCTTTTCCCCTCATTTTTCAGTAATCATGCAAATCAGATCAGGGTTGAGCGAATGCTAAAGAGTATCATGGGGTCTCCCCGTGGCCCCTGAGGAAGGGCATCCGGGGCTGTTTTCAGAAGCATTTTATTTAGATTGTGACCTTAAGTCATTCAATAAACAGGCTATCATTATTACCTCTCTATTTATGAGTTTGCCCCATGCACTTGAATTTCTCATTGCACATCAATAAATAGTCCTATTTGAAAATGCCGCCGGTTTATGCTCATAATTCTTTCCCCAAAACTGCATAGCTTGGAATTATTGTAATGAGAAGTAGACTCTAAGAAGAACCTTTGACTGCAGAAACTTTCATTTTATTAGTGTTGTGCCATCATCTGTTGCACCGAAAACTGTAAAAAATAAATAATAATAATAATAAAATAGTACATAATGTGAAACTGGTAATTGCACTTTGTTAACATAGAAAACCAAGTACTCAATGTTATGCATGTCAGATATACATGAAACAGGTACTATAAGATATAGGTACAATTTCTGGATTCAAAAAATAATGATATCATTACAATGTATTAACAACGTACCAAAAGTTGGAATCAAAGTCTCAGTTTCCTGTTCTTAGCAGACATGAGTGGCACTGTGTGTGCCTTCATCTGCCTCAAGGTTCAATGTGTTATGCGTTCAGGGCTCAAACCAGTCTGGTCATTGTCCTCTGAACTCTTTTATCAATAAGGGATTTCACGCACAGAACTGCTGCTCGATATTTTCTGTTTTTCGGGCCATTCTCTGTAATCCCTAGTGGTTGTGCATGAAAATCCCAGTAGATCACCAGTTTCTGAAATATTCAGACCAGCCCGTCTGACAATAACAACCACGCCACATTGAAAGTCCCATTAAAACCGGATCACACATCTTACCTTTAAGAATGGACCACGCATCTGTGCATAGTCACCATTAAGCCCGTTTAGACTTCCCATTCTGTAGGCTTTGACAAATTTTTACAAACATTTCTGGAAACCCTAAGGTTGTGGGAGGGGGTTTTCAGAAAAGGACTCAGGCATAAAAAGGCCTTTTTAAATGTTCTAGTGCTAAATGTGTTAAATCCCCTTTCTTCCTTATTCTGATGCTCAATTTGTAACTTCAGCGGATACATGCCTTAATGCATTGAGTTGCTGGCATGGGATTGGCTGATTTAGATATGCATTCACAAGCCGTTGAACAGTGTACCTTATAAAGTGTCTGGTGCGTGGAATGTATTACTGATAGATATACATCACATTAAGTTTATTAGTCAATGCATGTTTAATTGATGGACATTTGATATGCAATTTAACAACTTAAGTCTTAAATTTATGGCCTTTTCAAGCAATGCTCTGATGCCAGTAACCAGGAAAATGTTGGCATAGTCCAGTGGTAAGTCCATCTTCCTGTCATTCCCGCCATTGCTTTTATACATACAAATTTTGATTGCAATCATTTATCAGAATCTGAACATAAAAAATGACATGCAAACAAGTGTCCATCAGTGGTGCGGCTGTTGGTCTTTTAAAGAGAGGGGAAGCTCTTTTATTTTAAATTCTTGACTGTCAAGTGTCAGGGATGGTAAAAGGTGCAAGGACTCGGTGCACAGTTTGATGGGCTTTATTTTAATAATAAAATAAAACAAAATACAAACAAAAACTACGAACCAGCACAGGACTGCACACACAAGCCGCAAGGCTCAGTACTAGGACCGCTTATGTTCACTCTGTACATGCTGCCATTGAAGAACAACGAGAACACTCATTACATAAGCCACGTGTTCACACAACATGACAACATGAAAGCACAGTGTAAAACACAAGCTGTGTGCCACACAGCACAAGACAAAACATGACAGGAAAGCATGTGACCGATGTAAACACGAATCGCGTGCTATACAACGGGGAAATGCCATATATAAATGCACTGTGACGCTACAGGATGAATGAGAAGGAAATCGAGTCAGCTGACCTGCTATCTGATTCTGAACGAACTTATCTTTGAGATTAACGTGTTCTAACACATTTTTAGTCAATACAGTGTTAACACATTTGACCATTCATTGTTTTTGCCATTATTGGGGAAGCTGAGGTTCACTTGCAGTCTTAAAGACATTGCCACTGGTGTCCATTTACCATGAAACCCATAAGATGGTCAAAGTAAAATGCATGAGATATACACTGCAGTAATTGAGATATAATTGGTTGCCACCAATATAACCATTTGAGCATGGTGAGATATTATGAAATATCAGTCTAGGATTGCAAAGTAGTTGTTTCTAAAATCAGAACAGCTTACAGAAGCCACACTTCTATATTTTATAACCCTATAAAAAGGAAGTTGTGGTTGCTGCAGAAGTGCGGTGTCACCCTCTAGAATGAGGATAAAAAGTTGTATCAGAGCCAGCACATAAATGATTTAGCAAATTATTGACAAACACACTAAAAAAGGACCTTGCATAGATGATAATCACAACATTTATATATATATATATATATATATATATATATATATATATATATATATATATATATATACACATATATTGTTTTATTTAATGATTTTTATTTATTTATGTATTTATTTTGACATTTAGAGTTTATTACACATGTAATTCACACGGTTTAAAAAACTTAAAAATATGTATGAATATATCAAGAACAGTAACACAATAAAAAGATGCATAAAATGCCCAGTAAGAAGACTAGTTGATAGACTGCAGCAATAAAGAAAAACTGCTGCAAGCAATCAGTCAAATTTATTAATTAAGTGTAGCTTTTTCCATCAATTAAAAATAACGTTCTTTCTTTTGGCATTCGCCAAAAAGGATTCACATATACCATTGACATCGTTTTTCAGATGAAAAGATTTGTTGATGTGGAGGATGACTGATTTTAGTTACTGCCAAGAGATTATTTGCTAGAAGTACTGAGTACTCAGAGAAGTGAGGTTAACAGTTGGTGGATTACTTTTGCACAATTACAGACAGTCATTCAGCAAATGCAACAACAACAACAACAACTCTAGACCTCAGTTTGAAGTCTGTAAGTGCCTGCCAAGGACTCTGATCCAATGGGACCAAATGAAAAAAAAAAAAAACAATAATTCAGAATGAGTTTTTCCATTTAGTAAAGCGTTGCAAATTAACACAATTATCATTTGCTTGGAAAGTGCTCTTATGGGAGAGCAGGAGTGGAACAGTGCTTTACAGTCAGACTAATGAAGCTTCTCGATTAACAAGAATCAAATGTAGCAAGATGGAGTATTAGGCATGCAAGTGATTTAGTGGCTTGGAAGATTTCATTTCCTTCTGTCTAATAAAAGTTTTTTCAACAAGTGACAATTATGAAGTAAAAAAAAAAGTTTTTCTTTCTTTTTTTCTTTTTTATGAAAAAAAAAAATAATAATAATACTCTCTATGACTCATAAGTTTACCCGATGCTGCATGTTTCACTTTTCTGCACACGCCGAACAAGATTTATTAAAGGGGTCATGAACTGGCTTTCTAAATTTTATTATAATGTTGTCTGAGGTCAACTTATGACGTTCTCTTGATTTTTGCATTTAAAAACAAAATAAGTAATAGGCTATTTTCTGACCCTAGTTTTTGAGCCTAGCTGAAAAACTCTTTGATTTTATGGGTGTCTCGCACTGAAGACTTGGATGTAAACGCCCACTGCTGTGGAGTGGATAACAGTTTTGCATATTATAATGAGTTTCAACTCACCCGTCCGATGCACTTGGGAGAAATTGTTTTGAAAGCGTCCAATGTTGCAAAATGGCAACCGGAATGATTCGCCCATACATGTTCGAACCCAGAGTCTGTGTGTAGCACCATTCCTGTCAGATCCAATATAGACGGCACAGCACCGTTCTTTACTCTTAATCGGTCTGCAAATCCAGTCTTGTTTACAAAACAGTCCTCAGTGAAATGAAGCGAACAGATGGACAATGTTTTACCTCAATCAGCTGGAACGTCATTAAAAATAAAGTTTATCCATGCAGTCCTATTGGAAATCCAGAGGAAGCTTATGCAGCGACTGTCTTCTTCCACAACCAGGCACTGCACAATATTTTTGTATCGCTCTGTAGCTCGAATACGGTTTGTCCTTACCAGGTAGGCCTATGTTATTTTAGCTATGCGTGTAATGCGTGAATCGGTGGGCGGGGCTAAACCGGTTTTGTTGAAGTAGGTTTTGATCTTCTCCTGCAGGGGTGGTGTTTTATCCTCTTTGACATCATAGTTCCCCACTTTGAAAAACGAGTCGTTTGCTGGGGCTGGTGTCAATAAAAGCTTATATTGGACTAATAAGGACGTTTTCAGTTCTGAATCTTACAGGATATTGTTAAATTATGATGACCTCTTAGATGTCAAATGCTCAAAGAAAAAAATATTTCTCAGTTCATCACCCCTTTAAAGCAACACTCAGAAATAAATCGTTCCATATTTATTAATTTTTTTTATGGCCTTACTAGGAATATTTTAGCAAAAAAAAAAATTGATGAAAAAAATATATATATGTTTGTACATTTTAGGCATAATAAAGAATGATGTGTCAATCAAAACAGCATAAGATGAATGCCATTAATATTCATTTGTAAACTACAGTGTTCTCTCTCACTGACACAATGTACTCATGAATAAAGATGAGTCTTGGATCTGAGTGCAGATAAAGCCATACCTTATGAATTAATATGACTATTTCAAGTCATCTCTCAGATTGCCCAGTGAACATATGGTGCAGTTCTAACCAGCTCATTTAAAAGTTGTTACAGGTGTTACAAAGGAAACTGAGAAAAGTTGCATAAATGAGTCAGCTTGTTAGCAGATGCTGTCATATTAAAAGTGACAAAGAAGAAAGAGTTATTTTCAGATGTACAGTCTAAAACTATGATCCAAAACGTAGCTGCTTATACACGGAGGAATTGTGGAATAAGCAGTTCAAAAACGTTTAGCACAATTATTCTGACATCTATTATTCTGTCCAAATTCTAAAGCAATGTTGCATTCATCCTTCACACAGACGGCAATCCCAGAATGCGTTTGAGGTTGATAAGTTTTTATTTTATTTTTTTTAAGTTGCGTGTGCTCTCTGAGGCTGGTTTATAATACATCAAAACAGTTATAGTATATTGTGATACAGTTTTCTATTTGAATAGACTTTAAAAGAGAATTTATTAATGTGATGCAAAGCTGAATTTACAGCATCATTACTCCAATCTTTAGTGTCACGTGATCCTTCACAAATCATTATAATATGCTAAATATTATCAATTTTGAAAACATTGGAAACCATAATGAAACTGGTTTCAGGGCTCTTTAAATAGAAACTTTAAAAGAACGGCATTTATAAAAAAAAGAATAATAATAAATCGTTTGTAACTTTATATTGTGTTGTAGGCATAAAGGCTGTATTGTCACTGTATTTTGATCAATTAAATACATTCCTAAATACAAATAATACTAATTAAAAATTATTTCTTATAGTTGAGTATATACTGCCAACACCTAAAACAATGATTAAAATAGATCAAATGATAATTATAACCCAGTATCTGTGCATACTATTACAGTATAGCTTAGCAATATAAAATAAGTTTATAATATTGAAATCTTATTGTTTCTAATGACATAAGTTGAGAGTTAACCTGAATAAGAATAATACATTTATTTGCATCCCATTGTTTATTACTTTTGGTTTGAGATACATGAAAAGGCAAAACAAATAAGTGTGCATACTGTTAAACTCCATTTCATTTAGCATGCTTCAATAAACTGTAGTTTCTCTCTTCCTGTCCATGCTGATGCTCATTGGTAAAGACTAAGAGGAAGCGTTGCTCCAGAAACAGGCTCCATTGCTCTGCAATGCTTTGTAGATTCAGCTTGAACTGATATCAAAGGACTGAAAGCTTATGCTCAGGACAAAGCGGGTTTCAGACCCATAAATGATGTGTCATTGCCGCTAGTGTTGTTGAGGCTGCAGGGTTTTTAGATTCCTCTGCTGGAACTAACACCGATTCCTTACTGATCTTACTCCCTGTCTCTCTGTCGAACACATCTTATGTCTTGCTCTGAGATCCCTTTTCTGATTTCCAACCATGGATTTTAGATCAGAACATCTAACACCAGGGGTTTTGAACTTGACGTGTGCTTCTTATTTGCTTTCAGGGTGTTTTAGGTCACAAAGACCTATGTGACAACTGGCCTGCTTGTCTTCATTTGCTGTGCATTTTTAAAAAAAGGCCTGGTCTCTGCAGCTCCTGACATGTGACAGGTAGCTGGAAAATATAAAGTCCAGATGCTTGGAGCCATTCTCTAAACTGTCAAATGATGTTTCCTCTCCTTTTGCTTGCATTCATTTGCTGGTTGCATCACAGGCCCTGGTTCTTGGCAGCGAGGCCTGATGTGCTCCCATAGGGCTCTGCTGACTCAGCGCCTCGCATATCTCTGCTCTTCCTTGCCCGCGGCTATCCTCTGTCTGTGTGTTCACACTCGCTGTGTCTTCAGGGGGTAAAGGAGAGTTCATTTCTGTGATGTTATGGCAGCTGCGCAGGTCAGACAGAAGTAGATCAAGGAGAGTGTAAAAAGATGTGGACGAAATCATGAGATTTAAATTAGGAATGCGAACCATTTAAATAATTCCACTTTTTTTAAATCTAAGGAATAGCTCAGACAAAAATTGAAATGCAGGAACACCAAATCGGGAATTCCTAATCATCATTATACAGCATTTATTAGATACTAGTAGTTATTCATTAGATACTAGTACTTATTCATTAGATACAAGTACATACTAGTAGTTATTCATGAGATACTAGTCCAAATTTATTAGATACCAGTGCTTATTCATTAGATACTAGTACTTATTCATTAGTACTAGTAGTATTCATTAGTAGGATCATTTTCACAACGTTGACACCTGTGTGCGGAAATATAAATAAGTATTAAGATAAATAATATTTATTGGAAGTAATCTTTTATAACAATATGTCTTCACTGCCATGTTGAATCAATTTAAAACATTCTTGCTGAACAAAAGTATTAATTTTATGCTTTGGTGTTTTTGGCATTTAATAGACGTTTGGAAGAGTAAAACAAAATGTAAAGGTAATTGTGAGATAAAGGTATAAAATAAGAAACATTTTGAGAATAAAGATACAGACAATTTGTGAAAAGCAATTATGTGAACTGTTTTGGTAACTAAAAATGAATATTTAAATCGAAAAGTTAGGTTTGGTTTCACAATATGAAGCTATTTATATGTTAAAAATGATGCTAGTCAAACTGTGGAACATGTTCACAGCTAACAGATGAACTTAGTGTTTCTCTGCTTAAGCACAAGAAAAACGGACTCAGCGTCTCCTCATCGAACATGTTGGTTACAAATAATTGAAAACAAAAACATAAGAAGTTAAATTGTAACTAAAAGAAGATTTGAGAAAGCTCATAATTTGTTTGCTGATGTCACTTGGTTTGAATCTAATGTAATAACATTCAAGTGTCAAAATTAGTCAAAATTGTTATTATTATTATAATTTTTTCGTTTGCTTTGTTTTGTTTGTTTTTTTTTTACTCTGAAACTGTCTTCAATTATAGAGACGCTTTTGACATTTTGTCTATATCCAACGCACATAAAACCCTTTAGCTTCAATGTAACACGCTTCAGTTATGGGTAGGTTTAGAGTCAGACCACTTGGAGGCGCCTTCTGGTCTATATATATCTGCGTTCTCATATTGACGCTAAAGAGTGCCATGTGCGTCGGATGTATACCCAGTGTCTAAAGCATCAGTTTATGTCGCCTTGGGATACTGTTCTACTTTAGAAAAATACCAGCACACAAATACATGAGTAGTGTATGCCATCATATTTACACATTTTGGTGGACTGCCCCTTTAAAAACGGTTCTTATTTTGGTCTACAATCTGTTTGGAGGAAAGATAAGAAGAAATAAATGTGTAGCTACAGCCCTACAGTGGGATGGAGTTCTCAGCACTGTTGTGAGATTTAAGTGAAAGACACGATTGGCATTTAATCCAGTCTGCCCGAGGTCTCTCTGGGGCTTAAGCTCCATCCGTGCAGGGTTAGCTTCCCTCCTTCCTCCTGCCTCCCGCCCAGGGCCAGGCTGTGATGGAGGACATGCATGGGATGGGGAGCTCAGGCCACCAGCACAAAGCTGCAGGCAGTTGTTCCAGATGGCTGGCTGCTTAATAGGAAGCTTAGCTTGGGGTTTGAGTCATTCAAATGACCGTTTCTCTGGTGGGTATGTCTTCGGCAAACTTTGGACACTGAAAAGCTCCTGATACCATGGTGTTTACACAGCAATGTCGTGGTATTGACTGGAACACACAGCAAATGTACGGGAGGATAAACAATGTGTTTAAACCCTGTCACTTTGCTTTTAGATCCAGAAGGCTCTTACTTAAGACAGTCTATCAGAGGCACAGACTGTACTGTTACTATTTCTTCTGCTGATAAACATCAGTTCCTCTAGTAGCCAAAAGTGCCATTGATTTAGATAGAATCTACAGACAATCAGTGCACCTTTTCCAGCTGAATGGAAGTCACTGAAGTGCTGAACAGAAGAAAGGTCAGTCAATAGAACAGTATCAGAATATTTTTTTCGTTTTAGGGGTATAAGGGTCAATATCAGCCCCCTGGAACTGATTTTTCTGTGGAATTTCACAATATTTCAGATTAAAAATGAGAAATAAATCTAAGCTAATTTAATAAAGATATTGAGTTACATATTCAATCAGATCCATAGATTAAACTACTGTAAACACACACCAATATTTCATTTAAATGATGACTACGCGTCGATGTTTGACGATCGACCACTTTGAATCCATTTGTGCGTCAAGAGCGAAATTGATGCGCGTAAAAAAAATAAATAAATAAATAAATAAATAAATAAATAAATTTGGAGCGAAATTTCACGCGCGCGAGACGCAGAATCGAAATCCGTTGGCGGACATTTTTTTATGTTGACTGAGCATTCATCGGAAAGAGTCACCGCTCTGTATTTAGTCTGAAAAGCAGAACAGCGGCGTGGGGATCATCGTATTTGTGTCCACCGGACCCTTCGGAGGTGAACCGTTTGGCGAGTTTCAACATTTGCTCGCTCCAGAAGCTGCGCCTGGATGACGGCCGCTGTCAGCGGTACTTCCGCCTGTCCCGCACCCAGTTTGATGACCTGTTGTCTCACGCATCTGAGCGTTTACTTTTTGTCATTTATTTTTGTTTTGATGATAAAAAGAGCCAGCCTCCAAAAGTTATTAACTGTCTTGTGATTTTTTTTTCTCTCTCACATCCAGACACGAACTTATGCACATATGTTGGTTGTCTTTACGTCATAATAATTTCATATAATCTAGATATCGAATAAATAACATTCAATACAAAATGAACATGTCTCGTATACTGAAATAAAGTTTCGAGTGATAAAATATTTGCTTTGTTGTGCATTAGAACCACATGCATTTAGTCATATTACAAAAATAGTGTATTAAAGCGTCCAGATACTTCACCACGTGAGGAACAGCAGGCTCTACGCCTCATTCGCGCCGCAGGAATTTTTACGCTCGTAAGCTCAAAACAACCGCATTTATTCAAGTTTTATAACATTTACTGCCACTTTTGATCATATATATATATATATATATATATATATATATATATACACATACATACATGAATACAAGTAAAGCAATTATAATGATTACCAAAGTTTGAAATGGTAGCGCTTAACACTATGATAGAATCCATTAGCCAATATCTAACAACACCCCTTTCTGAAACTGTTAGACACAGAAGTACCAATCCCATAAAATAATATTTTAAAATATATAAACTCACTATAAGGGCATTTTTTTTCCTTCTGATTTGTGGCATTTTGCCCTAATCCTTGATTGATTTCTGACATTGCAATGCTCAACAGCATGCTGCCAAGTTTTATTGTAAACTTGTAAGATTGCCGAGTCAAGAATTTATTTGATCCTCTGTATTTTCTTATATACCTTTAGTCTTTGTTGCTTTCTGAGTATCGACCGCATAATCATGTAGAGCTGCTTTACAATGATTGCCCTGCGCCAAAATATAACCAGAGCATTGTTTAATAACCCTTTGAGTCAAACTTGAACAAAAACACCAAACCAAATATCCATTTGCAGGCATTGATCACTGCTCTAAAGCTTAATTCTCACATGTCGCTCAGACTGACAGCAGCACAATGTGGAACAAGGGGAAGTAGATGAGTGAAACAAGGGAGAAGTGTGAGGACTTGAGTAAAAGCAATCTGATGACTCAGCATCACAGACCAAATGAAAACTATAAGAACAGCTTTGGCTGTGATTCAGATGTATTCGGGTATGAAGGCCTTTGCCCCTGAGCTTGGCACTGCATTCCACTGGTAGACGCAGCTTGAATGATCAAACCTCGTGTGGCTTTGCAGGGTTAAGTTCTGTGTTGAAGTTGGAGATCTGGAGTTCTTTTCTATCAGGTTTGAGATCATCTATAAACTAGTGCTGCTATACTTTGACAAATAGCCTATCTTTTAGCAGATATACACTTTCCAAATGGTCTTCCATTTACAAGGAACTGGACCTAAAGACTGATGACCCTGCACTTATCCTGTATATGGAGTTCTGGAGTCTAAAGTTCTGCAAACGGGTTCAGCTTCTTAGAGTCCTTTTGTTAAATTCATGAGCCCTTTCTTGATTATTTATTTGCCTGGTTGAGTCGGGTACACACTTTATTAGCTCTTTCCATCTTTGTTGTCTCAGCCTGACTTTATATAAACACCCCTTTATCTTTCTTTTTTTTTCTTCAAGTCTTTGTCCACTCTTTCTCCTCCCTGTTTTTAAAGACAACCGTGTTTTACACGGTCTTAGAAAGGTGGTCAGGGGTATAGTTCATGTGAAAGCAATCCATCCTAGCTCACAAAAGGTAAACCGCTA
The DNA here is from genome assembly GCA_030378365.1 of Hybognathus amarus. Lineage (NCBI taxonomy): Eukaryota > Metazoa > Chordata > Actinopteri > Cypriniformes > Leuciscidae > Hybognathus > Hybognathus amarus. The sequence goes on along the minus strand of JAQIUQ010005790.1, from coordinate 81,796 downwards.
GAGTATATTGATGACATATAATTTGCATGCCCCTGGTCATTTATAGGATAATATATTTCTCCAAGCTGCTTGTCTACAAATAAATCCCTTCGGAGAGCATCTTGCATTCTCCGCATCTTTTAAAATGCAAGTACCAATTTGTATTTTTACCGCCTGTTTGCATTGCAAATTACATCTTAGACTCAAATGTTACTGGTGGCATATTTTTTTAAGGCCATTTTATGGACACATAAATCTCTGCTGAACATTTTATAATGGTGAGTAATATGTTTGGAAGTTTGCATGGTGAATTATGCATACATTTCTATGACAAAGGGCCATTTCCCATAGCAAATCTGTCTTGGAAAATTATGGACTATATATCCATCCATTCATCCATCCATCCATCCATCCATTCACCCACCTTAAATATACAGTATTTTAGCTTGTTTCTGCCCCAATATGAAAATTAAAAGAGGTAATTGTTACTTAAAATCTCCCTTGTGAGTTATTAGATATATAAACTCGTAAATCAGACTTTTTTCTAGCAATTGAGTGAGTTTATATCTTGTATTCTGTTTTTTTTTCCCCTATAACCATGAGGAAAAACACACAATTGCAATTTATCCAATTCCTGAACAAACTTCCATATTAAATACCATCTATGTCAGTGTCTATGGAAATGTTTTAAAATGCACATGTACAAACACAAACTAATACAAACACTCACGCACTATATATATATATATATATATATATATATATATATATATATATATATATATATATTAGGGCTGGGCAACGATTAATCGCGATTAATTGACATCCAAAATAAAAGTTTGTGTTTACATAATATATATATGTGTGTGTAGTGTGTATAATTATTTTGCATAATTAAATACACACACATGCATAATGGTTCATTAATCGATTAATCATTCATTAATCGATAAATCGTTGAGTAATCAATTAATCCTTGGCTATATCAATTTATAGCCAAGGCCCTGATTCATGGTTTGCAGTCCCCCAATATTTACAGTATGCTGCCGACTTCGAGTACATAGGAGACGAGAGAAACAAGAATTGCTATCTACAATTCCCCAAAGAATCCCAAGGATCCATTTACCGGCTTAATTAAAACAGCTTTGACTTCTACGCCTAACACAATATTACTCACCATAGGCTACAGTCACCAAACACACACACAGGCACACACCTGTGCCATCGACACCATTAAAATAGCGCGTTTACCTTTGAGTGATAAACAGATTTTAGATTAAGGTCTTCGTCCAGATGAGCTCCATCTTTCTTTCTCCAGTTTGCCACAGTTGCAGCTGCTTATCAGTTAATCATGTTTACGACAGGCCTGACAACTAATAACTTTCCCTGGGAGTTTCGTCTCCTGCCTCCTAATCGGTGGCGGCAGCTCGGCGAGCCATATGCTCGCTGATTATTGAAGGTGATGAGAATGGGGAACGTCGGGCAACACTCAGAGAATGCTGTCAGGCCCAGCCTCCGTGTTATCGAGGGCCAACACGCAGGTCAGGGCTCCAAACGCAAGGCTTGACACATGCTAATGAAGTGCTCTCTCATCAAGCATGCGGCTCAACGCGGCCCGTCGAAAACGACCCGCGGAGCGTTCTGGACTCTCCCGGAACTACGGGAGCAGTCATATCCCATTATGTCAGCGCAGAATAAGCACTGACCCTCACCGTCACTCGGACGACCCACGTCGTGACAGCTTGTCTTGATTGCGAGCACAGGTGGAGGAGGAGAAGAAACCGGCTGATGAGTTTGGACTTTAAAGCAGCATCTTGCGGGCGTAAGTGAAAGGGGAAATGCTGCATAACCTTGATAAAGTCTTCTCTCCTGTGCCAGCGTCGTTTCAGGTCTATGGAATTAGTCGAAGACAATGGGTGTCAGCGAGACCAGTTCTGATTGAATTAATCTGGCTCTGACTAATATAATTATGCAAATTATAATCAATTTAGAATGGAACTTTTAAAGACATATCATAGACATTTTCTGAAACCGTGGTTTTCATGGCAGTATAGTTTAACGCATACTGATGCTTATACTTTAAAGAAGAGAAAGTTGTCAATCATTTAACCATCCTCTTGTTGTTTCAATCCCAAATGGCACACAGGAAACACACAAGAAGAAATTCATCAATTGTACAATTCATTCGTCTCCATGCAATAACAATGAATGGGGACTAAAACTTTCAAGCTTCAAAAAGGATGCAAAAACAAAGTGGTTCGTAGCTAACTCTTTAACCTAAAAAAAATGTTTAATTCCTGGATGAATCTTTAGAATTATATATACAATTTAAATTAATTATTTATTCAGTTTACAAAGATGGTCTGAATTAAATTTGCAGGGGGGGAAAGACAATTCTTTAAATTGTCACTAACACTTTACAGTAAGGTTTTTACTACCGTAGTTTACATGAACTAACGATGAACACTATTTTTACAATATTTACTTGTCTTAATGTTAATTCCTACATTACTAATAAATTTTTTTATGAAAAGATAGTTTAAGTGCATGTTAACTACTCAATCTAATGTTTGCAAATGAGACCTTACTGTACAACATGTCTAAAAAATTATATGAATTGGAAAATCATGACTAATTGAATTCTTGAATTGAATTGAAATTTTTGAAATACGTCAATAACATCTCACATGAAGTGTACCGCAATTACAACTTGAAATCCTTGAAGCTCTGTTTTCTTTCTAGAGATCTATAGTTCTGCTGGAATTAAGAGTCAATATTTCTGAAAATTCCTTAATTTTGAGATAATTATTGAGCACATCTGCAGAGAATATCTCCAAGGACAACAACAAACTCACATAGGATCGATATTTTCAGTGTGGATCACGCCTTCTCAGACTGGCAAATTTAGGCTAGGTAATTTGCCCGGACCCACCAACGCTAATTAAATGCAAATCATCAAATGAACTCCTGCTGATGGGTTGGTTTTTCTTGAACTTTGTTTAATCCAATCCTTTAATTGCTTAACAGGATCAATCATAGAACCTTAATTAGCCTAAATGTCCAGATGCGTTTAAGTCGTTCAGGTTATGGAGATTGGAAGAATGTAATGGAGGCTGGCAGTCTGGGGCTGTCTGGGAATTCATCTACTGCAGTCACTTGTCTCCTTGAAATGCAGCGCGAATGCTCCCCTCTCCCTGCCAGTCCACTTTCTCTCAGCACGGTGAGGTTAGTCAGTGAACGGATGCTATTTTGCTCCGCTAAATAATTTTACATTAGGCCTACCGCTTCCAAAAGTGGTATGACGCAACTGGCACAGGCCTCCGTTTAAATCAGCCGCATTTTGACCGAATGACTAGGCCAGAACTGCTGAAGTGATTCTGTAATTGAGTGAAATTCAGAGCAGTCTCCTGCAAAGTCTCTTGTTGAAGTGAGATATGTTTCACAGGCATTGAATAACTGGGATGAGTTTGACTTCAGGTCACCTCAATCTATGCTGAAGTGATGGAGGTTTTTAAAGTGTTGATATAAGCCTTCTGCTCGTGGTGGAATCAAGGGCGTAGGCTTGTCTTTAACATTGTATAGGGACATTTTATAATCAATCAAACTATATGGATGCACCATGCTCTCGCCTACACAGTGAAATTGCCTGTTACAGTTGAACAGATGTTCTTGTCTTGAAGAAGTTGGAAAAAGCCATAGCCTTGTGGGCAGGGATCCAACATACTATAAGATGCAACAACACTTCGAGCGATCCAAATTTGAGATATCGTCTTTTAAAAATCAGGAAGTTTTTTAAAAGACGATATATACCGTTATGGTAGATGGTGCTAACGTTACAGAAACGACTCGATTGGGACTACAACGGGTTTTATACATCACTAACCCATTCATTTATATCTACCCTTCCTCCGGAATATGCAAAAAGGGCACTGCTATATTTCAAACTAAGTTGTGTTCCCCCTGCTGTCAGGTCTTCTGTGTTTGGGCTTCCCACGGACGTTGTAGTTCGTCAACAATGGGTACTATTTATGTTTGATTATGTTCCTGAAAATTGCAATTGTAATTTAAATCTCTGTGCACATTTTATGAAAGACAGCATACAGAATCTCCACAAATTCAATGTCAGATTCAACTTGAAACTGTTACTAAAACATGAAGCAGATCCGAACTTTAAAACCAGAGGCAGCGGTTGTTGAGCCACAACCAGTAATGCCTGGTTCAGATTACACGTTTTTAGCCCGATTTTGGCACGATATATTTGACGAAGGGTGTCGATGGGATTCGTAAATGACAACGGCCATCGGACGCAAGATTAAATCGTACTGTATCATCTCGTATAGTGTTTCATAGTGGGAGACAACCTACGTCGCGTCTGCAATGCTTCACGACATCACGACACAAAGACTAGCATGTTTAATTTTTTTTTATGGTCGTTCACGACGGTTCCGTCACATGTATGAGGTTGACCAATAGGATCACATCTTTTCTGTACACAACTTTCAAAAATTAGACAAATAAAAGAGACTATGGTGCTAACGTTAAAACTAAAAGTAAAAATATATAAGAAAACAATAGTTTACCTCAAGTTCACTTTGGAGGATTGACAGCCCATACTGTCCTCTTCAGAGCAGGGTTGCCAATGAGACATACACAATTCAACCAGTCCACACGCCACACCGCGTATTTCTCACGCTGAAAAGGCAATACCGAGCAATCCAGGAACGTGTCCATTGTCGGGTTTTCTTTCTTCTTCTTTTTTAAATTTTTCTGAACACAGGACAGCCAATACAACACTCACTGCTTCATCCATTGTTGGTTTACGTTCAGTTTCCGGAAGTCACTCACTAGTTTCGCTTTCTCGACTGACATCACGCGCCGTTAAAGACGGCATGCGATGACTGGTCAGGAAGCGACGTGTAGTCTGAAATTGTGAATTGTCCACGACACAACAAGATTTTAGTATTCAAAATCGCATAATCTGACACAGTGACTATCGTAACAGACAAAAAAAAAACTTGTAATCTGAACCAGGCATAAGTAGGCTAAGACTTAATCATTTTAAATGCATTTGCATGTATAATTCCAGATGTAATGTTTTAGTTTTATCAAATGCCAGCGCTGGCTCTATAGCCACCTAGGTATGCTATTTCGATGTCTTACGTCAAACACGTACAAACATTATGGACCTGAATTTTGTATATGTACTAATTTTCTAAATGTATTTTTTCATGTATATATACTTTATGACGTTATTTTTCGATTTAATCAAGAACGCAAACCAATGCCCACGGGGTTTGTGTTTAGTCGCCAGTCAGTTCGATGCTATTGTGTAAAACAAATGTGTATAAAGTTAAAATAAAATATAGGCAAATTACCATTCAGAAACGTTTAGTAAGAGCCGTGTGTGGTGAGGTTCTGCTTGCCTCTCTTCATCGCCTCTTTCTGGGTCTGATTCTGCCTCTGATACTGCAGTATCGACACCATTATTTACATTTGACAGGAACACTTACAGTATGCAATGGTAAAGGCAATGGGCGTGAAGTATCCGGACAACGTGCACTACACAATTTAGCCAATCACAACACACCGGCCCAAACGGAGAAAGTGGCTTACAATAAAATGTATGAAAAATAACACTTAGAAAAGAAAAACCACGAATACATGTTATATTGCACCCCATAAACACAATCATGCAAATAAAAAAAGAAGTTAAATGCCACTTGAAATAAGCATTCAGAAGTGCAGAGATTGCTTTCTGCATTCCTATCAAGATAAGACACAAACGCACTTTCCTCTGTTTGCTTTCCTCATTCACTCACTGCATAGCAAATACTAAGCATACATTGCAAAGTACATTAGATAGTAAATATGTAATCTAATCTGATTTAGCAAGGCACATTTCATTGGAGACAACTCAGATGGAACCTGCATGTTAAGAGCCTGAAGTTACTGCCGAGATTTTATAACCATCGCTTAAATTTATGACTGAATCATTTTCACGTTTGCTTCTTGATTAGAACAGGCAGGTTCAATTTCACCAGCCGTGTCTCGCACTATATGAAACATTCTGAAGTGTCTCTTTGATTTTTATTTTTTATTTTTACTTTGGCTTTGAAAAGGCGTTTCGTTGAGAGCATCCAGGGATAAGAAGTCAACTGCTTTTCCATCAACACCTCCCCTGCAGGAGGATCAAGTCTGGCAGGCTTTAAGAGCTACTCCTTTCTCTGGCCTCCTCCGACCACTCTTGGTGTGCCAGTACCTCCAGATCTATTGTGAGCTAACTGAAAAACCTGGCAGGCTTGGCTTACTGTTTACACTTGATGCACTTGAATGCTGCCAAACTACCACTGGGTGGTAGCAGGTGGGGTTCAGCGCTGGCAAACTGATAAGCACATTGACCTGGGCACAAAAAGCTCAGCGATCAATCCCGCAGCCAATGATGCACACAGGAGAGGCGAGATGCACTCAGGCAAATCAGAGTATCATTGGGTTGGCATTGGGACGAATCAGGTGGTGTGAGAGCGAGCGAAACTGAAAATGTTTCAAATCTTATGAGTGAACTGGGTTTACAAGATCGATGAGGTGTTGAACACAGGCTTGCAGTGATGTACACACATCTGTTACAGCATCGCATCAGGAGGTAGAGGATGGCTACCGAAACACTTGGAACTCTATTATAACCACAGCATTAAATGTAAATGCAGATTTCAGCCATGCATTAGACAAATATATCATACAAGTGTCTCAGCAGCAGTGTCTTATATGTCTCTTTCAGCCCCTTGACATTACCAAAGATCAAAGGCCCAACAAAAATATTTTATCATATAACATCTTAAAGTCCCCAGTGGTGAAAATCAAAATTTGAGTATGTTGTCCTTAAAACTGTCTCAAATCGTTTTTTTTGTTTTTTTTTCTGACGTCGCAAACTGTCTTGTAACCAATCACGAAACCGTGGTATCAAACTGTGTGGATCTCTGAGCTGCTGTGAGTGAGTGGAGGCGGGGCTAATATGCACATTCATAGAACCGAGGATTCTGAAGTCATGTGTATATGTATATATTCGAATAATATTCCAATATTAAATGCTCAAATTTATCCTATTATTAATATTTACGACATTACACAGGCTTATGGATCGCCAATGTCACTATATAGCATGTGGTTGTTGTTACATGTTCTGTCCCCTAGAGGGAAATCTAATACATATTTTATTCGTGCTGAATATGGTAGAAGCGATTCTGAGGGTTTTTGGCAGATATCTCGGCGAAACACCACCAAAAATTCTGAAACTTATAACGTTTCTTTACAGTTCGACTAGACGGTTCAAGCTTGGTGCTCGACAACTCCGTTGAGATATTTACGTTTTTCGCTTCACGGGTGCTTTGGGAGGCGCTTTTTACATCCTTAAACATTTATCACTTTTGACAGTAATGTTGACGATACAGCGTGGATAACGTGCACACTTGTGTTACGATTCAAAAACTTTATTGTTCATCACACGAAACAAAAGCATTTAATTTTCACATGCATGTAAGCCAAGGCGGCGAGAAAGACAAGATGGCATATAATTTTTTTATTTTTTTGTAAATATACATCACCAAGGCCTTTTACAGCATAAGCGCCGATCTGAACAGTGTCTAGCATGCTGTCTTTCTGTGCAAAAGCTGGTGTAAGCAATATTCGAATAGTAACTTCAGCATTCGAATAGTATTGATTTTATATATATATATATATATATATATATATATATATATATATATATATATATATATATATATTTATATATATATATATATATATATATATATATATATATATATATATATATATATATATATATATATATATATATATATATATATATATATATATATATATATATATATATATATATATATATATATATATATATATATATATATATATATATATATATATATATATTCAAATTATATTCAAATTTCAAAATTCGTTCCAACAGCCCTAATATATACACACACACACAATTGCTATATACCATTATATACACATGCATGAAATTGATCAAATGTGACAGAGTAAATACATGTTTGATATTACAGAATATTTATATTTTTAATAAATCTTTTACAAGCACAACTGTTTCCAACATTTATAGTAATAAAGAAAATGTTTCTTGGGCACCAAATCATATTACAATGATTTCTGAAGGATCATGTGACACTGTGGACTGGAGTAATAATGCTGAAAAGTCTGGTTTGTCATAAGAAATAACAGCTATTTTAAATTGTAATACTATTTTATAAGATTGGTGTTTTATTGTATTTTGAATGATCAAATAAACACATTAGATACTAAACGATCTCACAGACACCAAACTGTTAGTGTAAGTATATTTCCTTACAAGTTCCTATTCTGATTCTTCTTAAACAAGGACATTTTATTAGCTTTCCCACAAAATTGTTTGAACTGATCTCAAACAGTTAGGGTTAGCTTAGTTCAGCTAAACTACATATGGCATCAATATCTGACGATATGACAGTCCCCAGTAATTATGGGTACAGGAGTTGTCTCTGGATGTGCCGTGGTCCATTGCATCTCAGGTTTAATGTCACCCAAATTCACACTGAAAGGTTTGTTTGCTGTTTTTGTTTTTGAATAAAGGGAAAATGCGTTGTCCCATTCTCAGAGAAACTAACAGTTAGATTAAATTACCATCTAATCATGGTAATTTAGGAACCTGACATATCATGTTGAACGCGTTCCTAGGCAGAGATGCTCAGATAACCACTAGCTCGTTACAATCCTTGATGGATCTGAGCAATAATTGCAAGCTGCTCCAAGTGACAGAATTGCTGACTTTAATGGAATTGCTTTTTGCTAACAAAGTGACAAAGGTTATTCTTAACATGATGTGATAATGATTCACAGATAAATGTTCGCTATACACTTTCCTATTGAACTGTACGTAGTGACAAGTGTGTGCGGCTGTGAAAGTGACAGAAAAACTTGCTTGAGCATGCTATAAGTTATAAAGAATAAAAAGGTCACATTCAAGTTCTAAATGACTAACAATCAGCCCTTTACCTTTTTTCTCAACAGTCTTTAGGACTGGGTTATCTACTTAGACTGGGTATACTACCTTCAAATATAATATGTTCAGTACAAATATGTCACGATTCAATGCACTGCAATGCATCATAAACTGAATTGTGACTGAAACAGCATTAAACACACTCAGTGTGTCCATAACAGAGTGGATATCTGTGCTTATTTGGACGACTTACTTCTTCTTCTTCAATCGATCTGTTGGACAGGATATGAATGCACAAAATAAAAATATTGATAAAAAAGCACAATATCATGATTACAAATATTGCTCTATCTATATGATTGCATCAGCACAGCACAAATACTATTACTACTAAAACAAATATTTATCTAAGCCATATATTATTAACAAGTGATGCTTCTCATACAAATCCCTTTCAAATCCATTACAGAACACTACATTAATCAACTAAATTCTATGCTATAGTGGACTTTCAACTGGAGCATGTTATCATCTTTTTCTATGTGAGTGTATTTTAAAATGTTATTTATTTCAGTGATGGCAAAGCTGCATTTTCAGCATCATGGCTCCAGTCTGCAGTCACATGACTCTTCAGAAATCATTATATGCTGATTTGGTGCTTAAGTTCTCAATATTTTGAATGGTGCAAAAACCGTTTTCAACATGTATAATAATAAGAAATGTTTCTTGAGCACCAAATCAACATTTTAGAATAACTTTTGAAGGATCATGTGACACTGCAGACTGGAGTAATGATGCTGAAAATTCAGCATTGCATCACAGGAATACATTTTAAAATATATTAAAATAGCATGCATTATAGCACGCATGTGTATTGTCATGTGATTTATACGTTAAAGTGAGTATTTACGTGCATATGATACGCATAGGTTGGTTAGGGTAGGTTTAGGTGTGAGGTGGGGTGCGTGTGTATTATACATTTGGGTAGAATTAGTGGTGAGGGGTGTGTGTATTACACACAAATGAACTGCGTATCAAATGCATGCGAAAAACTGTGTCTCATATGCACGTAAAAACTCATTTTCGCGTGTAAATTACATGAAAATACACAATGTGTGTTATAGAGACACATTTACATAAGAACTGGCTGAAAACACACAAACACCTGGAGCAGTTGGCAGTGGCACATGGGGAGCGATTAGGAGGTTAGATACCTTGCTCAAGGGCACCTCAGTCATTTCCCTAGTCCGAAATATTGATATTGCACCCCAAATCCTCAATACTGAGTGTACCTCAATTCGAGAACTGATTTTAAATACAAGGAAAACTTTTTTTCTCAAGGCACAAAAATAGAAGTGGCCTGCATGTACAGTAGACAGCATTATCACTGATAGCTATTCACTATGCAATTCCAGATCTCTCTAAGAATGGACATGCTGTGAATGTATGGCAGTATTAATAGAAAGACAACATCCCACAGCAGGAATAGAGCATTTGAGAGGTTACATTAAGCATTTATGTCCCCATGCTTTCACTGTGCTTTCATCTTTTCCGATGCCAAACAGGGGTCAAAACAGGGTCACTGGTATCTCTAAATGACTAGATATTCCACAAAATGTATATTGTAGGTATTCCACATTTAAAGGGGTGATGAACTGAGAAATCAAAATTTCCTTGAGCTTTTGACATCTAAGAGGTCATCACATTATAAGAATATCCTGTAAGTTTCAGAACTGAAAACGTCCTTGTTAGTCCAATAAAAGCTTTTATTGACACCAGCCTCAACAAACGACTTGTTTTTAAAAGTGGGAAACTATGACGTCAAACGGGTTAAAACACCACCCCCGCAGAAGAAGATCAATGCCTACTTCATCACGCCCGTTTAGCCCCACCCACCGATTCACGCATTACATGCATTGCTAAGTAGCATAACATACATGCCTACCTCGTGATGACAAACCGTCCAGATCGAGCAGAATATTGTGCAGTGCCTGGTTGTGGAAGACAGTCGCTGCATAAGCTTCCTCTGGATTCCAATAGGACTGCATGGATAAACTTTATTTTTAATGACGTTCCTGCTGATGAGGGTAAAACATCGTCGTCTGTTCGCTTCATTTCACTGAGGATTGTTTTGTAAACGACTGGATTTACCGACCGATTAAGAGTAAAGAACGGTGCTGTGCCGTCTATATTGGATCTGACAGGAATTGTACAACACACGGACTCTGGGTCGAGCATGTATGGGTGAATCCGGTTGCCATTTTACAACATTGGACGTTTCCCCGCGTGCACCGACGGGTGAAACTCATTATAATATGCAAGACTGTTATCCACTCACAGCAGTGGGAGTTTATTTCCAAGTCTTCAGTGCGACACACCCATAAAATCTGACCATTTTTCAGGTATGCTCACAACCTGGGTACAAAATAGCCTATTACTTATTCATTTTGATGTTTTTGAATGCAAAAACCAAGCGAACGTCATAAATTGACCAGAGACAACAATATAATAAAATTTAAAAAGCCAGTTCATGACCCCTTTAAAAAACAAACTAAATAACTGCATAGCTACAAAACTGATTTCTCTTTTTTTTTTTTCAATTGCAGGTGATGAATTTATTACCTGGGTGACTTGAGTCAAATTTCCAGCAAGGGGAGAGTGGTAGAGGACCGGGCCCCTGACCTCCTCTCTACTGGATTCACGCTCCAGCTTGTGAGCCTCGGAGCCCTGGATCTCTTGTCTCTCGCCTTTTTCCTCTGGACCTTGACCTGGGAACAGCGCCATAACAGTCCGCCCAATGCTGAGGAGGAACTGCCTGCTGCTGTTCCTGTGCTTCCTCTTTGAGCAGAGCTCCTGCGCTCCCTTCCAAATCAGGCCAGGGCAAGAGTGGTCCCACAGCCAGACGGGTCCATCGGCGGCAGGAACGCATGGAGGTTCCAGAGGATTCCAGAGGGTCAAGAGGGGCTGGGTGTGGAACCAGTTCTTTGTGCTTGAGGAGTACATGGGCTCGGACCCACAGTACGTTGGAAAGGTAAGAAAAAGTGCTTTGATCAAGGATAAGAAGTATGATTGCGTTTCAACTGCAATTTAATAACTGTAACAGCTTTCAGAAGTCATAGTGAGCCAAAGCCCAGTCCCCTCTGCCATGGGAGCTGTCTGCCTTTCTTTAATTTGTTTAATCCAAACCCACAGCTCATATCCGTTTGCCTAAATTAATTAACATATGCTGTCCCATATTAAAGGAACTCAGAGACTCAATGTTTTAACGTTGCTTAAAGGGATACTCCACTTTTTGGGGAAATAGGCTCATTTTACAACTCCCCAGAGATAAACAGTTGGGTTTTACCGTTTTCGAATCCATTCATTCAATTTTCTGATATTCAGAAGAATATCAGTAACCAGACAGTTTCTGGTCTCATTGACTTCCATAGTAGGAAAAAAATATATATACTATGGAAGTCAATGAGACCAGAAATGGTCTGGTTACTGATATTCTTCTAAATATCAGAAAATCAGCTGAATGCATTTGAAAACGGTAAAACTCAACTGTTTAACTCTGGGGGAGTTGTAAAATGAGCCTATTTCCAAAAAAATTGGAGTATCCTGGCATCTGCCATAATATTTCCATTACTTTAATGTTTCAGTCTGTGTTTTCTTACACTCTAAACTATGCTGGGTTGTTTAACCCAAAATTGGGTAAAATAAGGACAAACCCAAATGTTGGGTTAAACATTTAATTTAAAATTTGAACCCAACTTCAACTTTCACTTTCAACTGTACATTGTTTAATTACATTTTAAACCAACATTTGGGTTTGTCCATTTTTTACCTGAATTTAGGTTGAAATAACCCAGCATTTTTTAGAGTGTACCATGACTTACCAAGATAGTTAAGCAAGAAAACATAAATAGTGACAGCTTAACCATTGTAATACCAAAAACTCACTGATTTGAGATCTAATACAAGTCCTCTTGAGTAAGAACAGTCAAACATAATCAACAAATTGGATTTCATGCACTAATCATGTACAAACATAAGTACATAATACCGGGGTACATGCAATTACATTTTTTTGCATCATCGTGGCCTGCAAAAACACTTGCATGCAAATATTAGGGAATGAGAGTGTTTTCTTTGAACTGTTAAGCACATATAATTCACTCTGTAGTTTATGTTTTTGTCTGTTACTCCAAAAAAGCACTCAGTATACAGTATAAATTGTTGCTTGATAAATTTTTAAAATCGTCATGTGTTTAAGGAAAATACAGCAGCGCATTAGAAGCGATGGAATCCAGCCACAAGACAATAGAGACAGTGAGAATTTGCCATTAATTCTAATAATAGTGCAGCTGACAGGTCACATAATGTAATTTTTCTGTTGTATTGCATGAACATAAATCTGTCATCAGGTAAAAATTGGTTTTTAGCATGATGCACACATTTTGGTGGAAGACATGTGCACACTGACAGTGATCTTTAATCACAAACCATTCATATTCATCGGTGCATTTCCGAGCATGCGGTCACGACAACACAACTTGAAGCTGAAATCTAATTTCCACACAGAAAAGTGCCTTCCACAGAACATCGCCTTAGCAGATTGTAACCCGACCTGATCTTTCCACACACTTATCAAGTAAAATGAGACATTTCAGTATGAATATCATTTCACATTAGTAAGGCTCATCGCTGATGGGTCTTGCCACTGTGTCACTGTCACCGGCTTTTATCAAACACTGTACATGCTGAAATGTGGAGAGGAAGAGACTAAACAAATCTCCTAAAGTGAAGTTCCTTCTTCGTAGTGATTAGGGCTTCCTTTTGTGCCAAATTCATCTTAAAACAGATGGCTTCGTCCCCTGCCATGTGGTGCATGATTTGAACACCTCACTTTATTTAACATTTAAAGAGGATTTTCCCTCTAAGGAAGTATGAACAAGTGCCCTCCACACTTTACCCAGTTTAATGGAACAAATCACCTGATACATCCTATATGTCACTCGAAGCGGAAGGAAATGACATTATATTTAGCATTTGCTTAACTTATTATGTCAAACTACTGTCAGGTTTCTTTAACATATTCTGTTAAAGAAACCTGAAAATTAATTAACATATTCTGTCCCATATTAAAGGAACTCAGAGACTCAATGTTTTAATGTTGCTTAAAGGGATACTCCACTTTTTTTTGGAAATAGGCTCATTTAACAGTTAAACAGTTGGGTTTTACCGTTTTCGAAATCCATTCAGTCGATTTTCGGATATTTAGAAGAATATCAGTAACTAGACAGTTTTTGGTCTCATTGACTTCCATAGTAGGAAAAAATACACTATGGAAGTAAATGAGACCAGAAACTGTCTGGTTACTGATATTCGTCTATATATCAGAAAATCAGCTGAATGCATTTGAAAACGGTAAAACTCAACTGTTTAACTCTGGGGGAGTGGTAAAATGAGCCTAAATCCAAAAAAGTGGAGTATCCTGGCATCTGCCATAATATTCTTAATATCCCAGGTTATATCCCAGGTTTCTTAGCACATAAGATTCATTCAATATTGGTTACATTATTAGGCAGGTAAATGTGAATTTACCAAAAGAACTATGATTAAAAAAAAAAATTACAATGAGATGCTCAAGGCCACAACATCAGCAAACATGACTTGAGGCACAGATGAATGCTTTGCCACCTTTAGCGGGATCTGCTTTGCATACTCTTTCAGAGCGATTTGCGTAAGACGTCTTAATCAGGACAATGAGCCAAAATACCAGCAAAACTGATTAGCATAATAAAACAATTAATAAATAAACACGGTAATGTCACAACGCATATTCAGTGAGTTCCAAGACCGTAACTGATCATGGCTGGGGGTTTAGAGGTAAGAGGAAATGCAAGGAAGCATCTCTTTTGGCTTGTATTGTTTTCCTTGAGCCAGGGACTGGCTTTTGTCTATTTTGGATTAATAAATGCACAACTCTCCTAACATTTGTTTACTGCTGTGTGACAGAAAGAGGGTTGTGCGCTATAGTGTCTAAGGAATGAACGAAATGAAAAAGGAGCGGAAAGAACAATGCTTGTGTTTCTTTTTGGCTTCTTAGTCAGGCATAAATTGCACTTGGGACGTTGTATTGTTTCTCTGCCATGTCCATTAGCTTTTGTTTGAGTATGGGTTGGTATTTCTGCTAAACCGTGAAGAGTGAGGCCTGTCATTACCGGTTACATTTGCTTATGAAGAGACAGCACATAGATTTACCTTATACATTTATTTTATTTCTGCTACTTTTATTTAAAGATGCATTGTGCTAGCCTGGCAAACCAGACCTATCAGGATGTTAGGTCTGGGAACTCACAATTGGCATACCTCAATCCGGGGGCGGGATAAAAGGTTGTCTTTCAATATCCCTCTGCACGCCATAGGATAGCGCTAACCAACCAGAGCGATGATGGCTGTGGCTGAGTGAGTCCCATGCGTTTTCCCCATGGTTTTCTCTCCAGCGGAGCAAGTTGATATATTAAACTTTTGCCTTATCCGGTCTTCAAAACTCTGAACACATCTTCCTTTTTAAGAATGACTTAAGTTACGTTCTTAACTCCAAGTCATCCGAGTCGCGGCCAAAGCCGAATCGAAAGACCGCTGTTCGCCAGCTGCGTCTTGTTTGTTTTTAAGTAGCAGGGAAATCACCTATGGAAATCACGACGCAGAACCGTCACAACTCTGCCGTCATTGTGATAAACCCGCCCACCAACTCTACACACGATGTGATTGGCCAGACCAGAGTTTGGATTTTCCACTTTGAAAGTCAACGGAGAGTTGCTAGACCACACTTTGCAGCAAAACAATTTTTGCTGCCGCTAGGGTGCGTCTAGATTTCTAGGCTAGCATTGCGCAACATTTCATGTTAAAAATGGCCGTTTTCTAACCCATACATGCTTTAACAATCGCCTGATGGGCTAAATGAGCCCTTCTCTGATCACTGTGATCGCCTCTATAATCCTGTACAGTGAAATAAATAAGAGGGATTCGAGCTCGAATCTGAGACTGGCGTGACATCATGCACGTGACATCATGGTCTGCTCTAGGGCTCAAACGTGTTCATGAACGTGTTTCCATAATAATACAATCATAAGTGGATACAGTAAGCACATAAAACAGTTCAACATGGAGATTGATGGAAACAAAAGCAGAAGTTTTCTACTACCCCTAAGTGTGTTTAAAAAGAACATTACCCTTTACATTCAAGCATCGCTATAAAGAGCTCTGCTCTACTCACATTTTCCTTAAAAAATCTAATTGAATTATATTCTTAAATAGCATGGCCTGGGTCATTTATTTGAAGCAGTACTTTGAGAGATGTAACCTTTTAAAAATCTGCTTGCATTGTAATTTAAGGAAATAATTCAAAAATGCAATACAAGACTTTCAGAAATAAGCTCTGGTTAAGAACAGACTCTTACACTATCACTTTTAGGCCCGGGATTAAGCCATGTGAGTTTAGCCTTTATAACATATATACCTCATGACAGGGACACACAAATGTACAGTAATGCATTAAAGGAATAACCAACCCTGTTGTTTTAGCGGTAGACATGGAATTTTGGCAGTGGAGATCTAATAGATATCTCGTTTTATGAGATAACATTTTTGCAAGCATAAAATATTCATCCCAAGCTGAAGAGTTGATGGATTGACACATAATATGCAACAGCAGGCAGATGTATTTTATTTATTTATTTATTTTTGCATGCATTTATGCAAAAGCAGTGGGCATGAGAGTATCACAGCCTCCAGATACAGAAGGAACTCTATACCACATCAGCATTTTATCATTTATTACAGATGAATGAAAGCCTCATTGAGCCTTTGGGAATACAACAACAACAGCCTCAATTCTGCAATTAAATAATGCACTACCGTCCCGGGTGTTGAGCAATGGCTGAAAAACGACAGTCATTCTGCGCACTATAAATCAGGTTCTTTCTCCTCCTCTCCCTGTCCTGCTTTAGCCTTTCAATCACCATTAAACCCCCCTCTCTCTGTCACTTATGACCACCCACAATTCACTTCTTTCTTAAATCATCTGAGCTAATAACGTAATAAAGACTATACATAATCTCAAAGACACAGGTTCGGCAGGTTTAAGCAACTTTATGATGTAACATTATTTATGACATCATTAGCCAAAGTGAAATCAGTCAGCCTCGGTTTCCAACCTTTCATATCTGATAGCAGTCATTTTAAAAGGTATATGAACCAATATACAAAAGTAATTTAATATTATGTGTATCTGTGTGCCTTTTTATGTTTCAAGTCAACATGAAATCAAAATTGAACCCATTTTCTTTCTTAATGCACGTTCCTAGTCACATTGTTCCAAAGGGGGGAAAAATATTTTGTAATGTTGCATCAAAACATACTGTAATAACTTTATCTGCCTCTAAAATAACTTTTGAAGAGTTCAGATGCAAAAGCCTTTAAATGCCATTTGAAATTTTCTTCTAAAATGACCATTTTTATCAAGCTTGTATATTTAAGTTCAGTAATTTCACTTAAATGACAATTAATAGGTAATCTTCATTGCCATTTAAGTGAAATTACTGAACTTTAATATACAAGCTTGATAAAAATGATCATTTTAGAAGAAAATTTCAAATGACACTTAGAAGCTTTTGCATCTGAACTCTTCTTTTATTTTCAGCTATGATGAATCCATATACATTGTCAACCCTATTTTTACAACCTCCTCTATTTCGGTACTTAGTGGCCAATTTTGAATACTGTATTGTTTTATTTTTTATCAAAAACGCTCATTAAATGGGATCAGAATGAAAATCTAAATGTAGCCTAAAACATTCTCGAGTAGATATAAATAGATATGTTCAAATTAGTGGATTTAATTGTACCTGTTTAAAAGTAAAAACTTTATACTTGACTTAGCTTTTGAAATTGACAGCAGGAAGAGAAAGTAGAGAATGTCTTTAAATTTCCTCTGTCAAAATAGAATTAATTTATAATGAAGAAATGAATAAGAAAGTATACCATCATAATTGCATTCGAAAGGTAAGAATATATTTAGTACTCGATATTACTTGAGCAAAAAAAAAAAAAAAAAAAAAAAATATATATATATATATATATATATATATATATATATATATATATATATATATATATATATATATATATTATCTTATTATTTATTTATTTATTTATTTATTTATTTATTTATTCATTTTGGTGGGTGGGTGGGTTGGGTTTTCCAGTTAAATGGCCTTTAATTAACTAACTTTGTAAAGTAATCATCCTATACTCATGGATTTACAGGGCAATATAGATATTTATTAACACATACACTCCTGTAAATTAAGTTTCACTCTCAGTTTGTGGATGCAAAACTGCTGCAAAAGGCTTTTCAGATTGACTAGAGCAGAGGGATCTTCAGAAAGTTAAGCTGGATCACATTCACCTCATATCTGAGGATTTCAATCCCAGATGAGCACAAACGAATCATCAGGAGTCCCAAGCGGATCAAGGGTTTATACTGTGTTTACAAAGGCACAACCGATGGGCTTTTTCTGCGTGTGTGTGTCCATCCCGCGGCAAGCTTTGGGGAGAAGGCGCAGGAAACTGTATGTGCAGGGAACAAAGAAGAGAATCCTTCCCCTAACAAAGAATATGACAAAAGAAAGATTCAAGGAGATGCACACCACATTGTCTGGGAAAATTTGAGATAGGTACTTACAGACCCAATCCAAAAATGGCAGCTGGGTGGGATGTTCCAGATCTTTTGAAACCTGCACTGACATCATCTTTCACTCATTTCCAGCCTTTCTCAACACATTCTGTTCATCAACTGCTATCAAACAGCCTTTTCAAACCATTTAGCTTCAGCTTTGCTGCCTCTTGTGCTCTTTTTCTAAAAAAACTTAACACTTAAAAAAAACCAAATCACTTTTTTGCCTAGTTTTTTGTTAAATCAACCATGACACTGTGCATTATGTAATGTGTTGTTCATCTTTAAGACCTGCTATTGACCAGATGATTTATTTTTTTATTTATTAGCCTATGTATTACATAAAATCCTAAAATTCAAAAGGTTGTCCTTTCGTTGTCATGCAAAGACAGTTAATAGTGGGTGAATATGTTTAATGTTTACAAATAGTTAATTCAGCTTGTCCACTACATTGCAGTCTTCTAAAGACATGTGACAGCCTTGCATGATGAACAGGCTAAAATTGAGGTTTTAGCATATAGATTTGCTGCCCAAAATAATTTAGAAAAACGTCTGAAAAATACTTTCCTCAGAAAGGTCTCTCATTCACTATAATGCATTTTGAAGAAAGACCATCAATTTTACAGCTTATTTACGTGAGATCTTTCTGGCTAACAGGTTGACACTTACTCACTTCCATCGTGTTATTGACACCCACGTCCTCCTCATCTCTCCCATCACCTACTCAGATTATTTCCCAGAAATATGACTGCAATCATATCTGTCTGAGACAACCTATCATTAGCTCTCATATCTTTTCAACATAACTTATGAAGACATGGATCTGTGTATGGCAGTCAAGAGGGCTATTTACCAATTTAGTATGCAACAAAAACCCAAAACATTTTGACAGATAAACATGGATAGATGTACACATCTTGATACAACTTTAACATCAAAATGAAATCCCAAATTGAGCCTATGCACTTTTCTTAATACACACGTAGGGTGTTTAACATGAATTAATCAGTGCTCAAAATTGCAAGAAGAAGATATGTTAATAATGTTACTTTCCTAGGCCAGAAACTGGGCTAAGCCTATATCTATTTACGTGCAGCCTTCCTTAAGTACACTCTAAACGATGCTGGGTTGTTTTAACCAAAATTTGGGTCAAATATGGACAAACCCAAATGTTGGGTTAAAAATGTCATTTAAAATTTCTCAAATTTTCAACTTTCATGTCATTACAACTTTCACTTTCAACTGTTACATTTTTTAATTACATTTTTAACCCAACATTTGGGTTTGCCCATATTTGACCCAACGTTGGGTTAAAACAACCCAGCATTTTTTTAGAGTGTATAAGTGACTTAATGATTTTATTATAGGATTTACTTTGAAACAACTTTCACTCACAAATTGCTAGAACAAATATTTCAAGTAATAGCAAGGAATATTGAATGAAGTCAATCAAAGGTATAAAATACCAATGAATTCAACAACTGGAATAGGTTAAGATGCACTCTAAAAAATGTTTGGTTGTGTTAACCCAATTTTGGGTAAAATATGGACAAACCCAGCCATTGGGTTACATTTTTAAATTAAATTTTTAACCCAATGGGCTGGGTTTGTCCATATTTTACCCAAAATTGGGTTAAAACAAGCCAGCATTTTTTAGAGTGTGATGTTCTGGGTGAACTTGAACTTGACCATGACATGGTCTAAAAACCTCATCCAAGATTGAGTGTCTGTACTGTTTCAGACTCAATCTAGAATGAAACACTTTTCACAATCGAAGTCAATTCCCACCGGATAAAATCTAGTACTGCCCTACTTTTGTTTTGCCTTGTTGAATATTTATTTTCATTCAGAAATGTCACATTAGACAAGTAAAATGGGTTAGGAAGGTTGTTTCATGTTGACTTTGAAATGAAAGAGAATAAGCTCCATATGCAAAATTTACAATGATATCCAAGATCATCCATCCCTTCAATTTAAAACTGGCCATAAGTTAAATGGTTAAACCGACACGTTAAATGGTTAAACTGACGCTTTAAATGTCTAATACACACATAAATGCACAGTCGCTGGAGCGAGAACACTGAGCTCCATAATACAATCACAGGCTGCTCTCTCCAGTAATCAGCGTCAAATGACCAGACAGAATCTCTCCAGTGACCTGTAGACTAATCAAGGTTACCATGTACATAGACCCAGCAAGACACACTGCAATTATCCATTCTCTCTCTTCACCAAGCATGTCTAAAGAGGTTTTGAGTGCCATTGCCATGGATCACTTAACTGGGTTATTTATGGTTAGGCATACTAACTATGGATGTGTGGACTACAGTGTTGCATACCATGCATTACACATTTATTAATATATATATATATATATATATATATATATATACACTCACCGGCCACTTTATTAGGTACCCCATGCTAGTATGGGTTGGACCCCCTTTTGCCTTCAGAACTGCCTCAATTCTTCGTGGCATAGATTCAACAAGGTGCTGGAAGCATTCCTCAGGGAGTTTGGTCCATATTGACATGATGGCATCACACAGTTGCCGCAGATTTGTCGGCTGCACATCCATGATGCGAATCTCCCGTTCCACCACATCCCAAAGATGCTCTATTGGATTGAGATCTGGTGACTGTGAAGGCCATTTGAGTACAGCGAACTCATTGTCATGTTCAAGAAACCAGTCTGAGATGATTCCAGCTTTATGACATGGCGCATTATCCTGCTGAAAGTAGCCATCAGAAGTTGGGTACATTGTGGTCATAAAGGGATGGACATGGTCAGCAACAATACTCAGGTAGGCTGTGGCGTTGCAACAATGCTCAATTGGTACCAAGGGGCCCAAAGAGTGCCAAGAAAATATTCCCCACACCATGACACCACCACCACCAGCCTGAACCGTTGATACAAGGCAGGATGGATCCATGCTTTCATGTTGTAGATGCCAAATTCTGACCCTACCATCCAAATGTCGCAGCAGAAATCGAGACTCATCAGACCAGGCAACGTTTTTCCAATCTTCTATTGTCCAATTTCGATGAGCTTGTGCAAATTGTAGCCTCAGTTTCCTGTTCTTAGCTGAAAGGAGTGGCACCCGGTGTGGTCTTCTGCTGCTGTAGCCCATCTGCCTCAAAGTTCGACATACTGTGCGTTCAGAGATGCTCTTCTGCCCACCTTGGTTGTAACGGGTGGTTATTTGAGTCACTGTTGCCCTTCTATCAGCTCGAACCAGTCTGGCCATTCTCCTCTGACCTCTGGCATCAACAAGGCATTTCCGCCCACAGAACTGCCGCTCACTGGATGTTTTTTCTTTTTCGGACCATTCTCTGTAAACCCTAGAGATGGTTGTGCGTGAAAATCCCAGTAGATTAGCAGTTTCTGAAATACTCAGACCAGCCCTTCTGGCACCAACAATCATGCCACGTTCAAAGTCACTCAAATCACCTTTCTTCCCCATACTGATGCTCGGTTTGAACTGCAGGAGATTGTCTTGACCATGTCTACATGCCTAAATGCACTGAGTTGCCGCCATGTGATTGGCTGCTTAGAAATTAAGTGTTAACGTGCAGTTGGACAGGGGTACCTAATAAAGTGGCCAGTGAGTGTATATATATATATATATATATATATTAGTAAATTGCTAGCCTGGTTAAAACCAGACCTGAGTTATGGTCTGGGAAAGCGTCAACATTTCCAGAGGGGCGTCACCAACGGACGTCGGGGATATACCTATAACCAATCAGAGCGATGAAGGAGATGACGTATGCAGAGCGATGTTGTCCATTTCTCGGTTTTTAACAAAAAGGAATTGTTCAAATCGCTTAAAACAGATGCAATAGCTGATTCGAATGAGTGATGTTCGACGGCGGCATCCATCTTTGTAATGTAGGCTACAAAATCTGCTTCAACATCCCAGCGCTGTCGTCATCGTGTAAAGCCCGCCCCAACGTTTCTGATTGGTGCCATGATTTCAACGGATTGGAAATGGGCCTGGAATAAGCTCTTTACCAGACTAACTTTCAAAGCAAATCTAAATTTGCCAGGAGTTGTCTGGGTTTTCCCAGGCTTGTAAATTGCAAAAAGTAAAATGACTCAGAAAAATGAGAATTAGTCCTCGATGCCGTAGATACTGTGATCCTAAACATCTGTCTCAAACAAATGTATTAAACGAAGTTATTACTCCATCATGCATGGCATCATTTACTAACATGTTTGAACATCAAATTGAAAGACAATACGTTTTTCGGGAAACGCTTGTTGATTTCTTCAATGATGCATGGTACTGGTAGTGGTAGTTAAGCAGTGAGTTACGTCGTTGGATGGGAAACTGACCCCTGAATTGCAAGAAAGTTCAACACTCTTATATAAGTAAGAAAAAAAATTAAACAAATGTGATGTTTATCTAAAGTAACTTTTGCTTGCTAGTATGGTTGAATTGGATCAACGAAGGTCAGCAGCAAAGACACTGGTAAATAAAGTGAGATTAAATACAAAGTATATTTGTATTATTTGACACATTTAATAATTGCTGGTTTGCATAATATTCTGAGTTTGCATTTGTTTGTATTCATTTTGTATTCACTTTCACTGCTGATAAACGATTGCTTTTTGACCCTGAGTCCAAATGAATGCAATGACATGGATTCGGAGAGATAATTCCAGAATACTTACTCTGGTTCCCGAAATACAACAGCATGCTTGAGCACTAAAGAAGTACTTGACCTTGCTGGGATCAGAAGTGCTTCTTCTGCACCAAATGTGTTCCATGCCAGATTGAGCCTCTTCTGAATTCCTCATCTAGGGTTGACCTTGTAGACTGACAACAACTAGTAGCAGATAATAATGGATTTTGTGCTGGAGAGCTTATCTTAAACAGGCCAATCTTGTGTGTGTTTCACGACATAGCTTGGTTAAAAGAGAGGTCTGCTTTAATGGGTGCATTTAATGAGACTCAAGCATGATTTGAAATGTGAACCTGATAAGACTGTTTACAGACCCATAGGGCCCTATCATACAGCGACACAAGCTTTTTTTTTTTTTTGCTAGTTTCAGCCCAATGCAGTTATCATGTTCACATATTTATATATATATATATATATATACTGTATACACTCACCTAAAGGATAATTAGGAGCACAATACTAATACTGTGTTTGACCCCCTTTCGCCTTCAGAACTGCCTTAATTCTACGTGGCATTGATTCAACAAGGTGCTGAAAGCCTTCTTTAGAAATGTTGCCCCATATTGATAGGATAGCATAGCCATTTTAGCACAGTTTAGTACAGTGAACTCATCGTCATGTTCAAGAAACCAATTTAAAATGATTTATACTTTGTGCATTATCCTGCTGGAAGTAGCCATCAGTGGATGGGTACATGGTGGCTATAAAGGGATGGACATGGTCAGAAACAATGCTCAGGTAGGCTGTGGTATTTAAACGATGCCCAATTGGCACTAAAGGGCCTAAAGTGTGCCAAGATAACATCCGCCACACCATTGCACCACCACCACCAGCCTGCACAGTGGTAACAAGGCATGATGGATCCATGTTCTCATTCTGTTTACCCAAATTCTTCTGCTGTTGTAGTGCATCCGCCTCAAGATTGTGGGTGTTGTTTGTTCAGTCTGGAGTTCAGGAGATTGTCTTGACCAGGACCACACCCCTAAATGCATTGAAGCAACTCCCATTTGATTGGTTGATTAGATAATTGCATTAATGATAAATTGAACAGGTGTTCCTAATAATCCTTTAGGTGAGTCTATATGCAGCAAATGTTATTGGACATTTACAGGAAGTTGTAAAAAGTTTACTTTTTTTCTAATGAATGGCAGCAATCAAAAATTATGTAAGGCATTATCATTTATATATTTCTGGTCAGACTCATGGTTTATTTGCAGTGGACAAAAATCTTCTAAATTGCTTATTCTTCTTTTGTAAACTTCTATTCACCCTTCGATACAGTACAGTCCTCAGAATATACAAGAGAAAAAAATAACCTTCAAACTTCGTGCCTTTTTCCATTGTAGTAAAGCCACTGGTCAAAATCTTGTTGTTTCGATTACAATTGTACAATTTTATGTAAACTTGTTATTTAACGGATGTGAACAAGACAGCCTCCTCATGCCTGTGTGCAGCATTGTGTACTATAATCCTTCATAAACACTGTGCATTCAGTACTCTGGTGAATCAAGTTTAAAGGTTACTGAATCCAAACTCTTGATTACATTTGAAGAGCCATGATCCAAAATGGCCATGAAATGCATTCAGGAACCAGAGCAGCGCAATAACCCCACACCTCAAAAACAATCACGCTGCGGTAATCTCACCCCTCCCAAAGCTCATGCCGTTTAGCTCACAAAAACCTGATGCCAAACTAATTCTGCAGATGTGAAGTCATTTGTACGGATAACTCTGCCCCAATTATGCAAGTGAAACCCAATGCAGCAGCCCATCCCGTATGCCACAGATGACGAATGCGCTGGCACAGATATGTTAAAGGAATAGTGGAATAATGATGTCATTTATCTGCACTGCCAATATAATACACGCATTCTTCTAATCCAACTTTTATAATAATGAGATTTCTGCTTGAATTGCACTGCACACGTAGTTCAAAAACCTCTAATGTTCCTAGCAGTATCTCTCGCTCCTTGCATGAATTCAGAGTGAGCCGATATTACTGACTTGAAAGTTGAAATTGCTTTTTAACACTTTTCCTTCAACTTATTCATATAGCTTATTAATTTTTTGAACTATGATCCCCATTACAGGCCTAATTCAGCTATAGCCGAGGAAAAAAATGATGCGTTCATCTGTTTTGTACGGAAAGCTTGGCAATCTTGCATCAGTTAATTAATTGAAAGGTAGTGTTACTTTTTTTTCGTTGCACATGGTTAAACTGCTAAATATCACACTCATCATAATGATAAATATGTGTTTGTGTCATACAAATATAACAATAAATACATAAATATTGGGCAGGATTATTACAATTTAAATGAACTGTTTTCTATTTGAATATATTTGAAAGCGCCATCTTCTGGTCAGATGAGGGATTTCATTTGGTGCGTGACTCTCACAGTGCATTATGGGTATTCTCTAGCCTGTCAGTGTACATTGGTTGTACACTCGTTATTGTGGTGCTTTCCGGGACTGAATAAGTCCACACAATACCATCTACTATGGTTTCGGACACCACTAATGGCTGTTCCCTCAAATACTGTAACACGGTCTCATCCCAAGACGTCATATGTCAACATCCGCCTTTTAGGGTACCCTTTATTGTCAGTTAGATGACGATCCTGGACGTCATCCAACTGACGTTTTACCTTTAATGTCAGTTAGGTGACGGGGTAGGTTTAGATAAAGTCATCTAACCAACGTTAAAGGGTAGCCTACCCTAAAATGGCGGATTTTGACGTATGGTCAAAAGCGTCAATTGTATGACGTCTTGGGATGAGACTATTTAAGAGGGATTTCAGACACAGCCTTTCTTTCTTTTCTACAAAAACTTTTGTGCTCTAATCAAAGCACATCCAGAAGTTTGAAAAGCTACTGTCAGATATAATTTGTCCTTTGAGCCTGATGGACTTTGATTGTTTGTTTATACGCAGCTTTTCCACTTTTCTTTTGTTCCAGTTATTGTGTTGCTGCAGTTTTGATGTGGAAGTACTATATAGTATTCCTTAATTGCTTGTGATTAGATCAGCTGTTTATCCACCTGAGACGGTCTCCATCTGCTGAGGCTGGTGTGTTTGTTTCATACACACACACACACACACACACACACACACACACACACACACACACACACACACACACACACACACACACACACACACACACACACACACACACACACACACACACACACACACACACACACACACACACACACACACACACACACACACACACACACACACACTCACATCAGTATTCCAACTTATGACAAAAAAAATAATAAAAGCATACAAAACTGTGCTCTCTCTCTCATACAATCAAACAGCAAACTGAATGACAAACTAAAGGAGTGTGAGACAGATTTAACAGTTTACAGAGAGTCTGCACCCAGAGCAACAGAAATGAAAACAAACACAGGCACTCTTCCGTTCTCTTACTTTTATCAACACTACAGACTCGACATTAAAACACATTCTGATCTCAGCACAACCATTTATTAACATTTCTAAGCCAATAAAGCTATTCCTTAAAGGGTTAGTTGAGTTAAGTCATTAATTTTCTTACCCCCATGGTGTACCAACCCCTAAGACCTTCGTTCATCTTCGGAACACAAATTAAGATATTTTCATATTCATAAAGAAAATGTTTAAATATTCCATGTGCCTACAGTGGCTCAATTATAAGTTTATCAAGCGACAAGACTACTTTTTTTTATTTTAAGATCGTGGATAAAACATGTTTTTTCTGTAAACAAGGTTGATTTCATACAAACTTATAGCTTCAACAGGAGCAAAAAACTTCGTTTCACAACCTCATAGCTCGTGGTCAGTCTACCTCGGATGGTTCAGACATCAGGGATTATAATCAAAATCCTTATGGAAAAATACTGTTGACCGGAAGTTCTGTGTCCCTACTCCGCATGCCAGAAGCAGAAAGTGTGACATACTGTAGGACTATTAAAGGGATACGCCTTCCATTATATATATATATATATATATATATATATATGGCTCAGTGGTTCATGTAGGTTGTCTACAAACCGAAAGGTTGGTGGTTCAATCCCCGGTTCCACCTGACCAAGTGTCGAGGTGTCCATGAGCAAGACACCTAACCCCAGCTGCTCCCGACGAGCTGGATGGCGCCTTGCATGGCTGCCGTCGCCGTCGGTGTATGAATGTGTGCGTGAATGGGTGAATGTGAGGCAAATTGTAAAGCGCTTTGGTGGCCATTGGGTCTATGAAAGCGCTATATAAATGCAGTCCATTTTACCATATATATATATATATATATATATATATATATATATATATATATATATATATATATATATATATATATATATATATGGAAGTCAATGGTGCCAAAGTTCCAATCATTCTTCAAAATATCTTCCTTTGTGTTCAGCAGAAGAAAGATTCTCATACAGGTTTGCTACAACTTAAGGATGTGTAAATGATGACAGAATTTTAATTTTTGGGTGGAGTATTCCTTTAACTAATTATTTATTAGCATGCATATACTTATTTATTAGTATGTTTAAAGCACATAATAATGGAACATATTTTGCATCCCTTAATCCAATACCTAAACTTAACAATCTCATAACAACGATTAATTAAGCATGCAATTAGGAGTTTATTGAGGCAAAAGTCATAGTTAATAGTGAGACTTGGACCCTAATTAAATCATGACTGAAATCTCTTGTGCTCACCAAAGCTACATAATTTGATCCAAAAATACAGAAAAAAATATATATATTGTAAATATATTCCATTTTAATATACTTTAAAATGTAATGTATTCCTGTGATCAAATTTTCAGCATCAGTGCTCCAGTCTTCGGTGTCACATGATCCTTTAGGAATCAATCTAAAATGCTGATTTTCTGTTCAAGAAACAGTTGCCATTTAACATTCATAATTATATATATTTAAAACATTGTTAATTATTCAGCACCACTATGGCTGCTGGAAATTCAGCATTGCTATCCCAGTAATAAATGCCAGGAATTTAAAATATAATAAATATATTAAAAAAGGTCTTTCAAATTTTAATAACACAATATTACCAGGTTTTTTTACAGCACACACGCACACATAACACATTCTATAATTAAAAATATGATGTAAGATTTTGGTCACACATAATGGACATACCGGTATAACCACAATCATATATTTATCCTCTTGCACAGATGTCTGCTTTTCCACATGCATAAACACACACACACGCAGGTTTGATGCGTGTGTGAAGGGTTCCAGTGCTCATCTCCTCAGACTCCATGTAGTCTGTAACACGCTGGGGAATGTATTTATTTAAGTGAATTGACTGAGTGTTTAGGCCCCGGTCTGACTGTATTAGCATGCTGTGAGTGTGCAGGAACGCTGGTCCTCAAGGGGTTTCAGTATTCCGGTGTGTTAGAAATATCCAGTCATCGAGCTGACACTTCCTTTGCAAACCAAACATGCATTTAATTACTGGTCAGACACCATGTAGTGAACCGTATGTTCATGCCCACACTTAAACACAGAAACACACCTAATGTGGGGAGCTGAGCTTATCAACCACACATATTATTACGAACAACACAGATCAGTGTGATCTGGTCAGGGCTTTGAAAACATATAAATATAGTGCAAACACAGCTTATCCTCTCTGCAGAATTACAGCTTTAATAATTACTAGTTTTCTAACTAAAAAAGGCTGCTGAAGAAGGAATTTTGACAGTGTGATCCGTTCGCTTAGGGGATCTGAATGGTAATAGACCCTTTATTTATTCCTCTAGTATATTAGAACCCTATTGAATCTGCAGGCGGTGGAACAGTCCTCTAATTGTCCTTAGTGTGAGAGAAGGCAAGTATTGGACTGTTGCTCTCTCAGCACCTGTTAACTGTCACAGTAACGAGACATCCAGTGCTTATCTTTACTGTAGATATTCAGAAAACAGCATAATGGAGGTCTAAGCTTTTCTGTATGAAATCTGTGACACAAATTGCCATTTGATGAAATAGAAATGAATCAATAAATAAAAAAAATCACAAATCAGCATTATATTTTAAGGTAAATCTATATATATATATATATATATATATATATATATATATATATATATATATTTAAATAACATAAGTGCATATAATGCAAGGAGTTGTTTATTTAAGAAATTAAGAAATAAGGTGTATTAATATTACTAAAAAATATTATGTACAATTAATATTAATGGAAAGTGAATACTATTTAGCATGGTCAACAAAAAAAAAGAAAGTGAACTTTTGGTTTTGGATAGTATTTTTTTATCAAGTATATTCAAAAGGTGTGTGTGTGGGTGTGCGTGAACACATCTAACAGGTAACAGACATCTTGCGCTGAACCTCTGCTTTCTTATTTCTCCCCTGCTGCGTTTTCTGATTTGACTAGAAATTGCATGTAAATACATATTTCCTTTTTTTTGTGCTTGTCAGTTTATGCTGAATCGACTTCAACACATGACTGTGTAAAATAAGAGCAAGTGTTTCCCCTTAGAGCCTATTGAGTATCTGGGAAGACCAGTTAGTCAGAGAGAGAGAGAGAGAGAGAGAGAGAGAGAGAGGTGTATTCAATTATTTTGCATTAATACATAAGGTTTCTTCCAAGACGTCTGGAGGACCCAGTCTGCACATGAATCCTTTTTGTGTAATTGATTACTATTGTTATGCTAATTCTATTTTTAATTAGAATCACCTAACTTTCCCACTTCAAGTTATTACTGGAGTGATTGTTGATTTTTTGCTCTTTTGAAAATCTTTTTTTCTTCATCTATTCTCTTTCTTTTCATTCACATCTGAACGTGCTGACATGCGACAATGAAGCGTTTTGATAATTAAGCTCTCTTTCTGATTTACGGGGCGCTCTAGATATTATGCAGATTGGGAAATACAAAAGCTTTTAAAGTTTCAACAGATTCTGCACAGTCTTTGATTGATGCTCCCTTAGACAGGAGACTTGCATATGATTCATGACACTGTACAGCATTGATATGATATAATTGTGGAACAATTGTACTGCTTTGACTGCATTCAGTTTACTTTAAGTACGACCAGGGTTGAGCACTGTTCAGAGCTGAAGTGAAAATACCTTCATTCAAATTGGAATTTAAGAGATTACAAATATGAATTAAAAACAGAATTCAATTCATATAACAACAGTAAAAATACATATTATGTGTCTAAATAAATCAAGAAATGTATATAAAATTATTATAATTATATAAATTGTATAATTTTATAATAATTTAAATTATATACAAATAAAATTGTAAATTGTGTCTTTTAAAGGGCATTCAAATCCAAAATAAAAATATGTACAATTTTTAAAAGGAGCCCATTCATACAATTTTAATACAGCCACAAACATTGTGGACAGTCATTGATTGGATTTAAAAATAAAATAATATCATAAAAACAGAATTTTTCCTCAATCATTCAACTTTAGAGACACATGTTCACCAAGACTGGCATAGCAACCCAGGCAATATGAGTCTGTTCTAACATAAAGCTTGAGGGTAGGGCAAAAAAAATATGATAAAAAAAATAATAATAATAAAATATGAAAAAAAAAGGATTTAAGCAAAGCGAAAAACTGACAGAGAGACTAATGTGCAGATAGAATTAGGTCAGGTTCATCTACCTGCGGGCTAACTGAGCAAATCACATCCTCTGAGTTCAAATCAAAGGAAGTCTTTTCAGCATGAAGTCAATGACGAAACAGCAAAGTTTTCTGTCAGGAATAATTACATTATAAACTTCCAGACCTGTATGCAATAACACACAGGCTATCCTTGTATGTGTAATCTCTCTTTCTTTCACTTAAACTTCAGTTGCAGATAATATTTAGTAAATGTAGCATGCTTCAGTAAAGTGTCTGTGCTTTCTTCCACTAACAGAATAACCAACGCTATCTCATGACCAATTCAAGTGAATTTGTACGAGTGATTAAAAGGTGGCTAATTCGTACAAATTCAAGCGACCTCACTTGTACCATTGGTTTAAACCCAAGTGATGGGTAGATATAGGTGCGGGGTCAGTAGTAGGTCATCTGCACGAATTCACACGAATTTGTACGATTGAGGTCGTATGAGTTCGAACGAATTAGCCACCTCCTAAAATTCGGATAAATTGCTGTGAGATCAGGTTGGAGTAACATAAACTGTTATGTATTGGAAATACAGCAATGCGCCTTTCCTTTACTTCTTAATTAACCATATTATGCAACCTAATCAATGTACCAGCACTGTAGGTCATTAAAACACTCATTGTATTCCAGAGAGCCATATTATGTATATTGCATATCTTTACCACTGTTTGACACATTTTTGCCACTCTTTCTGTCTCCTTAGTTACACACTGACCTGGATAAAGGAGATAGTGGAGTGAAATACACTCTCTCAGGCGATGGGGCTGGAACCATCTTCACCATCGACCAGACCACCGGGGACATTCACGCTTTACGCAGTCTGGATCGGGAGGAGAAGCCTTACTAACACGCTGACGAGCGCAAGCGGTGGACATCGAACACCAACCGTCCACTGGAACCAGAGTCAGAGTTTGTCATCAAGGTGCAGGACATCAACGACAATGAGCCAAAGTTCCTGGAAGGCCCCTACACGGCTAGTGTACCTGAGATGTCACCTGTAGGTAAGACGCCCACTAAAATGCTTGGAATAGAGTCAGTACAGCGGGATTTTACTATAGTTATATAGAAACTATAGTTTAAACATAAATGAAGGAAAAATCACGGCTGTACTGACTCATTTGAACACTCCTTGTATACAAGGTTCAATTCACTAACATTAGTCAATGCGTTAGAAAGGCATGGAGTAGCAATGGGCAACATTTTTTGCAGCATCTATTATTCTAGGATAATGTTAATTTATAAAGAAGAATATTGTTACATTTTATACCTAGTAAATTAATAAATTAATATATATATATATATATATATATATATATATATATATATATATATATATATATATATATATATATATTAGAGCTGTCAGTTTTAACGGCGTTAATTTTTTTATCGCGCGATTAACGGTCTTTTTGTCCTAGCAAACTTTGTATTTTTTTCACATACTTTTGCAACAGGACGCGGCATGCGTCCTGATCCATTTCAGCGTCTCGCGCTCGCCATCCACTCAAGCCGGCTCGCAAGCCCAAACGAGTGTGTGCGGCGTGCCTGATGTTTTGTTTCCGGTCTAGATAGATCCGCTTGCGCTTTGGTCGAAGAGAGCAACGAAACGTCCTCGCGCGGCGCAAGCCATTGACATGAATGGGTTTCAGAGCGCAGTGCGAGGACGTTTTGTGCCGCACACACTCGTTTCAGCTTGCGAGCCGGCCAAATAGTAACGTTATGTTTTGAGTGGCATGACGAGCGCGAGACGCCGAAATGGATGCCAATGAGATTCTGAATGTAAAGTTTACTTTTAAAAAGTTGTCCCATTGACAAGACCAAAGCGATCTGTATGTTTTGTCATTATGAACTGAGCTATCAATCATCGCAGCACGTCCCAGCCTGAAACACCACTTGATGATGGCCAAGCAAACACACACACAAACACAGATGATGCAAATTCTCCACCCCCTCGTCAATATCAGGACCTCGTCAGATATTTCTTTCACCCTTTTATTGATGGACAGTGTTGCATTGTGTGAGAGATTATTTAGGCTATATATGTTAGAGTGAAATTTAACACTATTCCAATGTTATTTTCAATAATAATAATTAAAAAAAAAACATTTGCACTAAACAAGCCAATCCACTTTTCCATGTTGATAAGAGCATTAAAATGAGAAAAAAATTTAACAAAAAAGAAATCAAAAGACATTAAGAATAGATAAAAATGTGCGATTAATTGCGAGTTAACTATGACATTAATGCGATTAATCGCGATTAAATATCTTTAATCGTTTGACAGCACTAATATATATATATATATATATATATATATAAGTGTTGTAACGCTACATAAGATTGTAGAAATGGTAATAGTTCCCATATAGGTTTTTTTTTCTTTTTTTTTCTTTCACAATTGTCAAATTCAAGTATTTCTGCACAAAGGAACAATGCCCATTTGTAGCTAAAATAAAATAAAACAATCTTTGTCGGATTGTTGCACTTGTTTGTTCACATTATGAACATTCGTCATTTCCTTAATTTATTTAGGATCTAGAGGTGAATTATAAATTAAAATTTTCAGTAAACGTCACGCAAATATGATATTTAAACTCACATTAAATTATTTTTACATTAAATACACCACATAATCAGTGCCTGAGATTATCATTGCCATAATTCGTATGTTGTTGTTCCGGTTCGTAGAAATAGAAAGCGTTTCTAAAATAGAATAGTATTGAATTGACATATGTATTGCTGTCGCGGCTGGTTAGGACAAACTCTCATATACTGTATTGCGTGTCGCGTCAACAAATGAAGCAATCGCATATTTTTTTATGCAATTTCGTAATCGTAAAGGTTATATGGTCACAGTGTTACAAAATTGGCATATTGAAGCTTTTTCTTCAGGGCAGTGGAACAATGCAAACAAATGTCGGAGCAGAAAGCAAAGAATGAACGAACGAATGAGCGTAATGTAATGTAACAAATGTAATCCAAACAATGAAGCCTAAAGGCTACATGGCTGATTGCCACAGTATTACAGCGCGGGATGCTAGAGGTCATATATTACTCTTGTTATGAGTTTGCCAAATATTCATTGGTTTGGCAGAGGGGATCTAATCCAGACATTACTGTGTGCCGTCAGATAATGAGAAGTGCATGGGCTCCAAATCCCCACCAAACTGGATTACACAGCCCTAGTAGGATTTCTCATCTCACAGAGACCTTGATTGTATTAGTGATTATTTCACCAAGGCATCTGCTCTGGGTGATGATGGCAGCAGGACCTTATTTTGTTACTGTCTCTGCTTCTCTAAAGAGGCTTGTCTCTTATACCGGCCAGGAGTTGTATTGATTTCCACACAGCCTAATCCAATCGCCGTAACTACTTGCAGATCAATGTAGCGCTATCCTCTTGCATTCATGGAACACATTGCAGAGCTTGTTAAAGTCATAATGGCCTCCATTATTTGGACAAATATTCTTAATCATGATGTCAAATATGATTGCAGACGATGCATCAATCCCAGAGGCCACGCTGGGGAGCTATGTAATATGACGCTACGTTCCCTGCAAACATGATGGTCGATGAAATGCTGGTTCCTTTGTGTTATATAACATTTAACTGGGTACTTCACTGATTTATAGTCTACAGAAGAGATGAAAGCTTGTTTTTTAACCAGTTTAGATGGAAGCATCAAGGGCCCACCATTGTCATTTGCACTCACTGAAACATTTCATCTCAAAACTATTTGTAATCAGACATCAGATTTATTGCAGAAATGATATGAGTATAGAAACACACAAAATAAAAATCGTTAATGTCATTTATAATATAATAATGCAGCACTTGTCTGCATTCACCTACACTCTAAAAATTGCTGGGTTGTTTTAACCCAACTTTGGGGCAAATATGGACAAACCCAGCCATTGGGTTACATTTTTTTAGTTACATTTTTAACCCAACGTTTGGGTTTGTCCATATTTGACTCAAAGTTGGGTTAAAACAACCCAGCATTTTTAGAGTGTATGCTCTGGTATATTTGTCAAGGATTTACTGAACAGCATCCACACTCTAAAAAAAATGCTGGTTTGATTTAACCCAATTTGGGGTAAAATATGGACAAACCCAGCCATTGGGTTACATTTTTAAATTACATTTTTAACCCAATGGCTGGGTTTGTTCATATTTTACCCAAAATTGGGTTAAAACAACCCAGAGTGTTTAAAAACGTGCACAAATAAAGTGATATTGATGGATTCTCGCTTGTTTAGAATTATCATGTCTAATTTATACTAAATGCCAAACAGTTTAGTAATGCTTTATTTCGATAGTCCACTTTAGAGATTCTAATTTTAGGTTACTTTGACTTTGTCAACTAGCAGTCATTAGAATATTATTAGACTCTCTGCTTAATATCTGCCAACACTTTATTTTGATGCTCCGCCATTCTACAGACATGTCAACGTATTATAAACCTTAACCTAACAGTTAATACCATAATGAGAGTTGACAAGAGTGTGTAAAGTTACTTATAGTTAGTAGAATGTCTAAAGTGGACTGTGGGACCAATTTGGGACACAAATACAGAACAAAAAACTAAAGGAATTGGGCAAAACAATCCCTGACAATAGCCAACAATTTCACAGCTATTTTGACAGGAAAACATGAAGTTGCAACATTCCATGCATTTCAAACAGTCTTGTAGAATAAACTATGTTTATGACAAATGCTAAGCAGGTGTACCTGCCTCAAATCATTACAATTACTAATATTGTATGCCTCTAACAATTCACAATTCAGCTCCAACGACATCCAAACAAGAGTCTAAAAACTGTTTTTTAATTTATTTCACCTCATTCCAGTTATTTGTATAGCACTTTTAATGAATGGCAATTTTGACAAGGTTGCTTTACAAACTTCAGGAATTGCCTGCAATAATAGAGCGCAGTAAACAGAAGCAGTACTTCTCTGGGACTCGTAATCATTTGTAGTCATAGGCCCTGAGAGAGATCAGCCTTAAAACCGAAAGCATTCACTGACTATTTTAGGAAAAGCTAGATTAGATGGAACTGTTCATAAGTCCTATAAAAACATCATGAGATTATCTTAAAATATTACAATGCTTTTGTCTTGATACTCTATATTTTTATATGGTTTACACATGAATAAATCATGTCATTCTTGACCATCGTAAGGATAAAACAACTGGAAATACAGAGTGCATAGAAATTTTCATAGCATCTTATTAAAGCTGGTTCTGTAAAATGGAAAATTACAGGAGATGAATCACTTGTTACAACATACCGGACATAATACCACTGATGTAAATCTCATTTCATCCGTTTAGCACAAAGCAAACAGTTTCGTTTCGAATTTGTTTTGAGCTTGTGAGTTTAAAGAGATTTGAATCATGGAAAAGCCAAATATATATTCAGATAAACAAAAGCAATAAAGAAAGCTTTGAATGGCAAGAGGTAAAACACCAAGAGTAAAAGTCTGACATACAATTTGGTGTTCGAGCTTAATAAACTGCATGCCCCATCCAACACCAAAGCCCTTTTCATGTTGCTTCCCCTGAGGATGACAGATCAGGGTAATACACTTTGAGATTGCCTTTTCCTTGATCTGAATGGCAAAAGAATGAAATGAAACCCTCCCCTTCCCTGCTGAATCAAAGCTACTCATGATCTCAGATAGCGAAATGTGAATAGACCAGCTTATAAGTGCACCATAGTCCAACATTGAAGCTATAGGCCTATTTTGCAGACGTCTGTGTGATTTATATTGTGGCTGCTGCCATCACAAAAGCATAACCGAGTCTTGCTGTTACGCACAAACAAGAGATGAGAATTCCTATCAATTTGTCCGTATTTTCTGACTTTAGATGTATTCCATCAGGTTGCAGGATTTTTCTCTGACAGAATGTGACTCTAATTTGGAGGTAACTTAAAAAGGGAACTGTTTAGGTTTTTAATGCTTTTCACCTCTTCACGTGGAGGCCAGAACAATCTGAAAGCCTGTCGATGTGTGCTGCTGAGACAACTAAAAAAAAAAATCAAAGGTAATTGCATCAGCTGGTTGAAAAGGACTTCCATGGGGAAATGGCCTTGATTTAAAATCTGTACAATTACTTCTTGGTTTCTTTTATTTATTTCTTTCTCTCTCTTCCAAGGCCTTCAAGTTTCATTCCTCATCTCACAGTACAGTGTAATCATTCATTGTACATTGTGGTTTGAGTGTTATAGATGATATAAAATCACAGTTGACCCTATACTTCTTATGAAATATACCTGTAGATACTCTAACTGTATATATTTCCAATATGTATAAGCAATATATCACACTTACCTAAAATATTATTAGGAACACCATACTAATACTGTGTTTGACTCCCCTTGCGCCTTCAGAGCTGTCTTAATTCTACTTGCCGTTTATTCAACAAGGTCCTGAAAGCATTCTTTAGAAATGTTGGCCCATATTGATAGGATAGCATCTTGCAGTTGATGGAGATTTGTGGGATGCACATCCAGGGCATGAAGCTCCCGTTCCACCACATCCCAAAGATGCTCTATTGGGTTGAGATCTGGCACTAATGGGCCTAAAGTGTGCCAAGAAACATCCCCCACACCATTACACCACCACCACCAGCCTGCACAGTGGTAACAAGGGATGATGGATCCATGTTCTCACTGTGTTTACGCCAAATTCTGACTCTACCATCTGAATGTCTCAACAGAAATCGAGACTTATCAGACCAGGCAACATTTTCCCAGTCTTCAACTGTCCAATTTTGGTGAACTCTTGCAAATTGTAGCCTCTTTTTCCTATTTGTAGTGGAGATGAGTGGTACCCGGTGGGGTCTGCTGTTGTAGCCCATTCGCCTCAAGGTTGTGTGTGTTGTGGCTTCACAATTGCTTTGCTGCATACCTCGGTTGTAACAAGTGGTTATTTCAGTCAAAGTTGCTCTTCTATCAGCTTGAATCAGTCGGCCCATTCTCCTCTGACCTCTAGCATCAACAAGGCATTTTCGCCACAAGACTGCCGCACACTGAATGTTTTTCCCTTTTCACACCATTCTTTGTAAACCCTAGAAATGGTTGTGCGTGAAAATACCAGTAACTGAGCAGATTGTGAAATACTCAGACCGGCCCGACTGGCACCAACAACCATGCCACGCTCAAAATTGCTTAAATCACCTTTCTTTCCCATTCGTTCGGGAGATTGCCTTGACCAGGACCACACCCCTAAATGCATTGAAGCGACTGCCATGTGATTGGTTGATTAGATAATTGCATTAATGAGCAATTGAACAGGTGTTCCTAATATTAATTTAGGTGAGTGTATATAATCAGGAAACTATTCTAGAAGAGCACACAGTTGCTGCTAATTTGCTAGATGGTCATTGTGCAGAATTCTGCTGTATTTCAGTAAAACACTGTGATTCAGTAAAACATAGTGAGTCAACGGCCCGTGACCATCAGTTCATTCTACAATACGGATGGTTTGTCATTTATTGGGCAATTTAAAAGTGCTGGCCTTTGTAATGTAAAAACTGCTATTGCAGACATATCGAAATACAGTGGGAAATCAGTACACAGGAATCTATTTGGTTTTATGTCAGCCCATCAGAACAAACGCATATAATAGCATTCCTATATAGGCCTGTTTTCGAGTCACACTCTATGCAATCTACCAAGGGCTGATACATACAGTTATAACCTCGAATAAAGCACATCTTTCATATCTATTCATGCAGTTCAACACAAACGAATATACTCTGTCTGTTTGCAGGTACGTACGTGATGAAGGTGACGGCAACAGATGCAGATGACCCTACATACGGAAACAGTGCCCGGGTGGTGTACAGCATACTTCACGGCCAGCCGTACTTCTCCGTCGACCCCAAAACTGGTAAAGCACTCCTGAATATTGAAGAGAAAACATACAGAAAAATGTTTGCTACATTAAAAATTAAACGATTATTATATACAGGATATAAAAAAAACAGTTCTGCTGCTTTGTTTGAGTAATAACAACAGGCTAGGCTCATTAATTTCACAGTTCACAGGTTTCAACATAATTACATTCATTGACCCTATTAGACAAATAAGCTCGGCGGTTTGATTTGATAATGTGGCCAGCCAAGAAAATGGATTTGTAACTCAAAATAAACTGCAATTAATTTAAATAGCGGGACAGAAAGGGACATACTGTCAGATAAACAGGCCTGAAAAGATATATGGTTATGCTATCAGGTGCTACTTTTCAGACCCCAATACCTACCAAGTAAAAAATAAATTCAGCTTGGCAAGAGCAAATGGATTTTTCTGTTGTTTTTATGGCTGGAAGAACTGTAGCATCATCAAATGATGCAGCAAATAAACTGCCTTTTATTTTATGCCAGTAAATGTTTTGTTATGCAATATTCAGGAGCATTTACTATATGAATGTGAATCAACTAATGGGCGTCCTCTGCATTCAGTGAGCTGTAATATCCAATACGTAAAAGCACAAAGCCCAAACCTGCAAGGGAAACTTGATGCACAGAGCGTGTGCGGGAATTTCACACTTGTATGTATGTCAGTATGTTTACGGCCCTTTTGAGCAAGTATAAAGCATAGCAGACAGGAATACATGAATAAAAATATAATATCCTGATATCAGCAAACCCACTGGGCTCAAAGGGTGAACAAATCAAAATCACATGTAGGCCATAATAAAATTGACAGTAATCAAAAGCTGTGAGATGAGGGCGGGGTAAAAAAGTCAGGGGTAAAGTGTATAATGGAATCAACAGAGTCGTGAGAGAAAAACGAACTCAGGAAACACACACCTTAAAGCAATAGGTCAACCAAAAATGACAGTTTGCTACCATTTAATCACCCCCATGTAGTTCCGATAATGAGTTATTTTATTTTGAAGATCTCATGCAGAGTTTTCAATGCAAGAAAAATGCATGATGATGCAGTAAGTTATTTTTAGGTGAACTACTCCTTTAATTACTCATGTAACAGGTCTAGAGAATCCCATGTGGCACACCTTTTACATTTGAAACTGGTTTTGTATGAAGGTCTGTGCCCTTTTCAACTGCTCAACGACATATCTAATTCATCCTATGAAGTGCTCTCTTGATCTGGGAAAGCTTCTTGTGACGTTGGGAAATGCATTAGTTGTGCTTTATGGAAGAAAAGCGAGGAAAGGTGTTGCTGCATTGGCTTTGTCAGCTTGTTAAGACTGTTAAGCATCAGAAGCTTTAGGGCTGACCTCAATCTTATAGCCAGAGAAAAACACTTGAAGGTAAATGTGTATTTCACTGGTTTTTGGAAGGTTTTAACAGTTTGATGTCCAAGGAGAACACTTTTAATTTCTATGGTATTTTAGAAACCATTTATGTGCTGAAACTTTAAAAAACCCAAGACAGCTTTTCCTTTTTTTAAAAGGAAGCAATAATGGGTTCTGAAGGGGTGAAATATTATATAAAAATAAATAAATAAATAAATAAATATATATATATATATATATATATATATATATATATATATATATATATATATATATATATATATATATATATATATATATATATACACGCTTCTACCGAAAGCATTTATGGACACTAAACTGCAAAAATCATCACCGCAGTAGTCAAAACTAAATACATTAAAATATGGATGCACAAGTTTACACAAACATCTATTCAATGTTGAGCAATATGAATGACAATATGAACTAATATGACCTTCCCATACAAAGAATCCAATCAAAACAAAAGTCATACAGAAGTCTTAAAGCTACCAACTGTAAAAAAAAACAATCTGTTTAACTTTTATTCTGTAAAATAATAAGCTTCAGATTTATACTTGTAAATCCTCCCAAAATTGGCCACATTTTTTTTCATATTAAGTGCCTTGCCATAAAATTTTCCACTTCAAAATGATTATTTTTGTGTTTATTAACATTATATTACTTCATGTTGAACCCTGAATATTCCTTTAGTTAGCAAAAAGGTTAAAATTGGTCAAGTACAGCAAAATCAGCCATTAATAAAGGAGGAGTTATTTGTTATAATGTTTCCAGCATAAGAGGCTAACAGGGTCGTGCTAATTAGCAAAACCTCAACCCATTGTTTGGATTCCATTCCAGTGAGTAGATGCCATGTTTCATGGATTAAAACATGTTGGTACATTTTACAACCATGATACAAGTGTCAAAAATGTAGGAAACGTCAACCAGGACATATCTACCAGACTGTGTATTTAAGCATGACTAATTTACTGTATAATCCCCAAACACTAAATTGAACCCTAAAACAACACACATGTAATGTGGGTAAGTCATGCTGAAAGGTTAACTGATTTTCAGAACACCAATAATAGCTTAGAAATGGCACACTGCACCTTTAAGTTCAATTTGCTTCGGCTTCCTTTTGCACAATGCCACCGACCTCCATCCATTTGCTTTTCTTTTACCGCTCTCAATCTCAATTGTGTCTGTTATTTTAGATTACCACTCACATCCCTTTCTCAGCAGGCTTCATTCTCAGCATTCTCAGGTCTAAACCCTATTCTTCTC
The DNA here is from genome assembly GCA_030378365.1 of Hybognathus amarus. Lineage (NCBI taxonomy): Eukaryota > Metazoa > Chordata > Actinopteri > Cypriniformes > Leuciscidae > Hybognathus > Hybognathus amarus. The sequence continues at coordinate 40,154 of JAQIUQ010005790.1, read as the reverse complement.
CTCACCTTACCCTCTTTTCTGTAATCCAATTCTCTGCACACACTGATACCTCCCTGTATTCACAGCCTCTTCATCTACACTCTCTGTCGACCTCACTATCCCTTTATCGTCCTTTCTCTGGTCTCTTCTTTCCATTAACGCAGTCTTTCGATCTGTGCGCAGGTGTGATCAGGACAGCTCTACCCAACATGGACCGGGAGGTGAAGGAGCTGTATCAGGTTCTCATCCAGGCCAAAGACATGGGTGGACAGTTAGGGGGTCTGGCAGGGACCACCACCATCAACATCACCCTAAGTGACGTCAACGACAACCCACCTAGGTTCTCCAAAAGTAAGACAATGGATAATTGATAAACTACCAACTCATGTAAACTCAAATCAGTCAAACGTTTGAAAACTCATTCTTTTCGTTTCAACATTTTAGATCAGGGGTGTCTAATCCTGCTCCTGTTTGGTCACTGTCCTGCAAAGTTTAGCTCCAACCCCAATTAAACACACCTGAACCAGTGGATGTGCCTTTCGTTTACACGGCGACGCAAAGTGAAACCATCCTCCAGAGTGGAAATATTAAAAACGCTCCAATGCAACCCAGAATAAAAAGTGATAACGCAATGTTACTTTTGCGTTTTCTCTTCAGATGGCTTCTGTGTAAACATAGCCTAAAACCACTTCTGAGCAGGTGTGTTTAGGCCAGTTTGAGCTTTGTACTGCAGGACACTGGCTCTTCAGGACAGACTTAACCATTTTAATCACAAATTACTGGTCAGTAAATAACAAGAAATGCACAAATACTGTAATTAAAGTAATTTAGCACAGAATAACCCTCAACTTGCAGACAGCTTGTTTACAGGAGGAAGAGTCAGTGATGTTCCACTCAATGTTAATGTCTTCAAGCAGTTCATGAGTAGTTGAAACATGTCTACCAGTTTCTTTGAGTTTAATGTGAGACCAAATATTCACTATAGGGTTCAAATCTGGACACTGACCAGGCCAAAACATGAGCCTGATGGATTTGTTCTCAAGCCACTTCTTGGTGGTCTTTGCAATTTGGGCAGGAGAATTGTCTTTACCAATAACTGGTAAGATATTTACCAATATCTGATAATTCCTGTTTTGATAACAATAGCATTATTCTGCTGAACTCAAAAGCATTAAATGACTTTCATAGTGAATAATCTCACCAAAAGAAGCAGCTGAAAAGGCTCCCCACACAATGACACTCCTCCACGCTTCACTGTGGTAGAGATGCATGTATTATATTTCTCAGCAGAGTTCCAGAGACACTGCTCAGGAGCATCACCATGCAACTCCTGTTTCATTGTGATTCATCTCTCCACACACAACTTCCCATTCTGACTAAATCTTTGATGTTTTCTGAGACGGCAATGGATTTTTAAGTAGTGCATTTGCTTAAATGTAGCTAATTTCCTGACCAATAATGTGTGGTAAAGACTTTTTAAAGTCCCCCTGTAGTCAATCATTTTATCCCTTAAAACTCACCAAAATTACACATTTAAAAAAATGTCCTTGAAAAAAAAAAAATGCCATGCTCTAAAATAGCTGTAATGTAACTCTACACCCTTGCCTCATTTAGTAGGCCTATATGCTGTTTTATGAATATGCATACTAACCCCGCCTTCACTCACTCACACCAGCTCAGAGATCCACTTGTTGACGATTACTCAATGACGTGATCAATCCGATCAAACTTCAATCTGAGTTTTTGAGACTTTCTTTGGTTCACTGCAGGTTTAATGGTGCATTCACCCCGGACATGAATAGCGCGTCAGGCACAAGTGATTTCAATGTTAAGTCAATGCAAAGACGAGTTACGTGCGTAAAAATTCCTGTAGCACAAAAAAGGCTTAGAGTGTGGTGCGGAAGACGCAAATACACCTAATTTACGTGTCAAGTTAGTGCGAAAGGCGCGGATTGAGCATCTGGCGCGTTAAACGCAAATTATTTAGTTAGTGCAATTTGTGCATTCATGCATTTGACACAAATTCGCGCCTGCCGCCCGAGTTGAAATATCTGAACTTTGGATGCGTGTAAATTTCACTTCAAACTTTTGTTTTTACATGTGCTCAATTTCGCTCTTGACGCACCAAATGGAGTCAAAGTTTTCAAGTGTATAACTAGACGCGGTAGGCGCGAATTTGACGTGCTATTCACGTCTGTTGTGAACGCACAGTAAGGAGAAAATATTCAGCAACGGTTTGGACTTATGAATTCCATAGACATATAAATAACATTAAAAACTTGATTTTCACCACAGGGGGACTTTAAAGTGTATTATTCCCCTTATTCTGCAAACCCTACCACTAATACTCTAATGAGAGTTCGTTGACAAGTAGGTGCAACGTTAATTACCATCAAAATCAAGTTTAACTAGAAATTCTACTGGTTCAACAGTCATTTGTTTAATAGTCACTATATAATTCCCATACTTCTATTATTTTATTATTATTGTTTGATTATTATTCAGAGTTTTCCCATTACAAATGTAAGTATGGAAACTATTTAGTGACTAACCCCTGACAAATAAAAATCAATCAAACAATCTGGGAAGATCTTGCCATCTGCTCTTTTTTAAAATATACAATTTTAGTAGCCACAATTTATTCTGTGTACAAAACACATTTAAAGTATTTATGCATAAACCTGTAGATCGTAAGGTTTTTAAGATAATGAGAAACATAAACTATGTCTAAACCTTTCATTTTCTTTTTAAATGCACATAGGAAAGCTTAAAAACTGAATTCATTCATAGAGAGAATTTATGCCAACATTTCTTAAAAATAAATAAATAATCTTGACTCTAATAATATTGTTTGGATAAACCAGTAAATGCAGCATATTTAACAGCATCCCCAGGGAAGCATATAAAAAGAGAGAGAGGAAAAAAAACTGCACACAAATATCATTGGTTCTTGGGTGTATCAACATAATAGATTTGAATATGCATGAATCAATGAGGTTTTTAGAGAAACCAAAGTTTCCTAAGTAAAAGCCAGAATAAAAATGAGAAAGGAGTCAAGTTTCTACCTAACAGCCTCATATTTTATGCATTTTTATACTTGTAGAACATCCTTTGTTTATTTTTCCACTGAAATAAGCCCAAGCCTTTAAACAGGTGAATGTGAACAGGCTCCATTTGCGCTGAAATGGAAGTCATGTTGAGTTTCAGTGATGAGCACTGGTTTTCTCGCTGTGTAAATACTGGGAATACCCAGGGAGAGAAGTAGATTTCCATCTGCATGTCTCAGAGGATGGCACTATGATTACTGCTGCATTCTGGGTCTCTCTCTCTCTCTCTCGTTGTTTGTCTTTTGGTGCATTGCACTAATGCATCAAATGACTTCTTAATTAGCTGAGGTGTTTTTTTGTGGGCATGGCCACTCAACACATTCATTTTTACTAATCAGCATGATCTGTTTGTGCCTACCGTGCATGTGTCTTCACTAGCATTGGGTTTATTAACTCATAGTAACCGTTCTACTAACTTAACTACAGTTTTAGTAGCGTGACATTAGCTCAGCTGTTTTCACGGTGTAGCTTAGCCGAAAACAAGCATTTTTCCAACAAAAAGCAGTGTATTGTGAAACCAACACCACATCCCTACATTTTATGTCACATTTACACCCAAGTTTATTGAGGCAGTTATCAACAATAATGTTCTCTCTGGGGAGAATGACATGTGAAAAAACTGACCACAAATCACTGCAAAAAAATATTGTTGGTTTAACTTAAACTCAATGAACTTCAAGTTCATGGAAAAATTTAGTTAATACAATGAAGGACAATGATTTAATCTTCGGAAACTCGAAATATTATGTTATCTGAACTACATAAATTATTTAAGTTGATTTGACAAAAGAAAAAAAATTTTGTGATTACAAATCATGAAAATATTTTTTTACAGTGTAACAAGTTGGCAAAACTTATTTGTGGCAGTTTTCCATAATCTGGAAGTGAATAGCGACCAGCATCACGCTTTAAAAGTAACGATGCAAAAGTAGCCTATACAGAATGATCCCATGCAACATGTGTCATATATGCCTAGTGTTTTGGGGGCATATAGGGTTTTATTAAAATATGTGTATGGATTCAAAGAGCATTTGAAAATGCAAAGGCTATAACGAAATTTCAAGACTGAGAAAAATGCAACATAATACAATCCACATATTCATTTCTGAGGTAAATATATATGTTGTGTTTGTCGAAACAAGAAGTTATCACATTGACATGGATACTGTAGATATTTTGGGGATTTCTAGGCGTTGTATTTAATGTCATGATTTTGTCATGATTTTTAAACGTTTGCTCAAAACTAGTTTTCAAAGCAGCTTCCCCAACATGTGTTTAAAAAAACTGATTTTGATTCTACAGGCATCTTCCATCTGCGTGTACCGGAGTCATCAGCAGTCGGGTCTGCGGTTGGCCGAATCAAAGCTCATGATCTGGACATAGGGAAAAATGCAGAGGTGGAATACAACATTGTTCCTGGAGATGGAGGAGCCATGTTTGACATCACCACCAACGAGCACAATCAGGAGGGAATCATCATGCTCAAAAGGGTAAGGTCTTATATATTGGATATTTATTCGATCAACAAATACATAAAGGTCAGCGGTTGGCTCAGTTTGTCATGCAGTCCACTAATTAGAATTGTCTCTCAGTAAATGAAGTTTTATCAAAAGTTAGTGGACTTGAGGACTTGGAATATGAGGCGTGTTTTGTGTGAAGAAAACAGAAAAATCAAGGTAATAATAATTTCTTGTGAAATTTCCAATTAAGCTGTTATGATAAAGTCACACTATTGAACAGAAACGCAAAAAAGCTTGTCGTTTAAATACAGAAACATTAATATACAGTACATGTAAAATGTCCTCCCTCCAGGCCATAGTCCTTCAACGCTGTGTCGTGACTCAAGCATACGCTGAAAATGACAGAGAGCCCATCATTCATTCAACCGCAACCGCATTATCAAAACATCTCTCAAACATCACTGTTAAGAGCACTTTAGGGTAATTGTGTCTGACATTATGGTCTCCCCCAAAGGTAAACTTGAACATTCAGCTCGACTGCAGAGTGCGCAAGGTGACTTTCTTTGATTTGAATTGAGCTCAGTACTTAAATACTGGCAGCGTGACAGGACTTATTATTGCGGCACACATCTCTTTATACTACCTCTATTGTCTCCGCCTAGTGGAATGAGATCAGCCTCGTCAATAATAACAGCTGGTATAATTTTACTGAAACTGCACTGCGTTGATCTCTTTTAGTGTTAGTGGAGATATACTGTGTGAGGATGGGGAGCACTAACTGTGTCCATATGCTTCCCTCTAAATGCACACAGCATGCATGAAAATAACACAGCCAGGATCCCCACAATACTTTCTAGACATCATCCATCACGTACACACTGCTTTAGAAGTGACGGGAGTGTTTATGTGCCGGATTGAAACACAGTGGTTGTCTAAGTGTAATGTTTTACCTGGTTTTGAAGCTGTGAACAAGAATCATTAGTCTATATAGGGACATTTTTTGAATAACTGTTTTCTATTTTGAAGTTGTAAAATGTAGTTCATTCCTGAGATGGAAAGATTAATTTTTAGCATCATTACTGCAGTCTTCAGTCAGCATTAGAAATCCTTCTAATATGCTGATTTGCTGCTCAAGAAACATGTATTATTAATATCAATGTTGAAAATGGTTGTGCCGATTAATTTTCTTGTGGGAACCATTGTTAACTTCTATTCAGGATTCTTTGATTAATTTAATATTTAAAAGAACAGCATTTATTTGAAATGCTTATATTTTTGGAACATTATAAATGTTTGTATTGTTACTTTCAATCAATCAAATGAATGTGTTCTTTTGAATATTTGTTCAAAATTCCTGACCCTGAAGTTTTGAATGGTATACACTAAGTATACAAAACTGAACAATAAAATATTAACAATAATATGTATTTATATATTTTAAAGTAAACAAACTTTAAGTTGTCTTTAAGTTGAAAAAGCATTGCCAGAAAGTTTGAAGTAGTAATCTTGAAAGATAGATAGAAACCATAGATAGACACTGTATATACATACGATAGATAGATAGATGGATGGATGGATGGATGGATGGATGGATGGATGGATGGATGGATGGATGGATGGATTGATTTCTCATTGACCCATTGGTTTTGGTGCAGTATTGCATCAAGTAACCTAATAATTGTATGTACTCCACAGTGATATAAAACAGCATCATGAATTCATTTTACCTGCGTGCCTGCCAACTTTTCCAGAAAACAGAGATGACTAAGTTACCTCCAGGAATAGAGCATTGCACTATTCCCAAGGGTACTCATAAAATCTGACACATTCGCACTCAGTGTTGCAAACACTTCTCTTATAAAACCGTTGAAGCTATAAATGGTTTTCCTGTGATTTGAAATGTTCTTTGTCAACACATTGCATAAAAAATCACATGGGATATAAAGGCAGAGCTAAGAAAGTGTGTCAGAAAACAACAGGTAAGCATCAGGTGATGACATCAAAACAGCTGGAACATTAGTGTCAGGTCTATAATGATCAATCGCCTGTTTTTGACTAAAAGTTGCACACAAGATACGCCATAGTCACTGATTCAAAGACAAACTTGATGAATCAGAATGAAGACAAAATATGTCATTACATTACAGGTAATATGACTTTTTATGAATATAATATAATATAATTAATATAATATAATATAAAGACAAATTGATGAATCAGAATGAAGACAAAATATGTCATTACATTACAGGTAATATGACTTTTTATTAATATAATATAACATAATTAATATAATATAATATAAAGACAAACTTGATGAATCAGAATGAAGACAAAATATGTCATTACATTACAGGTAATATGACTTTTTATTAATATAATATAACATAATTAATATAATATAATATAAAGACAAACTTGATGAATCAGAATGAAGACAAAATATGTCATTACATTACAGGTAATATGACTTTTTATTAATATAATATAACATAATTAATATAATATAATATAATATAATATAATATAATATAATATAATATAATATAATATAATATAATATAATATAATATAATATAATATATTGTAATATAATGTAAAGACAAACTTGATGAATCAGAATGAAGACAAAATATGTCATTACATTACAGGTAATATGACTTTTTATTAATATAATATAATATAATATAATATAATATAATATAATATAATATAATATAATATAATATAATATAATATAATATAATATAATATAATATAATATAAAGACAAACTTGATAAATCAGAATGAAGGCAAAGTATGTCATTGCATTACAGGTAATATGACTTTTTATGAATATAATATAATATAATTAATATAATATAATATAATATAATATAATATAATATAATATAATATAATATAATATAATATAATATAATATAATATAATATAATATAATATAATATAAAGACAAATTGATGAATCAGAATGAAGACAAAATATGTCATTACATTACAGGTAATATGACTTTTTATTAATATAATATACTATAATATAAAGACAAACTTGATGAATCAGAATGAAGACAAAGTATGTCATTGCATTACAGCTATAATATAATATAATATAATATAATATAATATAATATAATATAATATAATATAATATAATATAATATAATATAATATAATATAAAGACAAATTGATGAATCAGAATGAAGACAAAATGTCATTACATTACAGGTATAATATAATATAATATAATATAATGTAATGTAATGTAATGTAATGTAATGTAATGTAATGTAATGTAATGTAATATAATATAATATAATACTGGCAATGGAATGCTGTAAACATACTTTGAAAAACACAAATTAAAAGGTAAATTACTTTATGTCTTGTCTGTGCATGTTCCACAGCCACCGTTTACATCAAAACATCAGCATCTCAGTTACCATAGAAATATAGATTGTTGAGTCTCACAGCACTAAATGCTAAATCTATACTATATCAGCATGCTTTTTGTTCTTCTACTTTTCTTTTCCAGTTCACAACCTCCCCCTTCCTCTCTTCCTCCCGTTCCCCTTTGAGACGTAACGAGATAGGCATTATGATTTTGTTCTCTACACTTATCTGACAATCCACTATCAGTTTCCAGTGCTTTATCTGTATTCTTGGGGGTTCAAGACACCAATTACACGTGTGGACAACCAAAATTAGTGCAGTTATTTTCTCTCTGTAGAGCTGAGAGAGGTTGGGAGAGTTATTGTGGGCATGTATTGTCTCTGTTTTCCCCTCAGTATGACTGTGTGTCATGCCAACACTGAGACAGAATGATGTATTGTCCTCAATAGGAGGTTCAGGCAGCAATCCTGCCAGTGTGGAGACGCTGTCTCTTTCTCCACAGCGTAAGAATTGAAGCATGTGCCCAACAAGCAAAACCTTACATGAGGTGAAGAGGTTTCTGTTTTTTTTCCCCCTCTGTGTCTGAGAAGTGTTTTTGTGCACATGTGTGCTGTTTATGCGCTTGATAGCAATGAGGCATGGTGACCCCTCTGTGATTTGGAACAGTGGGCAGAACAGAATAATCGTTTACTGCAGTTTAACAACAGTACAGGAACAGACTAACACAAACACACAAATGTTCAGATGCTTTTCTACTGTGTTCAGATGCTGTGCACGGTGTGCAAATTATTTTGAAATAAGCAAATTTCATCCTACATTTGCTAAAATATGTTGTAGACTATTAGAGACACTATCCCACCATTTAATCCAATGCTGAATTAAACATGCACCAAGATAAATACTGTAGCATTATACTGGTTAAAATGTTTGTCATTGCTAATCGCATATAGTTTAAGATGATATTTTAGTAGGCAGAATGCACTAAGTCTTGCCAACGATGCTAAAATAGTTTATTTAGGCTTGCAATGGTTTATGGTGATACTGCTTATAATTTTTACAAGAGATACCAGTGATACTGGTGTGAAAATTTATATTTGGTAAAAGATGGCAAGTATGGAAGTCCATTTCCACCACCAAAAGAAAAAATGCGAAAAAGTTTTTTACCCAGTATTGCACAATATATAAAATTGGCTTGAGAAACGTTTCATTCTGTTCCATATTTTCGACTAAACTGCCACTGTTACCAAGTAGATTAAATTTTGTGCAGTCAATTATGAATTACAAGAAAAATGAATGCCATCTTAAGGCATGTTTTTCCATTAGTGACTTTGATGATCAGTTTTGATTAGGGATGTCAATGATTAATCAACGATTGATTAATTGTCAATACATTTAATCGATAAAACTGTATCGATCATCGATTAAGCATGCACGTGCGTGTTCACGCTGCTCAACCGCGAAACATGTAAGCGAGCGCGCCGGAGTTAAGTTTGGGACTATTTTACACCTTCATCATGACAATAAGTTGCCATGTGCATTCGCAGCCTTTTGTTTTGTGCAAATGTAAGTTGGTAGTTTGGTTTGTGTACACCTATCTATATCTGCTTCATCTCATATTGTATGTATTTGGTTAAGATTTGACGCTAATAAAGCATGATGATCTTTAGCGCGCGCTGATCAAACGTCGATGCACGACTATTAATGATTATTGGGACTGTCATATTACATTATATAGAAAACAATATTGTAATAAAACATTGTGAATTATTTGGGTTGAGTTGCCATGTCGCGTTGTTCCAGGAAGAGCGCTGTCCACAACATGAGTCATTCTGAATGGCACGTAATTAACATTAATTCAAGTTCACTTCTGCATTCATGTCATTTTGTGCAGATATAAACTGTAATATTATGTTTATTTTGTATATACCTGATTAGTTCACATAGGATGCATTTTTTTGAGTTAAATAACGCGCTAGCAAAGTGCTCAATGGTTATGCATACAGCACGCGCCACTCGAATAAACGATGGTTAATTTGGGACTGTCATATTACATAACATGAGAACACTATTTTATTAATTCGTTGTGAAATCATTGGGTTTAGTTGTCGTTTTCAGTGCGTTGTTCCAGGAAGAGCACGTCCACAACAGTCACACATTCTGACAAGTGCATCTGAGGCGGTTGGTTATACGTTATAGCCTATAGTCGTTTTATTTGATTATTAAATAATTCACTTAATTATCAATCACATCGAAACATTTTACAATCCCACCAGCCCTTTATTTAGATTTTAAAAAAACATTCTCATTAATTTGGTTAGGAACATAGCGTTTTGAGCAGCATTTGCAGACCCTGTATATATTGCAGTATTAAGGCTAACGATTAATCGATTAATTGATCGTTAATTTGAACGATGAAAATTGACATCCCTAGTTTTGATGGTGCTAACAAATCATTGAATCGATGCTCAATCAACTAACTGAAACAGACAGGCTGAATGAAGAACCACATACGACTCTTTTAAATATATATATTTATACGTATATTTCACATACGATTATATTTACTATATCGTTTATGGCAGAAGTAGAAGCTTGTATGTGGTTTAAAATTCAGCAACTACTTCTATTCAGATAAAGGTGTGATTTTGCTTGTAAAAAGCAAAAGTCAGCTGAAAACTATTGCAGGGATTTGGCTGAATGGTGGGCCGATTGAATGAGATGTATTTGTGTGTGTGTGTCTGTGTGTTGAGAGGATCATCAAGGCTTAAGGATTCTGAGTGATTACCTGCTCTACTATCAGCTTGAACATGGGCAGCACAGGAGATCATGAAAATGTTTAGACAACCTCACGGCTAAAGTAGCGATTAAAGCAAACAATAGGCCCCGCTACAGTCACACGAAACATCCCTATTTACAATTCCTCAAGTAAACACTCGGCAGCACAATAATGTGCATATACATGCTTATATGTGTACACACACATGCAGTCACATATTCCCTTATCTTCGGTTCCACTCAAAGGATGCTCTTGTCAGATTAAAATGCTTTGTGGTGTAGGATATTATGCATGTGTGTGTCTGTTAGCGAATGTGCCTGAAATGAGTGTTTTGTGAAAGCGGTAATTGAAATAATAAATAGAGAAGAGGCTTTTATGTTACCCCACACATTTTACATTTAGGGGAGACCAGGGCCTGTTGTCACGGTTTTTTTTTTTTTTGTTTTTTTTTTTGAGAAAATTTATCAGGAAAGGTTCTTTGTCACAATGAAAATCTGCTATCATTTAGATAGTTACGGCATCATTCAAAAGTTTTTTTTGTTTATTTTTAATAAAAATTAATCAGTGTATATTTTTATGCAGAAAGAATCCATTAAATTGATGATAACTGACAGTAAAAACATTAATAATGTTAATTTTTTTTATATTTAACAGTTTTTAACTAAGCAGCTCATAGAACTGTTTCTGAAGGATTGTGTGACAACACTGTAAAAAATATTTTCAAGATTTGTTATCAACATTTTTTCTTTTGTCAAATCAACTTAAATAATTTATTTAGTTCAGATTATTATTATTAACCTATTATTTTGAGTTTCTGATGATTAAATCAATCTCCTTAATTGTATTAACTCATTCTTTCCAGTTCAATCAACTTAAAATTTTAAGGCAACCAGGTTACTTACATTTTTAAGTTAAACCAACAATATTTTTTTTTTACAGTGAATGAATACTGGAGTATTCAGAGCTTTTGCCATCACATAAACTTAATAAAACAGTTGTAATAATTGTAATACCATTACACAATAAGGCTGTTTTTATTGTTTTTTCAGTTCTTTCCAACCCCAATCTTTTCAACTTTTATGTACACACAAATAGACACACATAGACCTAAATATATACATAACCAAACGGTCAGGTATAACCACGTTAGGAAATTTGCATTTCACACCCGTCAGCATTCTGTGTGGAGAAGCAACAGCCCCCAATTCCCAGAAAGTGGGTCAGCTCATGATTAGTCATCAAAAACAAATGATGCTCGTTTCTCCCATTAGTAAACAAAAGCAATTATTCTTTTAAGTTGTGAGAGAAGTCTGATCCCACAGGATCTCACCGTCTCCCACTCCCTCAGAGTTGGCAACTAAACACAGAATACAGGCCCTACTAATTATCACATAGTTCACTTAAACAAAGAAACAATGGCAAATCATTGAAGACAATCTGAGCTGCAGAGAGGCTAACAAAACATGACAAGAAAAGTGTGAGCTAGATGGACATCCGTGCAGAGCGTCGACACAATAATCAGCGCCGCTCTTCAATCGCCACATGGAAACATGACTTCTGAAAGTCAGGCACGGGCTATACAAGCCTTCAGTCTAATGACTCATTCCTGCAGTGTCCTACTCTGTCAGAGTTTCTCATCCCTCATTAAGTATGTCATTAAAGTGCTGTTTGATCTATAAATCAGCTGAGAGTGCTGAAACTGCCCATGTCACTGGGATTTTAATGACTCACCACTTCCGTGATAAAAAAGTAATGATATATTCACCTGATTTGAGATCGTTTGGGAAGGAGGAAAGAAGTCTTGCATGCAAAAATCACATTGGATGGCTCTGTTTATCCATGTTTACTCCACATTTTTTACATGCGTTTTTTGTAATTTAGGTTTCCAGCAGGAGTAAGCAGTGCCACCTATGTGACTCCTGATTAATGTACTGGTAAAATAAATAATGTTCAAAAGGGAATACTAGCTTACTTTTAATACTACAAATCTACCATATATGGTTATTATATATTATACATATATTATTAAACAGTTATTAAATTATATATTATACACTTATTATATATTATTAAACACTGTGTGAAACACAATGCATTATGCAATAATTTAAGATTTCAAACTGTAGTTTGTAACATTGTTGTCACATGACCTTGTCACATTCAGTTTGTCTGGTTAGCTTCTTGTTTCTCCTTTCGAAAAATCTACGGAATGACACAAAAAGTGTATCTATATATAAATGTGGGTGGTATGAATGCAATATGGATGTACTAGGCTACATTTGCTATGTTATCAATATCACTCACTGTAAAAAAAAATCATGATTTATTAACATAACGTTTTTTCTTCTGTCAAATCAACTTAGATAATTGATGTGGCTCAGATAACATAATATTTTGAGTTTCTGATTATTTAAATCAATCTCCTTCATTGTATTAACTCAATTTTTAAATTTCAATGAACTTAAAGTTTTAGGGCAACCAGGTTACTTAATTTTTTTTTAGTTAAACCAACAATATTTTTTACAGTTTGTGATCTAATTTGCATCACTTCTCTGTAATCCACAAATCTTTTCCCGTGGCATCATGGGATAGTTAAGTGTCCAACGTATGAGCACTTTCAGAATCTCGCTGGAAGTATTAAGTCATCTATGTTTCCCTTCTCTTTTATCAGTACTGTGAATTCAGACATAATTCTTTTGTTTTTTTCACCTATATAAAAGGTAGTATGCGATTTCAGATGCAGCCTGAATGTCAAGTCAAGTGCGTTATTGTGGGAGATAGTATTCCTGCAAATGGAAAGTAGGTCATTCATGTGGAAAATGTGCTTACTGTGCACAGTTTACATTGTATATTCTGCAGAAATAGTATGTTATGCTCTTTCAAACATTCAGGAGGAATAATATCGTATTCGGAAACAGAAACAGCTTGTTTAACTTCATGCAAAAGTGTGAATGTGAATGACATGACAGACAAGTGACAAAAGATGTGATGTATACTTGATTATATCTGATAATACATATCAAAGACTCCACAAACAGTATGCATGGGATTGTGTGCGTGTGTGTGTGTGTACGTACAAGTAGGAATGTCAGCATGCACGGCATGTGGTAAAGAAAGAGGATATAAAAAAAACTTTAGCTGAGAGCAGCAGTCTGAAGGTGACGTCGATGTTAGCGGTGTATTTGTGTCGGTGCTGTGAACTGAGGTTATTAGAGGGAATATTTTATACCACCAAATGTCATGAATCTCAGAAACCAAAGGTGTGTTATGACACTACTTGTGTGCCTGCGGATATATCCGTCAATATATGCATCAATTTAAACCTGGTGCGCAATATACATTTGTTGTGCCCTAGTTTTGTGTTTATGCCTGGGTTTACCTATTTCAAAAATCCCAAAGATCACTTAATCCTTTTTACTATGGTGAGTGAACACCATGTCAACGAAGATATCAAACATCCCAGTTATGACATGAGTTATCGAACACAAAAAAACTCATTTAGCAGAAGAGTGCTCTGCATGCTTTGCTGGTTCCAAATAGAGGTCTGTTTGCACCTCCAAACCCTGCTGTGGTTGTAGGCCTTGCCGTCTATTTTCAGACACGGCTCAATGCAGAGCACACACTGCTGTGTTTACCTGCAGTGTTCATTCCGTTTTAAACAATGTCAAGTTTGATGTATTGGCCAATACTTGTGGAACAGTGTTGTGAGATACAGTTTATGATTGCATGCTAGTTTAAGAGATCCTGCTAGTGAATATTCAGGAATTTCAAGTGCAGTTTCCTTTAAAGGGGGGGGGGGGGGGTTGACTGCGATTTCAGTTTTTCATTTTAAATAGTAATGTTGCTGTTGGTGCATGAACAGTATCTGCAAAATTGCAGCGCTGAAAGTTCAGTGTAAGCAGAGATATCGTCTTTTAAAAATCAGGAAGTATAAGTGCCTACAAAAACGACTCGATTGGGACTACAGCTAGGTTATGGTACGTCACTAACCTACACATTTGCATCAACCCCTCTCTCAGAATATGCAGAAAATGGCATGCACATATTTCTGAGGCACGTCGAACTCGTCGAGTGTGTTGTTCACGCAGGTGTCAGGTCTTCTGTGTTCGGGCTTCCCATGGACGCTATTCTTCCTCAACAATGGATACAATTTATGTTTGATTATGTTCCTGAAAATGACGATCGTAATCTAGCGAGTTCAACACCGGATTCAACAAGAAACTGTTACTAAAACATGAAGCTTCTGACTTTAAAACAAGAGGCAGCAGTTGTTGGGCCACAATCTGTAAGTAGGCTAAGACTTCATCATTTTAAATGTATTTGCATGTATAATTCCAGACGTAGCCTTGTGTTTTATTTTTTTTTCAAATGCCAGCGCCTTTATAGCCACTACTAGTTAGACTATGCTATTCTGTGTCTGCGACAAATGCATACAAACATTATGGACCTGAATTTTCTGTAAGTAAATGTTTTAAACGTATTTTTCATGTATATATGGTTTATGACGTTATTTTCGATTTGATCAAGAACGTAAACATGCCAACGCTGTTTGAGTATAACATTAGTAGCCAGTCAGTTGCTATTGTTGCCAGTCAGATGCTATTGTGTAAAACAAACGTGTATAACGTTAAAAAAATGTAGCAAATTATCATTAAGAAACATTTAGTAAGAGCCGTGTGTGGTGAGGTTCTGTTTGACTCTCTTCATCACGGCTTTCTCGGTCTGATTCTGCCTGAAACTGATACTGCAGTTTGACACATATTTACATCTGGACCGGAGCTCATGACATATCCGTTTTCGCCCTTAAAGGTAATGGGCGTTAATCTTCCGGACAACGTGAGCGACAGTTTAGCCAATAACAACACACCGGGCCAAACAAACCAATTTGAGCTCTCGACATGTTTCTGAGGGAGTGTTTTCATAGAATCAGGAAGTGAACCGCTCGTTCAGGGGACAGAGGAGAGCGCGGCTGACAATAAAGGTGAAGTTTATGAAAAATAAGACTTTTAAAAAAAGAAAAACACGAATACATGTTATATTGCACCCCATAAATACAATCATGCAAAGAAAAAAACAGTCAACCCCCCCTTTAAGGTTCACAATTAGTGGGAATGAACCAAAAATGGGACAAGGGCACAAAACATAATAAATTAAAATAGAATAAAACATGCTTTGGTAAATCCTAATTATGATGTTATTTATGACCCCCCCCCCCCCAAAAAAAAAAAAAAGTGATGAATTAATTATAGTGGTGCATTCACACCGAACGTGAAAAGCACGTCAGGCGCGAGTGATTGCAATATTAAGTCAATGCAAGATCGTGTTATGCGCGTGAAGAATACGCCTCATCCGCACGGTTGATTCAGTTAGTGCTATTTGGAGTATACAAATACGGCCGAATGATTCCCACGCTGCCGTTCTGCTCTCAGAGCAAATAAAGAGCGGTGACTCTCTCGATGAATGCTCGTTCAACAGAAAAAGATGGCCGCCAGGCCCGCCAAGCACGTGTTTTATTGCATGTGACTTTTTGTTTTACACGCGTCAGTTCCGCTCTTGACGCGCGAATGGACTTAAAGTGTTGTAACTAAATAACTAGATGCGTGGTAGGTGCGAATTTGACGAGAATAGTCATAATCATATAAGATAAAAATAAGATAAAAACTATGACACACTAATTCATAAAACAGTCATTTTGTCTTTATTGTCTTTTTACTTTTTACTTCTTTTAATTATTTATTAATAATTATCTGAAAAAAGCCTTTGGATTTCATCAAAAATATCTTAACTTGTGTTCTGAAGATGAACAAAGGTCTTACGGGTTTGGAATTACATAAGAGTGATTAATTAATGACAGAAATTTCCGTTTCATTTTTCATTTCAGAATTTTCATATTTGGTGTTGAATTAACCCTTTAAAATCCACTGGAACTGATGGCTGAACATCTCCTCAAAGGGACCATGCTGATACTCTTAATTACTTTTATCTTCCAACCTGCAATCTTTGTACTTCCAGCTAAGAGGCTTACAGCAATATTGAGGTTGTATTCAATGTAATGTCTAGACAGTTGCATTTGTGGCATCCTACTGATTTACGTCAACAATAGTTTCGATTGGTCCCTCAGTTTTTAATAATGCATGAGAGACATGTTTTACAGCAATCCACTTACACTAGAAGCCACTGTTGAAGAGAAGTGTTTATTCTTCTAAAGAAGAATAGGCTTCCATTCTGGATGTGTTATTGTAAATATGTATGCATTTTGTATGCTTTTTATTGATTTTAGTTATCAACAGCATGGTTACTGGTTATGATATTTACACCCTTGAATACAAATTCTTCTGAATGTTTGCATATTGTGTCATATTTGTCTACTCTGAACTAGTTTAAGGCTATGGTAAATTCCGAATAGGAACAATTACAATGAAGTCAAGTCAAAGTGTGCATCTGGATGGGTAGTGTGTGTACTGTATATGGGCAATAGTTTAAAAGTAATTTACTATATTTGTCTCTTTTTTCAAATAATATCCATCTATTTCTTTCAGAAGGATGCTGTCTTTCTATAGTATACCTTGCTGACGCACATTTGTTTGCTGTTTGCCAAAGTATTACAGAATATAAAGCAAATTAAGTCAGCAAAAAGCTTCATAACAGTATAATTTTAGAACTGCACAACTGCACTTTCCAGTACTCTCCAAAGTCGTGCACTAGCCGAGTGGACTTATTTTGCGAGCTGTGTCTTTGTGTCAATACAAATTATCCACTGTGCAGTTTCGCTAATAAAATACAACAAGCTAACTTGCGTGATGATCTTGTAATGCACTCATTCATGCTGATTAAATGAGCTCTTATCCACCCAGATCAGCAGGAGATGCAGACAGGTTCTTTACATCAGAAACACACCCTGGCCTTTACTTGCATTGCCCGTATTTATACAATTGGGTCATTTTGTTTCATTAAAGCCTCATGCTTTCCAGGTGTCCAAAAAGAAACTCGCACCACTGCATTAAGATGTACTGCTGTTGTTTTCTCTGCCGCTGAAAGTGTGTCATCATTTTTTGTTGTATAATTAGTATGCACAAGGTGCAAATTTAAGTAGGCTTCTTTTTTTTTAAATAGAAAGCATTCTTTCTGTTTCTACAGAATGTTTTATCAAATAAATGCTGCCTTGGTGAGCATAAGAGACAAAAATCTTATTGACCCCAAACTTGAAATGGTAGTACAGTCGTATATGGAAAATACTTGTTTAAGAGAACACTCTAAAAATTACATCAATAGATTAGATTATAATGTTATTAGAACCTAGATTTTGTTTTTTAGATGATATAAATAGATTACTTATTAACCCTTGTGCACTGTTCGATCAACATCTTCCTGCCACGGGATCGCCTGAGTTCAATCTTGGCTCCTCAAATTCCGCAGACCTATGGCATTCTCTTTTGGCTCGTTTTGTAATACTCAAAGCTGATAGGCTTTCTAGGCGAAACCCCATTCGCTGGTACATAGGGGTGTTCGTCGTCATCCGATAACCAAAGGGAACTCAACCATTAAATTTAGGAGTACAATGAAAATGTTTAATTTTCCTAACTATAGGAACTAGGTCTTTGGAAATTAGGGGAAGTTAACTGTTTCCTAGTTTCATTCATATTTTGCATCTTCAACAACATTTTCCTCAATCTCTGAAGCATCCTCTAACTCTGAAACATCTTCATCTGTATCAGTAGCACAGTCAAAAACATGTGAAATGACTTGTTTTACTGTCAATCTTCGTGACCTATTTTTTTCCTGCTTTCTATGTTGAAAGTCTTGGTACCACACTAAGCAAAGTTGTGGGAATTATTCAATCAGAGGGGAGTGAGAAACCAAACATAACAAAAACATACAGATAAATATATATATATATATATATATATATATATATATATATATATATATATATATATATATATATATATATATATATATATATATATATATATATATATTGTTTGGCTCTGTAATGCTGGATTTTAAAAATTTGGTTAAAAGCTGTGTTTCAGATATATTGAATATAGAAATTAGAGCTTATTTTACTATCTATGTCTGACAAAGATTTATAAACACTGTGACTTTAGCTTTTCCAAGTGTGTTTGGTTAGAGCAATTTTTAGATACACTCATGTTAGAACTGGAAGTTGAAGTGCCCTGTCATACATAAAATAAATGTTTTATTTTTATTTTTTTATGTGTGTAAGTACAGTTGCTTTTGAATGGCTGCCTATGAGGGTCAAAATGACCTGCGAACACCACAAACGTAATAGTAATTTTGTTTGGATGTCAAAACACAGCAGCATGTTCAAACTTTGCATGCATGTTCATGATGATAGATGAAAAAAGCCTCAAAATATCAAGAAAAAAAGGGTTAATGACATTTTAGGTAGCTTGAAAAAAATAAATGATAGCTCATTTTTACCATCTGTGACTGAAGTTTTATAAACATTTTTTATAAACATTTTCCTATCAAGCCAAAGATTTAAATTTAAAGGGATACTCCACTTTTTTGGAAATAGGCTCATTTTACAACTGAGTTAAACAGTTGGGTTTTACCGTTTTTGAATCCATTCAGCCGATTTTCTGATATTTAGAAGAATATCAGTAACCAGACAGTTTCTGGTCTCATTGACTACCATAGTATTTTTTTTCCTACTATGGAAGTCAATGAGACCAGAAACTGTCTGGTTACTGACATCCTTCTAAATATTCAGAAAATTGGCTGAATGGATTCAAAACGGCAAATCTAAACGTTTAACCCTGAGGGAGTTGTAAAATGAGCCTATTTCCCAAAAAATGGAGTATCCCTTTAAATACGTTCACTTAAATGTGATATTGTGATCATATTTTTACAGTATCTTTAGACATATATGGACACGTATTGCATAGTAGGAATTACAGGTGGCAGGCAGAGCTACAATAAGTGTATCTACGCTCCATGTGTCCATTGTTATGTGCCCATCTTGAAAAGGGAATGAAAAAAGTTGTGTTAGAGTAATAGTGTTCCAAACACAAACCAATCCAGCTCTTATTAAATATGTATTATCCTGCATCCTGCGTCCTAAAGAGGAAAGTGTACAAGTGAGCCAACAAGCGTCTGATGGGCTCATGCAAAAAGAAAAGAAAAAAAACAGCCTTTTCATGAAAACTTGGCAGTATTTCACAGGCCAAGGCTAACAGGCGCACTTTTAACAACAACAAGAAGAGCACTTTTTCCGGATGCTTCACATTGTAATCTTATTTACATGAAGGGAAACTGCATTACACTATACGAAAATCTGAGAGAGGGTTCTGCATACTAATAGGAGGGTGCATTGATATCGTGCAGAGAAGCCTAGGGGATTAAAGCGCTGACTTTAATAATAGCTATTGATTTCACAAAGATCTTCTTAAGTAAGAATATAATAATGCAGTATGTGGCGGTGTGGGCAAAATGTCTCCAAGAGCTCCTATTGGATACAAAGAATGAGCACAGATCCAGAACGCTAATGGAAATAAAAACGAACTTTACATCAAAGCGCTCTCACATCTACAACCTGAGTTGCAGCAGAAATTCTCCAGAGGACAGTGACGCTGCGTTCTAAAAGCCCCTCAGTGTTTTAGAAATAATCATGAAGAGAATGCTAATGGCAGACATATTTACATTGCACTGAACGGCTCAGAGCATCTGCACCTACACAATGGATGTTGTTTGTTTCAGGATCAGGTGCGCAATTATTCAATTCCCACAACTGGCATTGACGGCTCGGGGCTGCGATCATCTGGATTTCTCTGCCGGCACTCACACCAGTGCAAGGAGGGAGCACATTACCATATCAAAGAGTTCAGTGGCGTGAAGTGTTGAATTTAAAGTGTCTTTTGTTCTGGTAACGTTTAAGTGTCACTACACACAGATTCGGAAATGAGTAGTTCCTTCACGTACACGTATACACGTCCTGCCTGAACTACTAACACCTTTCCTGAGGCCTTTGATCTGCGTAGTGTTGATTAATGTTCGTCAAAGCTTTTAGCTTCTCAGACCAAATGTATCTGTTATTAGATGCACTGATGCTACATTTATCTGCCGATTCAATAGCTTCAGAATCATATCTGCCGATACCGATATTTGATTATCTTTAGGACAAAAATAAATCCCAAACAATGATGCAAACTATACAGGCAACCCTCTCATTTGGTACATTACTATAATATTAGAGGTTAAAATTAGCAGCAGAGTTATCATATTCAACTGCTTTTTGTTTTCAGATATAATCCTAAGAGGTAACACTTTACTTGAAGGGGTGTGCATGAGACTGACAACTTCATAAACATGTCATGAATCTGAAGGAGGTTTTATGCATGTTTATGACACCTGTCATTAAGTGTCATTCACTCAGTTATGACATTTTTAAGACATTGTTTGAGATGTCTTTGACATGACAACTTGACAATGCTAAGACAACACAACCTGTCATAAATATGTCCTAAACAAATTGCAGCAGTTTTAGTTTATTTACAAAAAAATAAGCCAAAGAAGGCTATCCAGAGGGTAAAATTTACCGTAACTGCTTCACACAAGTAAAGACAATACAGGACAATGAGAAGAACCAAACTGAAGGCTTACATTCATGGTTAAATGGGGAACCAAACAAGACTCAGGTGAACATAATCAACGAACCAATAAGTAATCTTAGAAACCAAGCAACAGGGACAAAGGGAACAGAAACTAAGGCCCTGTTTACACGAGAACGCTCGCGGGGAAAACGTAAAAATATTTTAGCGGATGTACCATCGTTTACAGGGCGACGCGTTTTTGAGGCTTAAAAACACAAAAAAGTGCCAAACCACGCAAACCACCCTCCAGAGTGGAAATCTTAAAAACGCTCCACCGCCGCGTTACCGTGTAAACGGTAAAACGCAAAAGTCTGCTTTACTGTGAAGTTTGTACGCAGGCGTGTGGACTTGGTGTTGTAGTATGCACTTCTAGCCGCCTGAAGTGCATACTACATGGAATTTCACACACTTTTGCGTCACCATTTGCACACGGATTTCCCACACAAAACGCTCGTCTAAATGCAGAATAAAAAGTGATGACGCAACGCCACTTTTGTGTTTTCTCTTCAGAATCGTTTCCGTGTAAACGTAGCCTAATGCTGCGCTCATGGCATATCGTAATTACCGCAATTTCAAGATGAAAGCGCGTGACATGGGCAGCTGTTCACGTCCTCAGACTGGGTATTTTGCATTTCTAAGGCAACACTATCAACGCCCAATTGAACCTGCAATGGTCAGGTAGTACAGTGGTCACATGGTACCAAGTAGCCAAGTGGAACCAAGTGGTCACAAGAAGGAGGTCTCTGAAAATTTCCAGTTTACAAGTTGTAGTTACGAGTTCTACGAGGACGTGAATGCCTTTCATGTTGGGTTAGGGTCAGGGTTATTACCAATTATTAGTAATACCAATAATTATGAGCTGGCCTGAATACACCTTAAACACAGGAAGGAAATATGAAACCAAAGGAAAAACAACATAAGAGTCCACACATAAAACATAACCATTACATCAATGTTGAAAATAGTTGTGCTGCCTAAAGTTTTGCGGACACCATGATACTTTTTTTTTTCAGACTATTTGAGGAATAGAAGTTTTATTAAGAACAGCATTATTTTGAAATATAAATATTTTTTTAATGTCACTTCTTAATTTTATGCAGTCTTACTGAATAATTAGTTTTTTTCTTCTTTTTTTTACTTCTATTGAATAGTATCCTGTTAGCAACACCAGAAAATTCATCCGATCCCAGTGAAATTCGTGGCTTTTATAATGTTCAAATTCATATATTTACAATCTTAATAGACCAGTTAAAAAAGTTACTATTTATATGTCTATTACACACTGCTGTGCTGTGTAAATAATTACTTGGTGCTAATGTCATTTCCGCATGTTCCTTGAGCAACATTCTTTTATTCAATCAAAATGACTTTCTCTCAGTTTCATGTTTTCTTTTGTGTAAAGGTTTCATTTGTACACCTAAGGTTTTCTGTGTGCCCTGAGTTTTTGTCCTCCCCGCCGTGTGCTAATACTGAGACCTTTAATTGAAGCTCAATGTTTTGCAACTCACTAGAACTGGCATCAGCCATTCAGTTAAATAAAGGTGGCGTGTGTAACTCTTAGGTTGATATAATAGTTAATGGATTTGGGATTTGCAAAGTACGGTTATTTTGTCCGATTTTCTGTCTGATTGTAATGACAAATCAATAGATGGAGCTGGAAATTAGTTTGAATCTGGCGTGTAGTCTCAATTCATTCATGCCAGATATTTCAGTGTTTTAATGAATAGTTGACACATTGCTTTTCTATCTCCATATGCAGTGATAAGTAAGGAAAAACAGACAGTTTCTCAGAAAATGTACCAATTTAAGAGGTGACGTCTTAGGTGAATGTCTCTGAACATTTTCTTGATAAATAAATATGTTCAGTCCTCATATATAATCAGTGAGTGGCTACAAATACAAATCTGTGCTGTGAAAGCAACAGCTACTTCTCCTGATCAAGGATCTAACGTAAAGCATTCAGGACCTTTCCAAGTAAAAGATGTTGTAAAGTATAGTGTTCACATTGTGATTCAGTTTCATCAACAACTAGTGACACACTTGAAGAGCCTTTCATTAGTTTTGAGTCACTGTCATTACCCTTCCGGCGTCTTTTCTCTCTTTCTCTCTCTTTCCCTCTGTCTCTTCCCTTGTCTCGCCGTAAAGTCATTAACTAGGGCCGCCGGGGTGATGTGGCCACTCACACACACTAAAAGGGCAATGATGCTCTTGACATTCTTCTAGGCTAAACCTCCTCACCTCCAATAATCCTGCAGCTTCCTCTGACATTTAATCACCGTTCACGTCCGTCCACCATCAATATCGGACTCGGGCTCGGAGAGACGCCACGTCTGGATCACCCGTTTCACCTCACCTGTCGTGAAAACTCAAATGGCAGTCTGATGCGCATGGTAATAAGAGCAGGTGTTGGCTTGGAAATGTGCATATGGCATAATGGAGTGATTCTTTCCATTCATCAAGCTTAAAGGAGTAGTTCACTTTTAAAAAAAGCTTTTGCTGATAATTTACTCAGCCCCATGTCATCCAAGATGTCCATGTCTTTCTTTCTTCAGTCGAAAAGAAATTGCGGTTTTTGATGAAAACATTCCAGGATTTTTCTCCGTATAATGCACTTTACTGGGAACCAAACAGTTCAAGGTCTAAAAGACAGTTTCAGTGCAAACTGTTCAAAGGGCTTTAAACGATTCCAGACGATGAATAAGGGTCTTATCGAGCGATACGCATTCGCTCATTAAAAAAAAAAAACAAAGTTTAAGTTTTATAAGCACAAATGGTCGCCTTGCTCTGTTCTGTGATGCGCGTGTCGTGACTCTCCAGTTCTGAACTCGTTCATCAAAATGAACAAATCTTTTCCTGAGTTAGTTCGTTCATTTCGTCCGTTGAATGAACCAAATGACACGAAAAAAGATGTGAACTACTCCTTTGAGGACATTACACTAACTCGATCAAAAATTTGGTTATGGTTATTGGTAAAATGGTAACATTGTGAAATATTACTACAATTTAAAAGTTTTCTATTTTGATATACAGTATTTTAAAATGTAATTTATAAAGATGGTCTTCATTGTATCCTGATCCTTCAAAAATCACTCCTAATATTCCAATTTGATGCTCATTTATTATCAATTATTAGTGGTGCTTAAATATTAATAATGTTCTTATTATTATCAGTTATGAAAATAGTTTTTTGCTGCCTAATATTTGTTTTGGAAACTGTGAGACATTCTTTGATTATTAGAATGTTAAAACAGAAATAACATAGCATCATTTGTTCTGCCACTTTTGATTAATTAAATGTGTATTTGCTGAATAAATTTATTAATTATTTCTCTCCACAAAATCGTTTAGCAACAAATACTGCTGTAAATTCAGTTTTGCCATCACAGGAATAAATTACATTTTAAAATATATTAAAATAGAAATCAGTACCTTTAAAATGTATTAATATTTTGCAGTATTCATATATTTTTCTACATATTTGATCAAATATATGTAGCCTTCTAGTGAGCCTATAAGAGACTTCTTTTTAAAAATATGTGTATATTTTCCAAACTTTTGATCGGTAAAGGATGATTACTCCAGTTACATTCGGTCCACACAAATGAGGAAAAAGGGCGACTTAACACATTCAACTTCTCAATATTTGTAATTTCGACACACTGCTGGCTCATGCGCTTGAAGTCCAAGCCTGTGCACAATTCATATGTTGTTTCTTTACAATATGTAAGTCTATCAGATATTGTATTCATATATAATATAAGAATTGATCTTCCAAGCCAATAAGATGGTTTGAAATGTGTCTGCCTGCAACAAATAACCCACTTTCATGAAGTCACTATTGGTGCAGAGCTGAGGTGGATGCTGTTTCATGTCTCCTCCATGTTTCTAAGTATTATAATTTATACCGAAGCAAAGCTGTTATGTGGTCAAATCATTTAAATGACCTTGAAAATTCTCTGGTGGGGTATAAATGAAAATATTGTGTCATAGAGAGAAATATCACAAGGCGGTGCAAGGCTTTCTTGAGCGATGCGAACTGTGAAGATCAAGCCATAATTCAACATGAGCATCACTAAAGATTCCTTTGAGGGGACCTAAATGGAAAATAACCACATGCAATGACATTCAGAGAGCAATTTAGCTTTTGTTTCAAATTAGAGTTTCAAAGGCTGTGAGATCTGATTGAAATGAGGGACGTGGCATAATGTCGTCCGGATGGAAATACAGTTTTACTAGCGTGATGCATATTAAAGAAGACAGAAGTCCTCCATCTGTCCTTTTTTCATCTGATAACCAAGGAATTTTGCTTGTAAACTGCCTTTCTGTCATATTTCCATAGCTTGTGACCTTAATCAATGCATCTTTTGGTCTCTAAAGGCTTAACAGTGTCGTCTCTATGGGACACGGAAGGCCATAGGCTAGTTTGAATATTGAGAAAAATATATTTTGTTTACAATGACTCGGGTTCTAATTACTTGTGGGCAACTGTAAGCTTATTTTAAGACTTCAGTAACACCAGTGCTTCTGTTTTCATGTCAACAAGAACATTAGCTAATTAGTGACTGCAGTTTTTGGAGGTTTACTTTAACCTGATTGGGATTCTAATTAGCACCATTTGATTTAGTCGGTGTGGAAACTTCAGCATGTGCATCTGACACAGACAAATCCCAAACGATTTGGAGTTGCCATTCACCTAAAGCTGATTTATTTTTTTCTCTCTGCTTAAAAACTGTTTGCTTTGGAAGTTGCTGGTGCAAAATACATGTTACTGCTGTATAGAGTGCATATGCTGTGTATTTACAGGTCTGCGGGTGCCATTCTTTTACCTGTGGTGTTTGTTTTCATCTAAAGATGATACCGCACTAAATTGCTCATGATGGAAACCGTATACAGGTCAGATATATGATCTTTGTCTCCTTCGCCCTTTCGCTATCCCCAGCGAGACAGATTGACAGAGACAGAAAGCTGTGATTGTGCAATAGCATTGTATGATTTTCATCTCTATAGATGGGCTGCTTTGATTTAGTGGTCCAAGACCACAATCATCCACACTAGCACATGTTATGGCTGTCGCACTGATGACAGACAATGATTTAGAAGTGAGAATTTAAAGATAGTTTTCAGCAGAAAACAGGGCCCCGAATCAAGGGGGAGCAAAATCAGGAGAAAATGCACAAAGAAGCAATAGAGAACCGTTTTTGGCGAGTGTGTCGTTTGTTTGACATGCCTGAAAGCAATTGTGACAAACTTCCCAGACATCGACACACTCGAGATCTGAGAAAGGGCCTGCATTCATTATGATCAAAGTGAGCAATTCCAGCAAAAAAAAAAAAAAAAAGATAAAACGCAAATAAATAAATTAATCAAGTCTTAATGTAAGACCTCAATGAATGGCTAACATGGAGAAGTTCTATAATACCTGGATACTATTTATTATCTTCTTTTAGAATCTGAAGCTGTTTTAAGCTGATTTTTTTATTTTTTAATATTCAGCAAACTTGAATTAAATCAATCAAAAATAGCACTGAAGAAATGCATAATATTACAAAAAAAATCTATTTCAAATAAATTGGGGAAAAGTATCATGGTTTCCATAAATAAATAAACAAACTTTCTGAAGGAGCATATGACACTAAGGACTGGAGTAATGATGCGGAAAATGTATCTTTGCATCACATAAATATATAAAATAAATATACTTATTACATAAACTCATATAAATATATAAATATATGAAATATTATATATATATAAATATATAATATATATATATATATATATAATATTTTCATATATTATATTTTATGAGTTATAATATAATAAATTTGATTATTAATTTTAGTAATTTTTCAGTCCTTAGTGTCATATGCTCCTTCAGAAAGTTTGTTTATTTATTTATTGACCCCATGATACTTTTTCCCAATTTATTTGAAATAGAATTTAAATATATATATATATATATATATATATATATATATATATATATATATATATATATATATATATATATATATATATATATGTATTATATATATATATTTATAAGATATTACTATAAAAAATGATCATTTTTTATATAATATTTTTTAAAGATATTACTATAAAAAATTATTTCAAATTGTGTTACCATTATGATTTTACTGTATTTTGCATCATATAAATGAAGCCATAGTGCGCATGAGAGAATTATTTTAAAAACAAACAAATCTTACCACCCCATACATTTTGAAAAGTGGTGTTTAAGTCAAATAAATATATATATATATATATATATATATATATATATATATACATAAAAAATGTTTTAATTATTATTTTTAGTCATTTAGCAGACACTTTTATCTAAAGCGACTTACAACTAAGGATTAAACCTAGCAAGTCTATCGTGAAGAGGCAAAAAACAACACAAGAACTGCTCAAAATACAAAGTTCAGACATTGCTCGGAGTAGCATAAGCCAGGTAAGCAAGGATTTAAAGGAAAGGATTTTGTTTTTTTCATGTTAAGTGCTTACGGAAGAAAAGAGTTTTCAGTTGTATTTTGAATGCTGTCAGGGATTCTGCATTCCGGATGATGATGGGTAGATCATTCCACCAGCATGGAACCGTGAATGAAAATGTTCTGGAAAGTGATTTTGAGGCTCACTGTGATGTTACCACGAGCCGTCGCTCATTGACTGATCGTAGGCTTCTGCTAGAGATGTAGACTTGTAGTAATGAGTGGAAGCAGGAGGGAGCTGAACCTTTGGTCGATCTGTAAGTAAGTGTCAACGCCTTGAACTTGATGCGAAGCAGCGAGTGACGTGGGCCCTTTTAGGCTCGTTGAAGACCAGACGAGCTGCAGCATTCTGGATCATTTGTATGGGTTTAGTTGCACATGATGGAAGTCCAGCCAGAAGAGCATTGCAGTAATCAAGCCTCGAAATGACCAGGGCCTGGACGAGAAGTTGTGTTGCATGCTCAGTTATTAAAGGCCTAATAGCAAACCTGCATGATCAAGCTGTCTTTGTAATGTGGTCTGTGAAGGTCAGCTGATCATCAAAGGATACTCCAAGATTTCTAACTGACCTTGATGGGGTGATTGAGGAAGAATCTAGCTGGATAGTGAAGTGCTGTAGAGATGGGTAGGCAGGGAGGACGAGAGCTCAATCTTAGCAAGGAGTGCGTTTCCCGAAAGCATTGTTAGCCAACTATGGTCACAAGTTGGTCGCAATTTCCATTGAACTCCATTGGTAACGACGGAACTTGGCGACCATGATGCTTCTGGGAAATGCACCCAGGTTGAAGCTGTTCCTTCATCCATGCCGAGACTTTACCTGAACTTTTCCTTTGTTCTTTTCTGTTTCTCTTTCTCTTGCTTCAGCCGCTGGACTATGAGACCAAAAAGGCGTACACATTTAAAGTGGAGGCCTCGAATGCACACCTGGATCCACGGTTCCACAGTTTTGGCCCGTTTGAAGACACGCAACAGTAAAGATAAACGTTCTGGATGTGGATGAGCCTCCCGTCTCTCAGCAAACCCTCCTACACGATGGACGTTTACGAGGACACGCCGCAAGCCACCATTATAGGAGCCGTGACTGCACAGGATCTGGACGCAGGAACAGTCCGGTCAGGTATGCAAAAGAATAAGACTCAAGGCTGGTAGACATAGGTTGCTATTTCAGTCCTTGCCATCACCATTGTACCTTTGAAAGAAAGTATTACAATTGGACACACATGAATGCTTACAGTCCATCTGACACATCTCTTGTGCACACTCAGGTCAAAACAGCAACATGCTGAAAGATGTACCTCGTTTTATAATCCATTATGTTTTAGAGTTGCACTTCTTAAGATTGCTTTTCAAAGTTTTACAAGAAGACAAACAACCGATGCACCATTGCCGGGGTCCTAACACTACCTAAACGCATTTGTTTTTCTCTATGAATATTTCATTCAGTATAACAAAGCAAAATGGACAAAAGAAAGGATTTGTATTGGTGAAAGGGCTTTGTTGTACTTGTTTGGGACTTTCTTGGTTAATTATTCAGAAACATCATAACATTGCTCAATGGGGATGGGCACTTTCTCATCAGAAATCAGTTCGTCCCCAATGAGCTTCTGCAAAGAACAGAAGCTTTTAAAATACATCTATACACAGTGCCCACCGCGTGCAGGAAACAAAATAGCTAAAGTGCTTTTTGGTATGGAAAGTTCGAAATGACTTCCTCCAAGGTTTTTATGTTTTTTTTTTGTTTTTTTTTTAAGCTACAGGAGTCAAGAAAAGAGTTTCAGAGAGATCAGAAATAGATGGACTTATGAAAGAAGTAAAGTAATCCAAAGCTGTGTTGTTCACGTCAGCTTCCGTTCACAAACTGAAACATTTCTTGAGGTAAACAACTCAAAGGAGAGTTCACAGGCCCAAAATACAGGAAGAATAAAGATTCTACATTTAGAAGATGCATTTACCCAAAGTGACTAACAATGGAGGAAATAAAACTTAAGAAAGTCATCCTAATGAGGCAATGACATGGGAAATAGTGCAGTTTCAGGATTGATTGGAGAGGTACAGACTAGAACCAAGATAATAGTGAGAAGTACTGAAAGAATAGTTAAGAGAATAGTGATAAATGTTCATGAATATACTATTCTCACTATTATATAGTGATACAATATCACTATTCTATATCCTTTCATCATCTTGCCACACATCAACAGGTTTTTGTTATAAATAAAATGTTATTATTCGCAATATTTTACCAAAAAAAAGTGTTTTCCTTTAATACTATCCTGTTGCTCTTGTAAATTCATCATATTATGGAAGTAAAATGGGTTTTGAACAGCCTTTCAATGTTGATTTTAGATCAATTTGTCCTCAGTTGCATCTGTATTTATGCAG
Source organism: Hybognathus amarus (assembly GCA_030378365.1). Taxonomy (NCBI): domain Eukaryota; kingdom Metazoa; phylum Chordata; class Actinopteri; order Cypriniformes; family Leuciscidae; genus Hybognathus; species Hybognathus amarus. The sequence continues at coordinate 9,946 of JAQIUQ010005790.1, read as the reverse complement.
TTTTGTGTTTGTGTTTGTTTTTTAACATACTCATCATATTTCCTCTGGGAGATTTATCTCATTACACATTTGGATCTTAGGCCCGGTAAAGCTGATATTTCAGCTGAATTGAACCCACGTTGCTTGCTTTCTTTTCCAAATATGAATGTTTAAGCTTTTAGTTGACATAGAAATATGCTCAAACTGCTTGACCCCTGATGAAATTGAGAGAGATAGAAGTTTGTTTAACCAACTCTCAAAGTCATGCAACAGGAATAGAACAAGACTTATGCAAGTTGTTAAAATAGGACAAATTTGATGTTCTGCTTCATCTCTCGCACAGCCAAGGGTCTGTTCGAGCCGGTCTCTTAACTACTTTCTACAATGAATAATTTGTTCATCAGTCTGTTTGTTTTGTAATATCGTAGTCATGTAAAGATTAATGAAGCAGCATATTGAAATTCTGTTTGAAGGGTTTTGTGTGTGTGTGTGTGTGTGTGTGTGTGTGTGTGTGTGTGTGTGTGTGTGTGTGTGTGTGTGTGTGTGTGTTGCAGCAGCATTTTCTGTATAAAAAAATTCAATTAAAAAGGCTTTGTTTAGATGCATTAGGTTAATGATCAGCTAATTAAAATTGAACCAAAACTTGTGTTGCACAAAAAAATTGACACAAAAATAAAACCACAATGGCCCGATAGAACATTAAATAAAACAAAGTTTCCATACTGATTTTTATTTTAAATATTAACAAACGTTGCATGCACTGCCTCTTAATCTTGTTTGATCTTCATATTAAATATTTGGCTTTCAAACGCAGCTTATGAGAACCAATATCAGAAGATATCAGTCTGTCTTCTCTCACACATGATGCCATATTAATCAGAGGTCCTGTTTACACATCACATTCTCATCCCATGATGTCATCTAACTGCTTTTGACCATACGTCAACATCCAACGTTTTAGGGTACCCTTTAACGTCAGTTAGATGCCGATCCTAGGGCGTCATCCAACTGACGCTTTACCTTTAGCATCAGTTAGATGATGTGGGTAGGTTTAGGTCTGGGGTAAGGTTAGGATTAGATAGCATCATTTAACTGACGTTAAATGGTACCCTGAAAACGTCTGATGTTGACGTATGGTCAAAAGCGTCAGTTATAGGACGTCTTGGGATGAGAACGGGCTGGTTAACACCTGGTATTAAGATGTAAATACAGGTGTAAACAGGGTCTAAAATGTTTCAGAGTTTGTCCACTTTCGAGATCGAAAACGCATTTGATCAGGTTGCTATCGTCGTGTAAATGCTAATGTGGTCGAATGCGTTCAAACAACCACAAAAGACCGCCAACTCACCGCCTACTGACCTAATGTGTAAAGAGTTCTGAGACGCGCGCTAGCCAGACAGGATTTAAACTGTCGGCTGAAGACCCAAGTTTGTTTTGAAAATGAAAAACAAGCACAATGTTTTCTACAATTTCTAACATGCATCTGTAAATGCAGAAACCAAAGCTGGTGCTCCCGTGTGTTCATATGTAAATTAATTAAGCTAATTTTTGTCCAGTAGATGTAAAGATTGAAAAAAAAAACATACATTTACCCGCACATAGACCCTCCCCTCGAAGATTTCAGGACAGAAGTGGACAAATGAGGTGGATTAAACGGGGATGTGTTTGCCTCGTATTGTAATCCGATTCGACCAAAACGCATCTTGATACCAGGTGTAAACATGGCCTGAGGGTTTTGCGATATCTTTTCTATTCCAAATATGTCCTGTTTTGAAATGTGCTATATTAACCCTTTAGGTGCCAGAGGTTTTTTCCAAAAACGTTCGAATTTGACATCTTAATTTCAAAAGACTATATCTTGAAAAGTGAAACAAGATAGATACTTTCTGTAAATTACATAAATATTAAGGATGACCCAAAGTGTATGTAGGGATTAAATTTACCCATCAAATTTGCATATTATGACGTCATATGGTGGCAGAAATCTTGGATTATAGAATTTTCATTAAAAGTCATGTTTAAATGATAAAATGCAGCACTTCTTTCCCTCAAAATGTCCTTCACCTTCTGTATGCTATGTTCCACAATACTGAATGCTCAGGTATATAGTAAGTAATAAAAAACTGTGTAAATCATTACTAATAAATGGTAGAACAAACCGTGTGCATGTAGTGTAGTGGAAATTTTCCATTCAATACACACAGTAGGCACTCTGATTCCATGTATGGGGCGATATATTATTCATATGACACACAAACACAAGTAGACAAGACCTGTTTAGTTCAAAAGATGACTCTTTAGGGCAAAGCACAGATCATAAGTGATGATACGAGCAGTGCAAGTGCGGACAGATACTGCCTCTCGCGCGCGCTAAGTAATCTTGTCAAGTAAACTCAACTGTGGCGCCAACAGGGTTAACACAGTGTCACATAGGCTACTTCTCCGAGACACAAAGGTTGAGGATCCAAATGCAGTTTATATTGAAAGGTTAATCCCAAAACATAATCCAAAGTAGTATAGGTTGAACACAGGAAGGCAGTCTATACAAACAAACACAAGGGGAATCCAGGAAACAGGCAAATATCAAACACCAAGAACACAGGATCAACAGGAGAATGCTGGGAATTGCAGTAAATGGATTGCATTTATATAGCACTTTCACAGACCCAAATTGCCACCAAGTGCAGTACAAACACTAAACAAGACTTTGCAGGGAATGACTTCTTGTTGTTGTTGTTGCTATTTTACGGCGGTTAGCATCCAACTTATTGGTTTTAGACCATGCAGGGAATAAATGTGAAAACCAGGTGTATATGGGGTGAGCTAAACAAGGTAATGACACACAGGTGGATTTGATCATGGCTGATTAGTCTGGGCAAAGTATTATGGAGTCTGTGGATGTGTGATGATTGTCTGGGTTGGAGTACCCTCTATTTTCATGCACTCTCACTGATGATTGATATATATATATATATATATATATATTTCAGACAGGGACAATGTGCGAAAAAACATTAATTAAAGATGCTTTGCACCAGATTTAGCTTAAGCTAGTTTCCATCTGTCGTCCCAGAGCAGGCGAATTACAATACAAAATATACAATATAAAATAATTAGTCACTCAAGTACAACTAATTTATTAATTCAACCATTCAACCAGTAAAAAAAAGTCCAACAAAATTGTACATCTATAGGCTTACATGATTCTCAATAGCACTTTCTTGCATTGCGAGAAAAATCCTTCAGGTTTTAAGTAAGTTTCAGACTCTGTGGGAGTTTGTTCCATTCTTTGATGCCTTTAAATGAGAAGGCTGTCTGCAAAGAAGGCCAAACCACGTTTAGGCAGTCTGCAATCATTGCAACTCGTGAACCTGGTACTTATATGTTCAGAACAAAGCTGGACACATGTTTTCAGGGAGGAGGTGCAATTTTATTAAAAATATTTAAAAAAACGAAATCGCACATTGGCATAATTATATTATCAAAGTTTAACATGCTGTATTTTTCATGAATCAGAAAGTGTTTTTTTGTCTAATACCTTAACATCTTGATTATATAAAGAGTTTGAATACACACAGATTCAGAATGAGTCATTTATATGCATTACATTCACGCTGCTGCAGTCTCTGTGTGGTATGTATGGTGATTATTTTGGAGAATCAGTCCTCCTAACGGTTGTGAATCAGAACATCAAAGGCTTTTGTTGAGAATCCAGTGCAAATGCACAAAAATCCTCAGATGTCTTTTTTTCTTTCTGTTGACCACCTTTTGCAGTAAATTTAACAAGGCAGCAGCTGAAATGTGGAAACTATAAACCCCGTAGCATCCCACCTCTCCCACTTAATTTCTCTTTTGCTCAATTCTTAGGTCAGGCCACAAATAAATAAACAAGCAGGGTTGAAAACGCCAGCCTGCATTAATACATCCAAAAGTTTAGGTTTGAAAAAATATATTTGTGAGAGAATGAGTCCAAACCGTCAAGTATATGTGAACGAGGTCATCACAAACCAAGCTTTCTCATGCATATACTGGGGTGCGAAGTCTCCCTGAGACACATGTAAAACACCCCCTGAGAATGGTTATGGGGTGTGTTAACAAGGTTGCTAGGCTATTAAACCAGACATCACAGCTGTTCAAAACTGGACCCACACATAGCAGTTCGCTAGAGTGCACAATATTTCCTGCTTGCCGCATGACTAAATCAAACATAATGAGCACTGTGAAACTGTGAGGACGAGAAAAAGGGACAAAAATGGTATATATATATAGTCTTGAACATCGCCTACAGTGCCTGAGCCTAGTAATGGTGAATATGTTCAATAATGCTCTATTGAGTTGAGATCTGGTGACTGTTGGGGGGCATTTTAGTACAAATTGGCACTAAGGTGTCTAAAGTGTGCCAAGAAACACCCCCCACACCATTACACCACCACCACCAGCCTGCACAGTGGTAACAAGGCACGATGGATCCATTTTCTCATTCCAGTTCACGCTGAATTCTGACTCTACCATCTGAATGTCTCAACAGAAATCGAGACTCATTCAGACCAGGCAACATTTTTACAGTCGTCAACTGTCCAATTTTAGTGAGCTCTTGTAAATTGTGATCTTTTTTTCCTATTTGTAGTGGAGATGAGTGGTACCCGGTGGGGTCTTCTGCTGTTGTAGCCCATCCGCCTCAAGGTTGTGCGTTTTGTTGCCGTCTGAAACTAAATCTGTTCTTTGTTCTTCAGGTATTCCATTGACTGGAAGAGCGACCTGGACAGCTTCTTTCAACATCGATCCCGTCCAGAGGAACCATCTCGACCAATGAGCTTCTGGACAGGGAGAGATATAGCGCAGCACAACATTTCAGTTGTGGCCACTAAAGTTAGTAAGTATGGCTGTGAACCTCAGAAGTGATTCATAAAAGTCCAATTGTCTTTTTCAACGAATTAACGGTGGCCCATCACTGCGCAGTCAGCAGCGAATTCCATTAAGTCTGCTTTTATGAGCATTCATAAAATATGAGGACTCTCCTGGAATATGTATCATTACTACAGTGTCTTTCTTTTCTCCTTGACCTCCTGAGTTTAACAATTGATGTGTTCCAAAGTTCTTAAACTGCTGGTGAATTAATTGTTCCTTGCCATCAGTGTGGTCATTTATTTAAGACTTTTAGTCTAACATTATGTCTTAATGCAAAGATAAAACATTAGTGTTAAGGTGTTTCATAGTCAGATTGAAACCAAAAATGACAAATTTGAAAAAATTTGAAAAAATTATATTTTCATGTTACACTTCTTAATGTTAATAATTCATTGGTGCATGTTATATCTGCTACATCTGCAAGATGTTTTAAATGTTATATTTTATGCTCACCAAGGAAAATATAAGTAAAACTGCCATATTGTCAGTATATATTTTACAATTTTAAATAACAGTTTTTCTATTTGAATATATTTAAAATTTGAATTTATTATGTGATACAACACTGGATTTTCAACATCATTACTCCAGTCAGTGTCACACAATAATTCAGAAATCATTATAATATGCTGATTGGCTGTTCAAGAAACATTTCTGATTATTATCAATGTTGGATATACTGCTACCTATTTATTTTATTTATTTTTTAATTTTTTTGTGAAAAGAGTTATTCTTTTGTCAGGATTCTTAATGGATATAAACTTCAAAAGAACAGCATTTATTTGAAATCTTTTATAACAAAAGGAAAACTATTTTTTTAAATTTATTTTATTCTATTTATTTCACATTCTCCACTCCTTAAATGACTTTCCTGTTTGGATGGCATCCCAAATTCCTTTTACTGTAGTGCTTTATTTTAGTTATTTTCCACATGTACATACTAGGAACTTATTATAGCAATTACAATAACTGGGTAATAACAAGGTACCCTGAACCTATCCCTAAACAGCGTGTTCTTACGTAAATGCGACTCTATAGCACGCATTGTGTATTACAGTGCAATTTATATGCGAAATCAGTTTTCACGTGCATATGATATGCAGATTTCGCATTCATTTGATACGCAGTTAATTTGCGTGTAATACACACGCACCCCACACCACTAATTCTAACCAAACGTGAAATACACATGCACCCCACACCACTACTAAACCTATACTACCCTAACCAACCCATGCGTATCCTATGCATATAAAAACTCATTTTTGCGTTTAAATTGCAGAATAAACACAATGTATTCTATAGAGATGCATTTAGTGTGAGCGGGTTAATCTTAACCCTTGTAATTTCTTTATAAAACCAGTACTTTCTTGGTTAACTAAGTACACATTTTTCAATGTGTGTCCTCCATCCAGTCACCTCAGTTGTGCTAAATAGCACCCACTTTTCATAAGCCGATCAATGCTCCCGGCCAACGATTTTTATCTTTCTGGTCGAATATGCTATTTCATTTAGAAAGGCCTTCAGATTATGGAAGTTAAAGGGATTGCAAACTACATTTAGCATTGACTATTTTAGGAAGCCATTTGAAAGGCGATCATGCACCAACGTCAAACTTGTCATTGCTGTAATTGTGTTTGTGTCGGAAAAGTATCTGTGGATTGAATCACTGCGTAAATAAGCAATATCCATCGTCATCAAGTCGTCAAATCCGCTGAGAAATTCACCAAAGCCATTATCTTGGAGGCTATGTAGTTCTCAATCAAAATTACAAACCCGGCGACTCGCATTCATTAAGACGGAATGGGGATAAGAGGTCATTAAAAGTTGAGCCTTTATCACCATGGTAACGTTATTACTCACTGTCTCTCAAGGTTGCACTGGTGATATGCTAATTGTGATTTCTAAAGCTAATTTTGGAGAGACTTAGCAGAAGTCAGAGCCGTTACACTCCACTCTTCTACTGCAGTGGGAATTGTCCACCATGTGTTGGAAGCCCAGTTTTTATCCACTTTTTTTGCTCTTCACCATCAGTTTTACATTCGGTTCTTTTGGCACTTATGGAATCATTCAGATTAAGAGAAATCACAGAGCACATAGTCTTTCATCTATCTATATATAACACCATAATAATAGTGTGTTTGACTCCCTTTCGCCTTTAGAACTGTCTTAATTCTACGTGGCATTGATTCAACAAGGTTTGAAAAGCATTCTTTAGAAATGTTGGCCCATATTGATATGATAGCATCTTGCAGTTGATGGAGATTTGTGGGATGCACATCTAGGGCACCACATCAAGCTCCCGTTCTACCACATCTCAAAGATGCTCTATTGGGTTGAGATCTGGTGACGGTGGGGGCCATTTTTGTACAGTGAACTCATTGTCATATTCAAGAAACCAATTTGAGTTGATTCGAGCTTTGTGACATGGTGCATTACCCTGCTGGAAGTATCATGGTGGCCATAAAGGGATGGACATGGTCAGAAACTATGCTCAGGTAGGCTGTGGCATTTAAACGATGCCCAATTGGCACCAAGGGGCCTAAAGTGTGCCAAGAAAACATCCCCCACACCATAACACCACCACCACCAGCCTGCACAGTGGTAACAAGGCATGATGGATCCATGTTCACCATGTAACATGGTACCTGGTTGGGTCTTCTGCTGTTGTAGCCCATCCGCCTCAATGTTGTGTGTGTTGTGGCTTCACAAATGCTTTGCTGCATATACGTCAGTTGTAACAAGTGGTTATTTTAGTCAAAGTTGCTCTTTTATAAGGCATTTTTACCCACAGGACTGATCACGTACTGGATGTTTTTCCCTTTTCACAACATTCTTTGTAAACCCTAGAAATGGTTCGTGCATGAAAATCCCAGTAACTGAGCAGATTGCTAAAAATTGCTTAAATCACATTTCTTTCCCATTCTGACATTCAGTTTGTCATTCATGTTTTATTTTTTGTTACATTGACATATACATATATCACATACAATATATTTATATACAAATTATCATTGTTCAGGCATAACAACTGAATAGTGCCTAAAAGTTTGTTTGTTAAAACTTTTTCACCATTTGGAGCTTTACATTAATTTGAACACAAACTGTATTAAACCAGACATTTTTGCCAGTCTTACATCTTATAAATGCTCATTCCACCAGCGTGTGATGTGCAATACCCTCACTAGCATTATACAGTCTTGTAAAACACTCGACTTTTTTATATCTCTCAGAACCAGTGATTACCAGATGAGCACCTGTTTAACACCATCACAAGCTAGTCTTGCATAAATCACAGATTCTTGTTTTTCTGCCTCTTTCTCCTAAGCTTTTTAGCAGTGTTAGTGTCACACCAGGTGGAATTCCAGATGTTCTGGAGTCTCTGAATCATATTGTACTAAGTATGAAAATGCTGAGGAAAGCACGAGTCAGCATGCCGTTTCCAAACATTTCACGCTTGTTGCACATGATGGAAACTTCTGCCCTTAGTTTCCATTAGAACACACAGATACCCTTGATTTACATAATCCCTTTTATGAATAGTCAGCTAGCTGAAGAAAAAAGTTTTTTTACTCTTCAGTTCAGAAAAAATGTGTTTCAGCAGACATAATTATTTGCCGTTTACATCAATACCAGTTGAAAACAGGGCCACAATCAAATTAATGAAAAGGAAAGTGTGTTTCTCATATACAAGCTAATGTACACAAGCTGTTTCAAACCTGCAAAGCAAATGACAAAAACATCACAAAGACTTTCATAAAGGCACATTTAATGTTTGTTACTCAGTCTTAAAGTCTGGTAATTTCACTGTTATACAACATCTCCATCTAGTGGTTAAATCCGTCCTTGTTGAAGCTATGGGTAACTAAAGCTTACTAGGCTTAAATTATAACTTCTATTACAATTTGTTGCATAATGTAACATTAACAACATGACATTAATCAATATTATTTTATATATGTTTACCACAATCTCCTAATGGATTACTTATTCAATCATCAAAATATAAATAGGCCTATATAGCTTATGAATTTTGAGGGCATTTGTCAATTACATTTATCTTCAATACGGGGTTATAGCTGCAACAAATATCTGTATTCTATATATTGCTTCCAGTTAATATAGATCTGCCTTAAAATATAAACATAACCGATGTTGTGTCTTGCATCCAGATTGATATCTAAATGTGTTTTTGTTAGTTCATACTTCTAAATTTTGTCCGACAACAGCCATCGAATATAGTAAAACATTCTTCCAGAGGCACCTCAACATTTTCATCAACATAAAACACACACACACACACACACACGCACTGATGTACAGAGAGTCATATAGAATTGACAAAATAAACGTAAGAATGAGGACAAAAAGTTGACAAGTAGTACATTTTTCATGACATAACAGAAACGTCTTAAAAGTTAAGGCTGCAGTCACCATATCACGTAAAACCATGGAAATTGTACATTGTTCTCAAAATTGTTAATGTTAACAACATCAGCATTGCGTGACTGCATTTAATGCCCTTCCGTATATAATGAGACATGGCTAATGCAGTCTCTTATCTAGTTGCCACCTAGAAGCCTGAAGCCTCTTGCATTTACAGCGGGTACATATCTGACGTAATGACTCACTGTAGACTGTCCAGCCGATACCTTTCATGGATCTGCCGTACAGATGTGACGTATTCCACCTCATAGTTCACTAGCCGATAGTCACTGAGCTACTTTATGTGTACAGATGTGACGCAACTCACTCCAGTATAGTTCTACTAGCCGAGACTCTTCTTTATGTGTACAGATGTGACGTAATGACTCAGGATAGTCTACTGAGCCGAGACTCTCTCTATGATGTACAGATGTGACGTAATCACTCAGATACGATGACTGAGCCGAGACTCTTCTTTACGTGTACAGATGTGACGTAATGACTCAGACAGTATAGTCTACTAGCCGAGACTCTTCTTTATGTGTACAGATGTGACGTACTCATCCAGTATAGTCTACTAGCCAATTTCTTTACAGATGCGAACAACACTACTGAAACCAAAGTAATATTGAAT
>JAQIUQ010005788.1:12500-193254 GCA_030378365.1 Hybognathus amarus | reverse complement strand
GATGTACTTCATTCAGTACATCTTTGCTCACTTTTTTAAAAAAAGAAAAATATTTTAGTTTGGGAAATATTATGACTTATAGAACAGTAATTTCTTGGAAAATCTGAGGTTAATGCCTTGCTAGAGGACACAAAGCACTTACTGAAGAACTGTAGTTTCAAACTCGTCACCCACTACTTACATCATTAAAGCGATAGTTCACTTTGAAATAAATTTTTGGTATGTTTTAGCTTATCTCAAGAGCATCCAAGATGTAGGTGTCTTTGTTTTCACATATTTTCAATTTGATATTTTCAGGTCAAACCAGATTTGTTGTCAGTCATATAATGGATGTCTATGGTCACCACCTCAAAGAGCATGCAGCAGAAGTTCCAAATTAAACATGATTTAATGACTCCTAAATGTAAAGTACACATTGATGGCCTAAGACACGAAACAAGCGATTTGAGTGAGAGAAACGACCAGTAATTTATATTGTTTTTACATTGTTTTTACACCCACGCCCTCAGATCACATGGACATGACTGTGATTACAAGAGTAAAACGATATAAATAATGTTCGTTTCCTCACACAAACCGCTCGTTTGTTCTTAGGCCATCAGCTGTGTACTTACATTTACTGAGTCAATAAATCATGTTTTAATTTGGACTTTAGAGGTGGCGTACCAGTCAGACATCAATTCTATGAGACTGATAGCAACAAGAACGGTTTGACCTAAAAATATCAAAATTGAAACTACTGCGTAAACAAATGACACCTACAGCTTGTGAGTGCCATACTAACAGTTTAAAGCGTAAACATATAAAATCAAATTTTAAAGTGAATTTATACATTTAACTGCCCCTAGTCCGAATACCATTTCCTCTCCGTGCCACACAGGGTTAGTGGTGTTGGATGTGATGGAGGTTCGTCTCTCTTGGCCGATGGTGGGTGAACGTAGGGAACCGCGTGTCTCTTGCCTGGATGAACACTCATCTTCCAGAGATGGGGTCCGGATTAAAGGCAGTGCCCTTCTTCAGACCCTGAGCCTGATATCTGCAATACACACACATCATGTGATCTGATCTATCTGCACTAGCAGCTCATTCACAAGGCAATGTATAGCAGTTTATTTAACAGGGCAACACATCAATTGATCTGTGAGTTGTGCTTGGGTTAGGTGAGACCTGAAAGTCATTCTAAATTAAGCCAGCCGATGTCAATTCATTAAACAGATGATTAACCTTAAAAAAAAAATCTGTCATAATTTACTCACCCTCATGTTTGATCCAAACCTGTATGACTTTTCTTCTCTGGAACTTAAAATATGTTGGTAATGGTGGGACATTTTGAGACCCATGACTACCACTGTATGGGCAAAAAATACAATGGAAATCAATGGGAACCAAAATATTTTGGTTATGAACAAATATCTCTTAAATGTCCCACACAAATGAAGAACGTAGTAACGTTTGGACGCTGAAGATAGAGGAATAATAACAGGATTATATTATTTGGATAGACTATACATTTCAGAGCCAATTAAAGGAGTAGTTCACTTTTAAAAGAACTTCCTGATAAATTTACTTAGCCCCCATGTCATCGCAATGATGTCCATGTCTTTCTTTTCTCCTTCCGTCGAAAAGAACTTAAGGTTTTGGATCGAAAGACATTCCAGGCATTTTCTTCCATGTAATGGACTTCAATCGGGAGCCAAACGGTTCAGAGGTTCCGGAAAGACAGTTTCAGGTGCAGACTGCAAACTGTCGAAGAGCTGAAAACTCGTCTCCGGGACGATGAAATAAGGGTCTTGTCGAGCGTGAACCACCACGCCTCATTCGGAAGAACAAAGAAGACAAAAGTGCCAGTTTTATCAGCTCAAATGGTCACCTTGCTCTGTTAGGGTGTGTTGCGTGTTTGTGACTCTCTTTATTAACATTCATTCATCAGAATTAAGCAAATCTTTTAATGAGTTAGACTTACGTTAGTTTCGTTGATTGAATGAACCAAATGAAAATGAAAGAATTGATCTTATTTGAGATAAACAGTTCGAAACAGGAGAGATACACGACGTGTGTAACGGAACATCAGCAAGGCGAGAGCATTTGTGCTTATGAAACTTAAACTTTGTTGTTGTTTTTTTTTAAATGAGCGCGATCACTACGCTTGATAAGACCCTTATTTAGTCGATCTTGGTCGATTCCTAGAGCTACTTCCCAGACAAGTTTTGCAGCTTGCCACTGAAAGCTTGCTCTTTGGACACCTGAACCATTTGGTTCCCATTTGAAGTCCATTATATGGAATGAAATCTGGAAATGTTTTCATCAGAAACCTTAATTTCTTTCCCACTGAAGAAGGAAGACATGGATCTGCTTGGATGATATGGAGATGAGTGAACTATCAGCAAATGACAGTTACAACTACTCCTTTTTTGACTACCAGTACATTACAGTTGCATATACAAATTTGTGCATTTTGTGCACAAATTGTATGTTTTGGCTGTTAGTGGAGAGAGAAACAGAAGAAACTATCTATGTAACATTGGCGTTTTTCTCCAGAACAATCCATTGTTTTAATCTATGAGCCAAGGACGGTTTGGGTGGTCAGATCAGTCGGATGGCCTCTCACACCAGGCTACTCAGAGGACACTATCACGGAAACCAGTTTCATAAAGAAATATGTGGTAAATATCCACTATTCTTACCCTGATATAGTAAAGCTGACCAATTTCCTGCAGTGTTCTGTGACAGACTGTCCATCCACCTGACCCTCAGTCTCCGACCTGCAGAGGACACAATTACACACAATTACAACATTATGATATGAGAGATATAGAGGCACAGAGCAGCCTGCATTATTAATATCCCCTACACAAATATAACAAGCACCATTGAATGCCTGAGCTAAAGCAATGGACAGAAACAAAAAACATATTCACTTATAAATTGAGGTGATAGTGAATATACCAATACACAAACATTAAATTATATATTCATTTATAAACCACAGGCAGATCATTTATTTTTATGTATATATTATAGTACACTATTTTTTATGTATATATTATATACACATAGCAGCCGTTATGCAGTAAATCACATTTATTGAAAGAAATCCCATTTGTTATTGTTTTTTCAATATACTCAATTTATGAAATATTTATGCCATATATTTTATTCAATTTAATATATTTTACAGTAGTATTTTGGTGGTTATAATGACTTTAGCAGAAGAGATGTTCAGCCAGGATCTTTCAATTAGAATTCAGGATCAGCGGTTATGAATAATTTAATACACATTATAATGTTCCTGCTCATTAATGTGGCAGTGTGATATATGATTATAGACTCTAGAATAATGGCTTTTGAATGACGGTGAGATGTAATAGGCCTATATAATATAATACACATTTCCATTTGTCAAAGCGATACACATTTAAACTCACATTTTGGTCAAATTTGTTGTGTGTTCGCTCAAAACATGTCCTGCATCAATCTAAACCATATAAAATAGCAAGAGGAAACAGTAATTATATTAAAACATCAATTTTATATAAAGTTCAGTTCAAGATTGAATCCAGAAAATATTGCATAAGCTTTAAGTATGCAGACCTCAGATCACGGTCACATGATCAGTTGCATTAATTAATTTCCATAACACCAAAATAAGTTAAAAAAGTTGTTCAAACAGCAATAGCGACGCTGTGCGTGTGAATCAATCCGTTAACTACGGGTTCAAGTTCAAGTTCAAGCTCATGTCACAGAGGGTGGAATGTGCCCTTTAGACTAGATCTGTGGCGTCGTGTCGGCAGCCAGGCACTAAGCATATCAAAGAGCGCTCTCTACTTCCTGTGCATTCCCTGCATGCCTGTGAACATGATACGTCTCTGTGGAGCGCCTCATAATGAAGCCTGCAGATACACAGGCAGAGAAAGACCAAGAAACACATGCAGGCAGAGACCATGTGAAAACAATCCATCACACATGCTTTTGCTGCTTTTGTGCATAGGTATAGCTCTGTTTGAATTTAACAATAACCAATATACACAAAAATCAATTTTTTTTATTAATGCAAATAATGCATTGCTTGAGAACCATAACAGACTTAAACTAGGCTAGTGAAATATATTACTTGGAATTAAATAACCATTCGAAAGATTGGGGCCAGTAAGATTATGTAATTAATATTAAATTAACAACATTCATAATATTACAGTTTCAAATTAATGCTTTCTATTAATCAAAGAATTCTGAAAACATGTATCATGCTTTACACATGAATATTAAGAAGCAGCAACTATTTTCAGCATTGATAATAATGAGAAATGTTTGAAAATCATCATATTAGAATGATTTCTGAAGGATCATGTGACACTGAAGACTGGAAGTAATGATGCTGAAACTTCAGCTTAAAGGGATAGTTCACTTTAAAATTAATTTTTGATATGTTTTAGCTTGCCTCAAGTACATCCAAGATGTAGGTTTCTTTGTTTCCAAAGTATTTTCAATTTTCATATTTTTAGGTCAAACTGTTCTTGTCTGTCAGTCATATAATGCAGGTCTATGGTCACCACCTTAAAAGAGCATGCACAGAGGAGTTCAAATTAAACATGATTTAATGACTCGTAAATGTAAGTACACATTGATGGCCTAAGACGCGAAAGGAGCGGTTTGTGTGAGAAAACGAACAGTGTTTATATCGTCTTTACCACAGCCACAAAGCGCCCTCAGATCACTTGAACGTGGCTGTGAAATAAAAACTGTTCGTTTCCTCACACAAGCCGCCTCGTTGCATGTCTTAGGCCATCAATGTGTACTTACATTTACGAGTCATTGAAATCATGTTTAATTTGGACTTCTCTGTGCATGCTCTTTGAGGTGGTGACCATATACCTCCATTATATGACTGACAGACAGACAACAATGGTTTGACCTAAAAATATCAAAATTTAAATTACTGTGGAAACAAGACACAAAGTGAACTATCCCTTTAAAATGCATTATGAGTGAAAATACTCTTTTCAACCACAATTCAAAGATTTACAAAGGCCCATCTGATGCCGATAACTCGAAGTTTTAAATCCAATACTCAACAGAGTCAGATACTCACTGTAACCCAGGGTTCTTGACAGTGATGCAGAGACGTTGTGGCCCTCAAAGCTCCACTCACTCCATGAGTAATATTTAAAACAGATTTTGGTCTCCGCTGAGAAATAAAAACACAGGATCATGTTTCTGAGAGATCAACATTTTTTAAATACAAACAGCACATATGGCATTTCCATTATTATTCTTCATATTTGATTATTGTTTCAGCCTAAGGCGCACTCACAGACCATCTGACCCATAATGCACACAAAAACGGAAAGAGCTTTCTTAAAGAGGGCAAGCTGTAATCTGATTGGCCGTTTCAAAGTAGAAATCTTGCCAGATTCATTGCATCTAATTTTGAAAAGATATTCAAGAGTTTTGTAAGAGACATTTAGTAGAATATTTGAATATTTCAGAATTTTCATTTTTGGGTGAACTATCCCTTTAATATCACAGACATAAATGAAAAATGAGTATTTGACAAAAAATGCTCTTTTGTTAGCTAGATTGCTACTAGAACTCACTACTCAGGTAAAACTAAGTTTATACAATACCGTTCAAAAGTTCTAAAAACCTGTAATATATTTTTGTTTTTTAGCGAAGTCTCTTACGCCCACCAGGGCTTCATTTATTTGAACAAAAATACAGTAAAAACTGTAATAATGTGAAGTTTCATTAGAATTTAAAATGACTGTTTCCATTTGAATATATTAAAAAAACGTCATTTATTCCAGTGATGCAAAGCTGAAATTTCAGCATTTCTCCAATCTTCAGTGCATGATCCTTCAGAAATCATTTCTAATATGCTGATTTGCTGCTCAAAAATATTATATATGATATTTCAATACTAAATGCTGACCCCTAAACTTTTGAACGGTAGTATACCAAACATTTGATGCCAGTAAACTTTGTCAGATCCACTGATAAATTGAAGCACAGGAAAAAGTTCATTGAAATTGAATAGTTCATTTATTCATTGAAAAAAAGAAAGCGCATATGATTTTTCAACATCACTTACGCTCCATGAAGTAAGGTCCGGCCTCAAGCCTCCAGACGATCTGCCCCCTCTGAGTGCCGTTCACCCGGGTTCTTCCGAATCCCTAGACGTTAGCAGGACACGTCTCATCTGTGTCGGCACAAAAACGTGTAAATATTTGCCTTATGCATATTAACTAAATGACTAAGATGAAGGGCCTCCACCAGGAGTCAATAGCTCTCATTATAAACACATGGCTGTGAAACAACAGGACCAATCGTGCCATGAGCCGCCACACCTCAGTCACATACTCTCAGGAGCTTTACGTCTTTCTAAGGCTCTTGAGAACAAACAAATGGTTAAAGTGTTTGTCCTGAAAGTAAGGAACTATGTTCTTAGTTGGTGTTTCCTGTTCTTTAACTCGTTTGCCATACAGAGAACCGTAATACAGCTTAATGCCCTATCAAGCATGCATAATACAGTAAAAACATCATGAAGGATCAAAGTGACATCATTTATATATTTATATAAATTATGTTAATAAGAATAGTTATTAATATTAATTATAATTTAAATTAATATATATATATATATATATATGTATGTATATATATAATTAAATTAATATTATGAAAATAAATTATTAATAATTGATATATACAGTATATATATATATATATATATATATATATATATATATATATATATATATATATATATATATAGAGAGAGATTATTTATTATTATTCAAATGTATTTATATTTACTAAGTATAAATCTATTTTTAAAATAAATGTTTTATAAATAAATGTAATTTTGAAATTATTTTTAAAGAGTTAAATTATTTTAATAATTTATGATTTTTATATTTTTAATTTGTGTATATATATATATATGTGTGTGTGTGTGTGTATATGAATGTACTACCTCTAGATAATTATATAATATACAATTTTGAAACATAAACAATGTACCTTTATTTTATTTTAATTAGGTCTGTCAAATGATTAATCACGATTAATCACATCCAAAATAAAAGTTTGTGTTTACATAATATATGTGGATGCACTGTGTATAATTATTTTGTATATGTATATATATATATATATATATATATATATATATATATATATATATATATATATATATATATATATACACACACACACATATGCATGTATATTTAAGAAAACATATTATTTATACATAAAATATTTATATTTATATATAATATATTACATATAAAACTATATACAGTATATACATGAAAATATTTTTAAATATATACAAGCATGTGTGTGTTTTTATATAAATAAAATAATTATACACACAGTGCACCCACATATATTATGTAAAAAACTTTTATTTTGGATGCGATTAATCGCGATTAATAATTTGACAGCCCTAATTTTAATACAGAAAATTATTTAAAAATATACATTTTAATTAGATGTCGAATAAATAATCTTAATTTCCAGAGGCAAAGTAAAAGGAGTGCACTAATGAAGCTCCAGCACTGTGGGTGAATGAGTCCATGAGCACATTAGCTCTAATTTCCAGTCTGAGCTTGTCTAATCAATACAGCCACATAAACCAGAGACCCAATGACCCACTGATTATCTCAGATTGACACAATCTTGTTCTCCTTTCTGCCCTCTGATTCAGGACAAGCCGTCTCAGAACAAAAGAGAGATAACATCTAACGACAAATCTCCCGATTAAGCCGTTGGTCTGATTTAGGTGGAATTAGGGCTTACCGAGACGCAAATGTATCAGTCAAATATGTTCAGTTGCCGAGAAAATAATAATAATTAAGGAATCTGATTTTAAGCAAAATTGTTCTGACCACTTTTGTATGCAATTTGAAAATTTAATTATTTGATTTCAAGTTATTAATAATTCGGGATGAAGCCTATATTTAAAGGAGTAGTTCACTTTAAAAAAAAAAAAACTTTTGCTGATAATTTACTCACCCCCATGCCATCCAAGATGTTCATGTCTTTCTTTCTTCAGTTGAAAAGAAATTAAGGTTTTTGATGAAAACATTCCAGGATTTTTCTCCATATAATGGACTTCAATGGGAACCAAACGGTTCAAGGTCCAAATGAGAGTTTCAGTGCAGCTTCAAAGGGCTTTAAACGACTCCAGAGACGATGAATAAGGGTCTTATCTAGCGAAATGGTCGGTCACTTCAAAAATAAATAAAAAAGTTTAAGTTTTATAAGCACAAATGCTCGCCTTGTGATGAGCGTTCGTGACTCTCCTGTTCAAACTCGTTCATCAAAATGAACAAATCTTTTCGAGTCATGACTCGAAGAGTCCTAAATAAGACCCTTATTCATCGTCTGGTGTCGTTTAAAGCCCTTTGAAGCTGCACTGAAACTCTCATTTGGACCTTGAACCATTTGGTTCCCATTGAAGTCCATTATATGGAGAAAATCCTGGAAGGTTTTCATCAGAAAACCTTAAATTCTTTCGCCTGAAGAAAAAAGACGATGGACAACTTCGGATGACTTGGGTGAGTGATAAATTGTCAGCAAAAGTTTTTTTTTAACAAACTTTCAAGGAATTCAAGGACCCCTGGAAACCCTGGAAAAATTTTAGCATGAACCATCTATGCATTCAGAAAAAACTAAAGCAGCACAATATGATCCAGAATCCATTTGCACAATTTCCATAGTGTCAGACTATGAGGTCACATCCAATAGATCTACTCTATCTGAATCTCCTGAGCTATGAAACAGAAACCTTGACAATTGAAAACTAATTGAGTGTATATCGAAAGAATGGACCTGCCGTACGCATTTCCAAACAGTCATAAAGTGAATCATGGAGAAGAATGGAACATTCAGAAGTGAGATTCCTCTAAGGAAAGGTTTACAGCTGGTGTTTGTCTAGCAGCCTGTGATCAGTAATGTTGAGAGGCTCTTCATTCAGTGAATGAGACCAGCCTTGTCTACTGTGATCTACAGCAGCTCATCTGAAACTATATCACAGCGCTGACACTGGGCCTCTGTTCCTGAACGTCTACAAAAACCCACACATCACCCCACGTGTCACATGACTCGCGTATAAATCGATCATCTCTGACTCCGGCAGTGCCTTGCATCATCCAGTTTCCCAGAAAAACCAACTAAATGCTTACTGTACAACCAGGACATTTTCTGAGCACGAATTAACAATAAGACCAGTAAATAATGCAATATTTAATATGTTAAATTTCACAGTTAACACACTGATGTGACAATAAAAGGACAGAAATAACTGAATATTTACAGCTGTCTACAATCAGAAAGTGTTAAAAGAGCTTCTAATGCGTAAATGTATGTAGAGGTACCTAAATATAATACATAAAATAATATGATTCATGGAGAAAATAAAATGTTAACACCATTATGATTCTTTTTCATTATTTCAGGACATTTTGCCCTCAAATGATCAGTAAACGTAACATGCGTTTTTTTTGTAATCCCCATTATTCTCAATTACAAAAAAAAAAAAACAAATGTTCCTTTTAGTTATTTAAACCAGCATAAAACAAATAACATCATATTTATTTTTGTATGATGTACAGTTACAGTATTAGAGATTTTGACATTTTTTGACCTCTTTTTAATTTTGTCCAATTAAGTAAAAGTGAGGAAAATGTGCTTAATTTGCCATGAAAATGGTGTTATAATGCAAAAAAAAAAACTGAAAACAGGCTTTAATCTCTTTATGGAAAATCTATTTTTTGATTTCTTTTTGACTTTGAGCTGAGATTTGACCAAGTTGTTGGTATAGATTTTGTAATGGACATCTTTTTAACAAAAATGACTGAAGGCATATATACAACTATTTATTGTTTTAAAATAAATCAAATTTTGGTCATTGTTTGGTCATTTTTGGTCATATAAAACTGGTCATATTAAGGCCATTGTTCTGTTAGTGTGTAGCACAGGTCATAAATCAGGCCTTGGTCAGTCCCATGGGGAAAGTAAGACTATGAATGAAGCTCCAGAGGATCTGAGTGGATCGATGAGGGCACAATCCCTGAGAGGAGGCCTTTCTCTGGGACGAGCCACAGAGGAATTCCCCGTCCTGATCGATGGCCCAATGAAGCTGGCTGTAGTAGTGAGGGATCGAGCTTTCACTGACCATGACTGTCAAACAGACCTGTGCTCATACCACAGAACAGATTACTTACACTTCGTACTGGATATAAAAATATACATCTATCTTTCAGAATAAGCAAACAAAAAGCAAGTTTTTAGTCAACTAAATCATGAAATCTTATATAAACAATATTTTTACTATTTCGAAATAATCACGAGTAATGATTGCATGCTTTTGTGGGTGCTTGAGGGGTTTTATATTCGACCCCAAGATAACATTTTTGCCTGTTAACCAAAAAACAAATCACAGAAAAGTAACAGCACACAAGCTACACAATTCAAGGTATCATTACTGTAACTTGCATCACTAAATTCCCAGTTCCAAGAAGCCAAATCGTATAGAGATAATATTACTGAAGCGGTTTGATGCATTTGATTCAAGCTGATGCTTTTCTTTAGCTGAGAACATTTTATGAAGTATATTTTTTCTTTCTTGTGCAAGAAAGAAAAAGTCACTATAGTTTACATTACAAAAATAACTTTGAAAGCATTAGACCAGATCCAAACATTTCAAAATGAACACTTTCTGATAATTTAGTCACTGAAGTTAATTAGGAATATGACGCCAAATGGATTTGCCTCTTCACGCAATATTATTTCATTTAAAAAGTATTTTTAAGGTTAGTAAATTTATTTTAAATAGCTAACCATCACTACACTACACAGTGGAAAAAGAAAATCAAATGTGTCCACTTTGCCCGCAATTATCCTAAATGATAAAATAATAATGTCTCCAAACGTAACAAATGTGTGCATAGTTTCATTGCAAGTCAGTGAATGGTTAATTGCATTGCAGTTGCTCAGCTAGTCTGTATCTAGGGATACTGGTGGGTTGAGCTTTTTCATGGTTGGTTGGCATCTCACGGGACGCGAATCCTCCCACCTCTCCTCTACAAATCAAAACTTCCTGCGGTTATGGGCTCTCAAAAGCATCTACAATAATGCTGAGTAATTAGATTCAACCATCAGTGCAAGTGCGGAGGAGAAGACGAGATAAAATGTAGCTAATGACATGGTGCAATTAAGCCAGTGTATAACAGAGTCAGCGGTTTGTCTGTTTTCCTTTGCTCATTCACTTGCAGTCCTCTCTGGCTTCATCAGCATAATAAACACATTACAGGTCAGGCTGGCCGGTGTGACACTATTTACCATGCAATGGTAGAAATGTCTGTTTTCCGCTATATAGTTTATGATGTGATACAAAGCTTTGTTGGTTATAATGGGAGTAGGGATGCTCATAACTAACTGACTAAATACTCATTTAAAGGAGTAGCTACACTTTTACTGATAATTTTCTCACCCCATGTCATCCAAGATGTTCATGTCATTCTTTCTTCAGTCGAAAAAGAAATTAAGGTTTTTGATGAAAACATTCCAGGATTTTCTCCATATAATGGACTTCAATGGGAACCAACGGTTCAAGGTCCAAAAGACAGTTTCAGTGCAAACTGTTCAAAGGGCTTTAAACGATTCCAGACGATGAATAAGGCTCAAAAAGGATGAATTTTATGAGTAGAATGCGAATTGACTCATAAAAAGATTGATTCAATTTCATAAATTGGTTTGTAATAAAGTTCGAACCAGGAGAGTCACGAATGTGCATCACAGACCATTTAAGCTTATAGAACTTAAACTTTTGTTATTTAATTTTTAAATGAGCGATCGTTTCGATTTGATAAGCCCTTATTCATCGCCTGGAATCAGTTTAAAGCCCTTTGAACAGTTTGCAGTTTGCACTGGAACTGTCTTTTGGACCTTGAACCGTTGATTCCCATTGAAGTCCATTATATGGAGAAATCCTGGAATGTTTTCATCAGAAACCTTAATTTCTTCGAACTGAAGAAAGAATGAAATTGACATTTTGGATGACATGGGTGAGTGAATTATCAGCAAAAGGTTTTTTAAAAGTGAACTTCTCCTTTAAGGTCATACAGGTAAGAGTAAGGCTGCGTTTACACTATTTATTGTCATAAATAAAGTCTTAAGATGCAAGTTGTATTTGTGGCCCTTAAATTTTTATGTGGATGTGGCCCTCTTGGCACCTGAACTTGAGTACCCTGATCTATTCTAATTTAACATAATCTTAATAAACATAAAAGCGTTCAGTTTTTTGTCAGGAAAAAAATAAATAAAAATGAGCATCGCAAAATGGGAGTGATTTAATTTTGATGATCCAGTGTAGTTGTGGTGTTAAAATTTACTAACAAATTTAAATGAATAAATTGCACCCCTAAAAAATTAGAAGAAAATATCTTAAATAATGAAAAAAAAGAAGATTATAAGATTATCTAGAGAACATTCAAAGCAAATTATGGGGATAACGCATTTACGTGACTTTAAATTAAAATTAGCACAACTGTGTTTGGTTTTAGTCAGAAATACTTCCGATTATGGAAGTAAAATGTGTTGCAAACAACATTTCATGCTGACTTCAAAATGTACACTATAAGTATTCATGTTGGCCTAAGCAGTGTGCATGACATCTAGTCTACACAAATGAGCTGTGCAATGTGTCAAAATAAGGTCTCTTTTGACACAAAACTGTCTAAACTGCAATCACAATGTCTACAGGCTACATTCTCTGTATGAAAAATTAGGCCTGCTATTTTGAGACAAACCCTTCTCCACATTACTTCACTTCAAGCTGCAATTCTGCACTTCTAGTGGCACCAAATGGAACTGCAATCTGCTTGTTTGAGCATAAAAACATTACCTCAACCAATGCCGTAAGTTTGCCTTTCTTAAAAGTAATATAATGAAAGACTTTCAACACCCAAAAAACATCTTACCAATTTGGTACAGCCCAATCCAAATCCGCTGGCATCCACCTCCTCCTTGATGTCCCAAGAGATGACCAGGTTTTGCCCTTCGCCCAAGTGTGAACTGGTACGTAGAGGCTGCTAAAGAGGAACGACTATCCGACGTCACCAGGTCGGTGTCAGCTGTTGGCCCTCTGCAGGCCCATCGGTTCAGGTGCTGCTCCTCTAGAGCTCGCCCCATTGGCCGAGCCACCATGCGTCGAAAGGCTGCGGAGGTTTTCCGGGCTCAGCAGTGTAGCGCATGTGAGGGTGCGCCTCCGCACCACTAGGAGATGTTCACGGGCGGTGGTGAGCAGTGCCGGTTGCCATGGTGACTTGGGTGGAGGGGTGGGGAGTGTGGTGTGGGGAAGAGGTTGGGTGATGGGGAGTGTGGTGAGGGGAGGAGGGTTTGGGTGATGAGGAGGGGGATGGTGGGGGCGGGAACGGGGAGGGAGGACTGCCGTGGCCAGCGAGGGGCGAATGGTGGAGGTTGGGATGAGATGGAGGTAAGAAATTGGAGCCAAATGGCCAAAAAGGGGAAGGGGGTGGGATTGGGTTTGGGCTCAAGAGCGTGCCAACAAGCCCTAGTTGGTGGAAGCTTTCTCCTTCCTTAAGTTCTCTGGAAGTGGTGGTGGCATCTAATATGATGTAAAAACACCAATTTAACTTAAATTCATCACAAACTTAGGTTTTCGACCTCAAGGTGTTTTAAGCACATCTAATCCAAAAGATTGAGGGTTTTCTGGGCCTCCAAAAACTCAAAGAGAATGCCAGTCAGATCTCTCAAGAGTTCATTTTCAAAGTCTTTGAGGAATGGTGGAGGTCATATGGAGTAAGTTTATAGGTGGAAAATGGCCTTAAAACAAGGTTAGATTGGGTTTAGGCCTAGTCAGCGCAAGTTCTCTTCTTTCTTAAAGTCTCTAGAAGCGGCAGTAACATCCAAAATGATGACTATATAAATTTGACTTGCAAAATTCATAACAGTCTTGGGTTTGCAACCTTAAGATATCATAAACACATCGAATCCAGATGATTGAGGATTTGCTGGGCCTCCAAATCTCAACTCAGAGCATTTAATGCCAGTCAGATACTTTCAAAAGTCCATAATCAATGAATGGTGGAGATCATGCAGAAGGTTTGGGTTTAGTGGGCTGACTAACCCACTCACAGCACTAGCTGATGTTTCTTCTCCTTGCTCAAGTTCTCTGGGGTTTGGCATCTAAAAATGTGATTACATAACCCACTTCTAGAATACCCAACAGGCTTGAGTTTACGCCGTTGAGGTATCAAATAAGCATCCAAACCAGAGAAGAAACGAAGGCTGCCGGATACCAGTCAGGGATCTTTAAAGGGTCCATATTTAGAGTCTCAAAGGGATTAAAGCATTAAAAAAAAAGAAAGAGAAAATGAACTGAATAACATATTTCTTAGTATCATGGCGGTTCGAGTCCAAATCATCTGCTATGGGCATTGACTTCCTTTACCGTTCAATGCCAGGTGGATTTTCCTGTCCATTTGTAGTAGCCAAGATGGTAGTGAGAATTTGGATTTGTGATGTAAGGGAATCTGATTCTCCGCTTTGCCTTTAGGTCCAGGAGATGGATTGAGAGCAGGGTTCGAATTCCACACTGGGGTTTGGTTAATGGGACATAGGCCAGTGGCGTAAATGCTGGACAAATGATCCCTAAAGAGAAAGGAAAAAACAAGAGGGTAAATAGATAGAAAAACAGATTGTGTTTATAAATTATAAATGTATCACAAATGATGAAGTTGAGGACAGTGATTCATCAGTTTAACATAAGCTAAAAAATTTGTTAATAATACTATCACCAAATTGTAACAACTTGCAGTTGCCAAACCAGCTCCTTTTTACATATAGGCCACTTTTAACAATCCGATCAATTTATGATGGACAAAAGACCCAGCCTGCAGGTACATTTGTATTCATAACGAATTCATAACGAATCTGCTTTCTTAATTTACCTCAACCATAAAAAACACACTTTAAAAAATGCGCGATTGTTTAAACCCAATTTTGGGGCAAATATGGACAAACTCAAACATTGAGTTAAAAATGTAATTTAAAAA
Source organism: Hybognathus amarus (assembly GCA_030378365.1). NCBI lineage: Eukaryota > Metazoa > Chordata > Actinopteri > Cypriniformes > Leuciscidae > Hybognathus > Hybognathus amarus. Next base: position 178,168 of record JAQIUQ010005788.1, on the reverse strand, counting down.
TGTAACCCAATGGCTGGGTTTGTCCATATTTGACCCAAAATTGGGTTAAAACAAATCCAGCAGTTTTTAGAGTGCAAGAATAAACTGTGTTTTAAAATATGTTAAAATAGAAATTGTAATTTTGTGTTTTTATAGTATTTCTGGTCAACTAAATACATTCTTGATGTGTATAAGATAACTTTCAAAAACAAAACAAAAATCATACAGACCTCAAATTTTTTGAGCAGTAGTGTATAATCTACCAACAATACATATATTTTAATTTGGTTAAATTTCAAAATCAAATTGAAAAATATTCAAAATACCGCCCATGGGTATCACTGTGTATCCTTTTGTTAAGCCTCTTTCTTACTGTACATCACCATTCGTCTCATATTTTCCCTCAGTTCAACTCTCTCACAGTCAGCCCTCCTTTCAAGCTTAGATAAGCGTGTAGCTCCTAAATTAGCTCTTTCTGCTTGAGTTGTCTGTGCAGGTTTCCATAAGGGTGTGAAACAGCGAGCGATGTGACATGCCCAGCTTTCCTCAGCACGTCCTGGCCACCGACCAAACACAAGAGCTTTCTATACTACTGCCAAAATCATCCCTGTACACAGCCACAAGCTGTCTCGCTGCGTCTGTAAGGGCATGACCCATCCCAATACCATGTTTTAAAGTAAATACCATGATTACATAAGTATGCTAATCAATCAGTCTCATGTTATATACTATACATCAATGTATTATGCCATTGCATTTAATGCCATGGTACACCACTGTATTTTCCTGTAAAAGAACATTATCGAGATGTTGCATATAAAAATATCACTTTAGTTCGAACTTTTGAAAAATGTAAAATAAGTTTAGATTTTACGCTTCAATTTCACCACAAGTGGTTTGCTTTTGACAGAGTAAAGCCATTTTGTCAAATTGCTTTGCAATGGTTCAATATGGATCCAATTATCAGATACAGAGAATGGAGAGAATCTGAGACAGATGGAGAAACTAAGAAACAATGAAACTCAGGAGATAAAATATGATCGAGATAAGACGGTACAGTGGAACTTGCATAACTACAGCGGAGACAGACGGCGAGAGAGAGAGAGAGAGAGAGAGAGAGAGAGCGAGAGAGAAGACCAATGAAAAACCCTATCTCAGATTCAGCATATGAACACATTAGCTCATATAGCTAAATATTAGGGTGCACCGATATGAAAATTTTGGCTGATTCCGATAACCGATAATTCTTTATATTTGAAAGCCGATAACCGAATATATTGGCCGATAAATCTAAATCCAAATTTTTAGACAATTTTTGAGAGCCTGATTATAAAAAAGTCTCCTCATTAAAAGACAAGATACAAACACTATGATGTTCTTATTTTAATGTAGCCGATATGACAGACTTGCGCTGCACATTTTGCACTTTAACTGGATTTTCCTTTTTTAAAGTGATTTCAATCGTATTTTAAGTAATTTGAAATAGTTTGAAATAATCTAAAGTGCCTCAGCTGAAGGAAATAATACATTATTTATCGGCTTTTAGATATCGGCTAAATGTTCTTGTTAGGCCGATAACGATAACATTAAAAATGATCATATATCGGCCGATACCGATAATGTGGCCGATATATCGATACATCCCTACTAAATATCATCTGTAGCTAAATATAGTTAACACGGTAAGGTTTAGAATTGATTGGTGTGGAATCTTAAAGAATATTTCCCCAAAAATAGCATCAGTTACTCATCATGCTATGTCAAACCCCGTATGACTATCTTCCTTTTGTGGAACACAATTGTATTTTTGATCAAACAGATGCAGCCTTGGTGAGCATAAGAAAAAATTGTAGAAAAAATAAAATTGTACCGAACCCAAACTTTTGAAGGGTAGTGTACTAATATTTCTGATACCACACTCTTGAAAGAAAAGGTTCTGTATAGAACCTTCAGAAGGTTCTATCAGCGATACGTATTTGGAACCCCTAAAAGCTTTTTAAGGGTTCAATAATAAGAACCCAAACCAGGAAAAAGGTTCTTTATGGAACCTTTTGGGTTCATTCATTATCATTTGTTTTGTCCTTTCCGAATTAAATAATTCATATTATTGACAAACATCAAGACCCTAAAACGTATTTATGAATGCATGTGAATGATCACCAAATTCAAGATATGGGGGTTAAAAAAAGTATATTTATATAATTTTATATAGTTAATTAATATTACACAAAGAGTGCCATTTCAGTTTTTCTCCTCCAAAAAACAGCATGATTAAAATGTGATATTAAGTAATTAAACAATAATTCAATTACAACTACAAAATGTTGCAGAATAATGTAATATATGAATGAATAAATAGTCTATAAAGAACCTTTGTGTCAAAAGGGTTCTTTCTTGTCATTGTCGAACTTTTTTAGCATAAAAGGTGTTGAGTAAAAAACCCTATGGTTCATATATAGAACCCAGATGAAGCCCTTTTTTCTAAGAGTGCAGTTTGGTTTCCCATGTGAATACGCTGAATAAGCGTAAGTGATAAAAAGGACAAGTCAAGTGTGTCTGTCGAGCAGGAGTTGTGAAGGTCCCACCAGGCGGTCTGGTGCTTATGTAACTGCCATGCTGTTCACTGTCTCTCTCCACACATTTCTGCTGCATTGTTTAAAAGTGTGACAGCAAGGAACTTTCCTGGGAAATGTCACTATCAATAAAAACAGGAAGAAGGGAGGTTGAGGGGTGACAAGTGAAGTAGGTTTACCTTTCCGTGAAGCATACATGTTTGTAGTCTTGACTCTGAAGTGCGCAGGATCGTTCATGCTGTCAAACAGAACACGCGAGCTGAGTCTAAACGTGCTTTAATGAGCTGCGATGTGGTGACGTTCAAATGGTTACAGTCCTCAAATAGAAAAATTTACTTTTATTTAAAGATTTTCTCACCTATTAATTAGTGAAAAATAGACTCACGGTGATTCAATTCTTAAGTATATTCTACACTTCCATACACTAAAAAAAGCCAATTTAGTTATAAAAAGCATTTTCCACTCTCTGTTTGATATACAGATTACGTTCACCATGGTTTTCATGCTCATGAAACCATCAGATATTTAACTTTTTCTGTCCTTACCTTTTCTTACTGCTAAAATTAGCCCTCATCACAGTTGCAGCAGAGTTTCCAATGAAACTTTTCATCATTCCTTCAACAGCTCATCTGTATGCCGCTGTCAGAGCAAATCCTCAGAGGAGTGACTGCTCCATTTTACAACAGCAGACGGAGAAGCATCGTAACACGAACGGCACGATGAGACGAGTGGGCTTTTATACCCGAGAGCTTATCTGGAGTCAGTCAGTTTGGAAACCCAATGTTATACCTCCATGGTTATCTAAAAACAGCATTTTAGGAGAACATTCAGCAATTCTCTCGCAAGCCAGATGTTTGAGCAAGACTGGTCCACATATTCACCTAATCTGACCAAGAACTGTGTGTTCACACTTGTATTTTGGTTCACTTGGTTTGTTTGGTCTGGATCAAAACCCTTAGCATTTATATATCAGATTTTAATACCCGAACCTAAAGGCATAGCAGATGTTTACAACCTGCTTGGTCGGATTTATTATGAATATTTCTGTGACCGAACATCCAAAACCATGCTGTGTTCTGGGCTAAATGCTCTTGTTTATTTGCTTAGCTACATAATGGGTATTTTGACCACCTAGAGAACTTGTGAAGAGATTATAAAACGTGTAAAGGAGTAAAAGTAACATCAGGAATCCCTCCGTCACACAAACACGGAGAATCTTTTTCCGAGTCGTTGGTTCATTCAACGAAACGAATTGACTCGGAAAACATTCCGTTCATTTTGAAAAACGAGTTCGAACAGGAGAGTCACGAACGCACATCAGTAGCAAGCAACGCGGACCATTTGAGCTTATAAAACTTAAACTTTGTTATTTATTTATTTATTAAATGAGCAATCGTGACATGATTCACATGACACATGACACGTAACACAATCGTGACACTTCCATTTCGTGCAGGTCTTAACAACACAAAACCTCTTCTTCACAAACACTGACAAGGACTATCAAGGTTAAATGAAGAAATGCATACATGTGAACCTTCAAAAAAAAAAAAATCCATTCCAATTCCATCGAACCCCCCCCCCCCAATTGTGCCTTTCATTTCCTCTTCTCGAACTCACCAATTAGTGTCAGATTGCTCTGAAAGCATCACTGTAAGTGTTGGTACTGGCAGGTGAAACGGAATAGGATAAGAGATTCACACTACCATGTGTTAATATCTCGCATTTATTATTCTCCTCTGATGTGATGGTCAGCAGGATATCTTCACACCAGTGCACTCCATGCTGAGATGGCTGAGATGCCATCAGAAAGATAAAGTTTTAAGAAAAACTAGGCTCAGTCATTTTCCTGATGTCCCACAAATGCAATGAATATAAAGAGCAGGATCTATTTAAAAGCAAGATACATATACAAAGTTTCTGTTTTTGGTTTAAAAACGAATAGTCCACAAATGAAAAACCAGCAGTGGATGCATAACTCGAACACTTTCATAAGCTACAATGTTAAAATTTCCTGACTATTTGCTGTGTACTTTCCCTACTATAGTTTAAGTGTACCCTTTTTAGAACTGCTTTGTTTTTTAACAAAATACTATAGAATTGTTTATTATTATTTATAAAAAATGATAAGTAGCTATAGTAATTTTTCTATGTATCTTGTAAGCTACTTTCTTCAAAAGGATAGCATAAATCTTATCTCAGATTAGCTACTTTTGTGTAGATTAGAGGCAATTTCATAAGGTGGCCATCTTGGAAAAACAAACATGTAGAAATAGAGGTCAACAGTGCTTTCCCACTTTTTCTGCTTGTTTCCAGAATCTTTTCCAAAACCTTAGACTTAAACTAAATGAACTGAATAAACCAGCAACAAGGTGATATCACAACGTTAGAAGCAAAAAGGTCCAATATCAAAGCATGAAGTATATGCATATTTATGCATAATAACAGACGGACGGACGAACGGACGGATCAATCGGAAGAGAAGAAAGATAGATAGACAGACAGACAGACAGACAGACAGTACAGATAGATAGATAGATAGATAGATAGATAGATAGATAGATAGATAGATAGATGGATGGATGACGGGCGACAGACGGACAGACGGACGGACAGACGGATAGACATGACAGCACAGACGGACGGACAGACGGATAGACGGACAGACAGTGACAGACGGACATACAGGCAGCGGACGGCACAGTACGGAATCGGACGGACAGACGGAATGGACAGACAGGACAGACAGACGGACAGACAGAGTAGACGGACAGATCAGGACGGATACGACGCAGGCAGACGGAACGGACAGACGGACGGACAGTGGAATGGACAGACAGAGCTGGAACAGACGGACGGACAGGCGACAGACGACGGATCAGCGGCAGACAGACGGACAGACAGCGACGGATGACGGACAGACAGCACAGACGGACAGACAGACGCAATAGACGGACAGACAGGACGGACGAACAGACGGATCACAGACGGCGACAGACGGACAGACAGACGCACAGAGCGGACAGACGGACAGGATCAACAGACGGACGGACAGACGACGGACAGACGGACGGATAGACGGATACGGACGACAACGGACATGACAGACGGAACAGACGGACGGACAGACGGACGGACAGACAGTAGGATAGACACTTTTTTAGTCGGTCAGAAGGTCAATCTCCCCAAACTTTTAATAAACAAAATAAATGCATACTTCAACCATTGACAACATGTCTGCTTCCACATGCGAAGGCCTACAGGCTAGCATGCTATACTATATAGCAAACATCCAGTAGGTGTGCGTCTGAATCGCTGGGCGAGGATTAGAGGGTGAATGGGTGGATTTAGCGGTGACAGAATGCTTCTATTAATCCCTGTATCAGCACCGGTCTCATCTCATTTCTGTGACCTGATTGCCCTCCCTCCGTCTCTCTGCACAAACACAAACACAACAGCCTCCAGTCCGCAGCATCTCACATTTCATCTCTGCCCCTCCTCCTCACCTGTCATACTCTTATTTTTCATTACGCTCTTTCCTAACATGTTTTCCCAAGAACTACACGGCATATTTCTTATCTTTTTGGATTACTGTCATGTACTTTATCTTTCTCAAATGAATAAACAGTTTATCCTCTTTTGTGTGCTTTATTTTTGTACAAATTAACTCTATTTTCAGGATTATATGTATAAATATACCATATGTATCAAAATTGTGTGTTATTATTTTTTATAGCTTACAAAGCTAGAGACAGTGTTGTTATTGTTAACTTAAAACCAAACTATTAAAACTAATTTTCAGTAATTGAAATAAAGATTAAAATAAAATATAAATATTAGATGAAAAGACTAAACTTAATTAAGTAAAAAAACCACAAACTTATTGCAATTAAGCAATTACTAAAACTTAAAATTAAATTATAAAATTAAACTAAAAATATAAAAATAAAAATGCATTTGAAATATTAATAAATCCAATAATAGTAAATAAATGATACTTAAATACTGAAGAATACTTCTAGGTGGTTGTTAGGTGTGTTTCAGAAGAGTTGGTCTGGATCAATATTGATATTGAGATATAAGACCATGTACATGTAAGTTTTGTCATCTGCAAAAAAATGTCTTCATAAAGTTTCCTAAAGTTTTTTTGGAGTCTCCTACAACAGGTTTACGCGTGCATCAAAGGTCGAAAACGGTCTCATTTTATCGTAATATATTTTGCACATCAACACATTTTCAATGATTCTCAAACGACTCGCCAAGATGAATCAATCTCTCGAAATGCCCTACTCTGCTCTCTATTGGCCAGTCAGCTCAAGTCCGACAGCAGTGTGATTGGTTTACCGTGTACAGAGCGCGTGTCGAAAACAAAAACGCCCATCGCCATAACAACATCAGCTCTGCTTGTCCCGAGGCTTCCTACACCATAAACTAAACTACGGTATATGTCGATTTTCCCATATCAATCCGAGCACGAGTGTGATGATGAAACTGATCAGTTGTGGGCCACTATTATCTAAAACTGTATCTATTAAAGGGATACTCCACTTTTTTGAGGAAATAGGCTCGTTTTACAACTCCCCAAGAGTTTTGCTATTTTAACTTTTGCTACGCTGTAAAAAATAAACCGTGAATTTTACGGTAAAAAAACGGCAGCTGTGGTTGCCAGAACTTTATCGTTAAAATACGGTAGGAACGTTAATGGTTTTACAGACTTAACTTAAAAATTACAGTAATAAACCTGTATTTTATTTTCTGATAAAATGTGGATTTACCAACTTATTGACGTATTGATATCTGTTTTAGACTATTGTAATGCACTGACAACTAACAATCATAACAGCAGTGATGAGAGTTACATGAGCGATCACAGTTCAGCACAAGTGAAACCGGTACTTGTATAAAGCAATACTTATTTAAAAAAACTGCACAATGTCATTCACACAAACATTAAGCACCATCATGGTAACACACATAAAATTAAAAAAATGCAATAAACATTACTTTAACAACATTAATTGTAACATAAAACCCTAATGTACATTACTGATTAGAAAAAAAAACAATAAAACTATGAGGAACCATAGTTATTTCAACAAAAATACATCAAATGTGAAGTGTCACACAGGGAATTGTGGGAATGTCAATTTACGGTTTTTCACTGTAAATTATACAATGATTTGTTCTTTTTCACTTTCAAAAACTGTAAATTTAACGGTATTTACTGTAAAATTATATCACAGTTATTTACCGTGTCTAGTACGGAAACTTTCTGTTTACCAATTAACAGTATTGCACTGTAGCATTTTTACAGTTTTTTACTCTTAAAATCACGGATATTTTTTACAGTGCCGTTTTCAATTATTTCAGCCGATTTTCTAATATTTAGAAGAATATCAGTCACCAGACAGTTTCTGGTCCCATTGACTTCAATACATATATTTTTCCTACTATGGAAGTCAATGGGACCAAAACCAGTCTGGTTGGTTACTGATATTCTTCTAAATATCAGAAAACCGGCTAAATGGATCAAAAATGGTAAAATCTAAACTGTTTTAACTCTGGGGAGCCTATTTTCCAAAAAGTGAAGTATCCCTTTAATTTTTCTGACATGACTAGAACGCACCATTGGAATTCATATTCTTCTGTAAATTATGTTTCAGACCTCAAACCTACAATGCACAACATAATCAAATGCAGGAATACAACCTTTCAAAAGCCAAACAAGCACAGAAACAATTAAATACCCAACCACAATCCTTCCATGCCATACTGTCTACATTAGTACGGCCCACATAACTTCAACTGCTGGCCACTGGACCGCAGCCACACCTGCAAGAGTCATGTGGGAGGGCGGACATCTGCTGTCCACAGCCTTCAGCTGGTCCGTCTGTGGCACTGACGCCTGTGGCTGTAACGGTCAGAAGCTCACCTGAAGATGCATTAGCTAATGATCTTATATCTGTCCCCCACCTCAATGCACTTCCTCCTGATGACTGACTCAGCGCTCCCAAATCCTGTCTAATACCTCCACTGAAAGACCTTCCTTTGAGCCTCAGAGCGCTCAGGCTAAACGCCGGCCTGATGGGATGACACATGCATGCACGCTAACTAGATCATTTGGGTAAATGGGAATATCTGAGGTAGAACCTTTCACCTTAACCTTGACAACACAGTATCTAAATGAACATCATTATGCAGTCTAAGCTGTATGCATCTCTGTTTTCCTTTCCTTCAACACGATTATCTCTTGGGCAGGAAAAGGAAATGATCATTAAACCAATGCTGTGACTCATTCTAGAAGAATTGTCTGGGCTCTGCATAAACTTATGGACACAAAATATGACAATAGATTGTCCACCAAAATACAATAGTTACCTCAGTTATTATTGTTATGATATAAAATAAAATACATTTTCCAGGGAACGTGATTAAAAATAGCCTAGATGCTTGCATGTTTCTGAAAGAATATTTTCTCTTTTTTTTTAAAAAAGGCTCCCTGTGTATCAATTGGTGTGCTTATTGCATTGAATGTGCATGTAATGAAATATATATATATATCATGTATATATATATATATATATATATATATATATATATATATATATTCAAGTTAATATATTTTAAATGTGCTAAATTGCTAATATATTATTTACATGTGTTATATAAATATATAAATAGAAATTACATCAAAGTATATTTTAGTTTCCTATAAATGCTATATTTATACCCTTAACCATGAATTTTTACTACTTACTGTGGTTATTTTTAAAAAGCACTCTAAAGTTCATCTCATTAGCGGCTAAAAGCCACTAAATCAGGTTACCATTGCATCACTAATATATGTGAGTGTGTGTACATCGATATATGTGGGTTTTTGTGTGTATTATTTTGTTTATATATATATATATATATATATATATATATATATATATATATATATATATATATATATATATATATATACATATATATATACATACACATGAATGTATATTTAAGAACAAAATATTATTTATATATATAATATAATATAAATATATATATATATATATATATATATATATATATATATATATATATAAATTCAATATAAATCTGTATACAGTATATACATGAAAATATTTCTAAATATACCATGTGTGTATTTATATATATATATATATATATATATATATATATATATATATAATTATACACAGTGCACCCAAATTTATTATGTAAACACAAACTTTTATTTTGGATGCAATTAATCGCGATTAATCATTTGACAGCCCTTCAAATTGCATTTAAAAATCATTTAAACTATATTAAATTTTCAATTAATTGCAAATAACATGCAATTATGTGTCAGAAAACATTACAGTCAATTTACACAGAAGTATATTATTTCTATTATAAATACTAAAACTGAAAGTATGCTAAAGTGCACTTCTTTTTCACAAGCCAAAAAAGAAAATCTATAAAAATGGTGTTTTCAAAACCAAACCGAACCGAAAATAACTGCAGGATCTATAAAATGTTTTCCATCTGTAAAAATTCAATAGCAAGTGTAAACAGCAATGAGAGAACTCACTGTAGAGTTATTAAACCGAATTCAACAAACAAACTATTCAGCAAAATCGCTACCTGACGCCATATCTTCAGATTTTCTGCCTGTGTTTACATTTCTCAGATCAAGAGTAAGTAAACTTGAGTTTCAGGGGCAAACACTCTCTGAAACTAGACTAGCCCCCGCACTGCAACACCTCGTATCGCTTCACTGTTTATTTATACAGCGTTTGAGGGTGACTCTATTTATAGATGAGCCAAGCACATCCCGGCCACTCAGATGCCAAAACACTGACCCATATCTGAGGAGGGTTTGTGCATGCAAGCTGGCGCTCACAGCCAAACAATAGGCTAATGCAGCATGTTAACGTGCTTCCTAGCAATAAATCGTACTAATGTCCGTTCATTAACAATGTACTGATGTTATGAGTCACGTTACTGCCTATTTAGCATGAGAGAATTGAACTCATTTGTAAGATTTCATAAAGATTCTTATGCTGCTGCTCCGACAAAATCTGACAATAACTGTGGAGTAGCAAAGGACAAAGAATGAGAATAGAGGGAACAACAATATCTCTCAAATCTCTTAATATCTCAAAGAAAGCATGGAGAAAAATGTCAAAAGGTCTTTTGCTTCTCAGAAGAAAAATATGCTAATAATTCATCCACTCATCATCTCAAAATCTCTCAAACTGTGCTAACATTTGCCTAATGAATCTGCAATCTAAAGTCAGAGATTATTACAATATTAACTATAGTTTTTTTTTGCATATTCTCCAAAGACAATTATCCGAGAAATGTTATTGACATTCATTTTTATAGCTCCATACTTCTACAGCATGTCCATGGTTGTCTCATTTGTGTCTCCCACACAAGTTTATACAAGTCTCACACAAGTCTCATGAGTTGAAATGAACTTTTTAATAAATGAAAAGAAATTAAATGATCTGAGAGAAAAAAGAAAATGTTTGAAAGAAAATGTTTTTGAATTGATAGCCAAAAAAAGCATTTAATGAGAGAAAAATATATATATTTGAGAGAAAAAGTTTTCATACCAATAGCAAAAAAAATAATATGTGAAACTAAAAAAAGTTAAGAGAAAGTGTTTCTCCATAGAACATAAAAAATATAAATTTGACATTATTTCTGAGGAAAAAAAAAATCTCAAAATACTTCCAAATATATATTTTTTGCTATTGGTATGAAAACTTTTTCTCTCAAATATTTTTTTCTCTCAGGATTTTTTTTTTTTTTGCTATCAGTGTGATAACTTTTCTCTCAAACATTTTTTGTAATAAAGACAAGAGAATAAAATTTCTCAAGGACTGACTATTGTGCAAACATCATCTGGTTGTTTTATCGTCTGTTGTAGAATAATCACAAAGGAAATGTGACTAGGGCAGAAATTCAGAAAATTGAAACCAAATAACACTGCAAAGTTTTATTTTAAAAGATAACATATGGCTGAAATCCTTATTAAAGTTTCAAAAGTAATCAGCAGCAGGTTTATTAGGCTGCTGTCACTTTAAGACCTGTATGCATGGATCCAATATACTGTTGCATTTTCTTTCTCAACTGCTTACATTCACAACACAGAAAGCAAAAAAATGTTTGCATCTTCTTACACTTGAATGGTTTAAAACCACATTAAAATGCACATGTGGCAATCGATAGCGAAGTAAAAAAAATATTTTATAACTAGTAACCGATTCCTGACCCATTCCAGTTTTAATTTTCGATTCCCATCCTAGTTGTGATATTTGACTAGGGTTGTGTCAAATGTCATTTGGGTTTATCAGACACACATTTCAGCCTGAATTGACAATCAGGCTGAGAAAATGCCACATCAATCATGTAAACGCGTCTGTTTGGATGTAACAATAGGCCATGATGCATATTCTATTTTGGGTACAGTGTGATGTAAGAGTGTGTGTGCATATGGATTTTGCTCAAGGAAACAGCCTTTGACTTCTTCCTGCGATTGCTTACACGAAAACACAGTCGAAGTTTAAGCTTACATTGTTGTTACCACTATAGACGCAGGAACGATGACATACGTTCTTCCCATGATTCAACCGCAAACCTGATCTCGTAAACATACCAATGAACACACAAAATTAGAAACTAACTTACAATGCATTTGATGCAAGAATTTTGTTAACTTGCACACACACTCACAGGACGCAAACCAGACATCCAACCAGACACACACAAACAGACCTGATCTCACAGGAAAATGTCACTTTTATGCGAGGTTGCGATTTCAGCGAATTTGTGAACGCGTACAAGTTCAGTTAGCCACCAGTTTGCCAAAAAGTGAGAAAATAGTTACTCATAAATCAGTGCACACACTTCCATATATAGAAGATCTGGAATGTCTCATTTGGGATACAAATTGATGCGTGTCCAGAGAAGAACACCATCTTTGTGACAAACAGGATTAATAAAGTAGACTACTTAGTTTCAGGAAAGCAACAGAGACCAAAGCACTCCGTCCATTCAGTGTGCAAAATTATTGAAGAAATTGTCAAGTTATTCTTTAGTTTTAATATATGCGTGGCTAAAATGAGCAAGTGGTTATTGGCAGGGTTTATGGGTTAGTAACAGTGCAGTAGTGCGCTTCAGGTCAAATACCACTAATATTTATAACATTTAAAGTCCAGAAGAGCTCCAGGATTAGAAGTAACATACTGCTCTAAAATAGGCTACAATACTGCATGAAAACTATTTTTATACTGCAAATATTTATGTAGTATCAAAACAATGTTAATTTATTTCACAAAGATTATGAATTTTACATCTGCGTTGAATTTTCACTTAAATTGGATATTTTACAAATGCGTCATCTTGTGGGGAAATGAATAGTTGAATAGCAGTTGAAGTTGTTATTTTTGGGTTACTTTGTGCACAAAAAGTATTCTCGTTGTTTCATAAACTTAAGATGAAATGAGAGTTTCAGTGCAGCTTCAAAGGGCTTTAAACAACACCAGAGACCAGCGCGTTCGTGACTCTCCTGTTCAAACACGTTCATCAAAATGAACAAATCTTTTTTTGAGTCATGACTCAAAGGGTCCCAGACAAGACCCTTATTCCCATTAAAGACCCGTTTGGTTCCCATTGAAGTTCATTATATGAGGAAAATCCTGAAATGTTTTCATCAAAAACCTTAATTTCCTTTTTTTTTTTTTTTTTTTTGTCTGAAGAAAGAAAGACATGGACATCTTGGATGACATGGGGGTGAGTAAATGATCAGCAAAACTTTTTTTATTATTATTCATCCAAGATTATCTGATCCGAATCCTGATATCCAATAGCATCCTTATCCACAGAGATGAATCAAAACTTAAATAAAAATGATTCGATCAGACTTTGCAAGGCCCTGACGGAATCTGCAGACTTCACTGCATTTCAGGTGTTCGATTTAACAGGAAAATCTGAGGAGTCTAGCTATTCTATAAGTCCAAAAGAGCACTATAGGGAATTTTATGCAAAGCACCCAACACTGGCATGGATATGTAAACAATTGAGCCTTGTAGAGAGGCAAATATTGGATTGAACGAGAACCAGGCCATCCTGAAATTGAGTCTGAGGCGAGGCATTAATGACTGAGCCACCAGCTTTAACTGTGTCATTTAATCCACAGATCACATAGATGGTCTAAATAGTCCTGAAGTGGGATTTTGGAGCTGCTCTTCAAAGCAAAGCTTTATATGACCTCATTACTTGTGAGGAAAACTAGCCTAGTCTTGGAAACTTTCTGCTAGGTGTGTCTAACTTACTTTTTGGGACATTTCAACTATAATGCAACTAAAAAAAGGATCTGATTTGAAAAAAAAAACAATCAATAGGAGGAAACCAAGATCTCTCACATTCAGACCTATTACACTCCAAATATAGGAACCATCTCAATAATAGGAACTTTAAAGAATTGTGCTTTAAAGAATCAGGAACACTATCCGGAATAATGAACGATCCAAAAACAGTTTTCATCTCCAAAGAATCATATAAACCCAACTCAAACTCCTCTTCTTTTTCTTTTTTTTTTCTTTTTTGTTTTTTGTTTTGCAAATCAACTTAATTTATGTAGTTAATATAACATAATATTTTGCGTTTCTGGTGATTAAATCAATCTCCTTCATTGTATTAACTCAATTTTTCAATTTCATTGAACTTAAAATTAAGGCAACCAGGTTACTTAATTTAAGTTAAACCAACAATATATATTTTTACAATGTATATTAAATGCTGTTTTAGAACAGCACAAGAACGTCTATATGCATTTATTTTTCTGCATCAATAGTAAAATATTTGCATGTTGTTAACCATTACAATGATCATGCCACACAGGCAATCGATTTTGGCAATAAAACCAAATTAAAATCTGATGATAATGTAAGGTGAGGCAGTGATTCACTTGACAATTGAATGTAAAATAACGTTTTAACTTAACATCAATATATAATTTTGGTTACTTATAAAATATAAATCTAAAATATAATATTCATGTTTGTTTTTTCTTCCATATTGGTCAATATTCTAAGGAATATGTGCTAATATCATTTTATCAAAACTATGGACATGCCACATTGGCAAACAGTAATTGCATCAATAAATCCAAATCCACACAGAGACAGATTAACATGTGTATTAAACACGATTGACAACAAAACAAATTATCTTTATGGCAAAAGCATATCGTTTAATGCACTGGGAAATCTTAGATTTAACATCAACGCCCTTTTGGAGCAACTTTAAATGTAGGCAAACTGGCCATCAAATGCCACAGGTTCTGCGGATTTTATGTTTTAATGATAAATAAAAAAAGAAACCTGTGGCATGTGGAGGAACTCAATTGTCTGAAACACTATTTTAAAACTTTAAAGTGGTACATGGTGTATAAAAATGTTTAAGTGAATTCAACTTTAATATACAAATCTTGTTGTTTGGTTCCCATAAGAATCAACAGTCAACGGTAATGGCTTTGCCAATAACTTGATTTTAATGACTAGAATACCAATTCAGCTCATTTAAAATGTTGCCAGTAAATCCAAATTAAATCAACATGGAGGTAAACATGTCACTTACCGTCAAATAAAGGTGATGTTGAATTGAGAAAGCTCAAATATTCACACAGGGATGCTCGGAACAGCAGATGTGCGCAGCTGAGGGCCTCCGTTCGGTCTCCAGCGCGCTTCCTCCTCCTCCTCCTCCTCTTCTGCCTAAACCATCCGCCTCAGAGGAACCACAGCCCAACCGAACCAGCCCGAACACAGCCCAGCTGATATTTACTGCGCAGTGTCGGTCTGCGTCCGTGTGCCAGTCTAGTTCCAGCCGCGTTCATCTCTGCTTCGTTTACAAAGAAGCCCCGTGTTCGCGCTATGCCACCTCATACCCACTGAAAACACTCGCACCCGAACAAAAACACGCGCCTGGCCGGGCGTACAGCTTCATCTGAACGCGCGAGAGATGCGTTGTGAGGAATGTTGCTTTGCATTAGTGTTGTTGGATTAATTCCACGGGCTTTGCGTCTGCTTTTGTTTTGGCCATCAGCTCACGAGCGCGCAGCTCACGAGAGGTAGGCGTTCACTCTCACACTGTTGTGATGTTCGATTCGCGAACCAGTCAACCTGCTGATGAACCGATTCGTTCTAAAGATTCGAAAGGCGTATGGATCTGTTCACACATTCTAGCGACGCTTTTCGAATACTATGAAAGCGTTACCTTAAAAAGTAATTAAAAATGTTGGATATTTAAAAAGCTTCGGAAAAACCTGAAAAGAAAATTTCGCAGACATTTATAATGTAACACATCCTGAGTGGGTCAAATACGTTATATAAACAGCAGAATTTAAAATATAGATTTCATAAAAAATACCTTCATCATTCTTTTTCCGCAGATGAACAAAAGTCTTAGGTTTGGAAAGGCATTAGGAGTAACTTAATGACAGAAATGTTCATGTTTGGGTAAACTATCCCTTCAAGTCTGTAACTGTTTAGTCGAAATGTTTCTGTAACAGGCTAACAGCAATGACTCGTCTGAACATGTCCTGTATTAAAGGAGTAGTTCACTTAAAAAAAAAAACTTTTGCTGATAATTTACTCACCTCCATGTCATCCAAGATATCCATGTCATTCTTTCTTCAATCGAAAAGAAATGAAGGTTTTTGATGGTAACATTCCAGGATTTTTAATGCATTTAATGGGAACCAAACGGTTCAAGGTCCAAAAGACAGTTTCATTGCAAACTGCAAACTGTTCAAAGGGCTTTAAACAATTCCAGATGATGAATAAGGGTCTTATCAAGCGAAACGATCGCTCATTTAAAAAGAAAATAACAAAGTTTGTTTATAAGCTCAAATGGTCACCTTGCTGTGTTCTGTGATGCGCTTTCATTATCTCTCCTGTTCAAAGCACTGTTCATCAAAATGTAAAAAAACTGTAAAAATGAAATGAATGTATCTTTTTTCGTGTTTATTCGGTTCATTCAACAAACGAATTGACTCGGAAAAGATTTGTTCATTTTGATAAACGAGTCCGAACAGCAGTCACAAACACATCACAGAACAGAGCAAGGTGACCATTTGAGCTTATAAAACTTAAACTTTGTTATTTTTTTTTTTTTTTTTTAAATGAGCGATCGTTTCGTTTGATAAGACCCTTATTCATTGTCTGGAATCGTTTAAAGCACTTTGTACAGTTTGCACTGAAAGTGTCTTTTGGACCTTGAACCGTTTGGTTCCCAGTAAAGTGCATTATATAGAGAAAAATCCTGGAATGTTTTCATCAAAAACCTTAATTTCTTTTCGACTGAAGAAAGAAAGACATGGACATCTTGGATGACATGGGGGTGAGTAAATTATCAGCAAAAGTTTTTTTTAAAAGTGAACTAATCCTCTAACATTTGCGCAAACATCTTGCTGATTTTTTTATTTTTATTAAGGGAACAATTGAATAGTTTACTTGGACATAGTTCATGGAAATGAAACACCCAAACGAACTGATTCAAGGGTGAATTGAAATTCATGTTTCACCCAAATGGGGCCCGGGGTGAAGGGGGATTTCTACTGGTAATTTACATTACCTGAAGGAGGGAAAGTTTTAATTTTGTAAGTTTGCACTTAGCAAGCACTAAATAACTACCAGTACAAAAATGTTAGCACACTTAAGGTTGAATTAACTTGAATTAAGGTTGAATTAAGTGTGTAGAAGAATAAAGCATATTAGAAATTTCTATATAATGCTTACCTTTGTATACCTGCATCCAAATGCACGTAAATGCTCTAGACTTTGGCAATAAAATTCTGCTAAAATATAAGACAACATAATAAACTGCAATAAGCTATGGGGTCTCCATAAATATTTGACTTAGCTGATAACTGTATTTATATATATATACACAAACACATATTTAATTCTACACCCAAACAAACACAACAACTCAAAATCAAACACTCCATGAATATTATAAATTAGTTTATTGAAAAGAAAATATAGTAAAAAATATAGTAGATTTTAAACATTTAAGGAAGCAACTGTAAAAGGCTCACTGAGTCAGACAATACAATAAGTATAGATGACATGGCGGGCCATCTCCTTATTACCACTGGACTGGTAAATTAGAGATAAGTTGTAGGCAATCTCTTCTCAAATCCACTTGATCATCACCAATCCCCTTAAAATGACAAGAGAAATCATTTGCATTTAAAACAGCCTAGATAAATATACATATTTACAGCATAGAGCCTTTGAATGTGTCTTGTTTACAATATTTTGAGAATCTGGGAGATTTCTGTGATGATTTATGCATGTATAGTGGATCACACAGATATTAAACTGAAACGCGTCTTACCTCCATTTTGAGTGGGGGAAGTGAGAGGGCTTTCTCGTAGTAGTGAATGGCTAAATGACTGAGTCCGAGCTGCTGTAAAGCACGGCCAAGATTATACAAGGACTCTTGACAATGACCTCTGAGATCCACATAGCGCCACAGGAATGAGAAACCCTGAGGAACACAAATTCATTTAGCAATCTAAATAGGGACATCTACGGTTTTAAAATTACTACTGCAGCTGGGTTCAGAAGGCAGCGTTCACATTAAGTCTAGGACTTATATAAATCTGATTTACAATGCTTTCTAAAATTTTATTGAGCAGTAAATGAAAATGTATGAATATTACATATAAAAAAATGTAAGGCTAAAATAATTTAACATTTATAAATATTATAATATATAGAATTTTAATTGTCATAATGCAAAACATACTTTTTTCTAGCATGTTCTAGAAAGCTGACCAGAGGGGAAATTTCAGCAACTTTACACTCAAAAGTAGCGAGTTTAGAAAAAATACATATCGTGCTGTACCTGTATGACGAGGGAATGCCTTTTCATGACGAACCTCTGACAGGCCATATGGAAGAACGTGAGACCAACAACCAAACTGTGAAGAGGATGGTCTGGCTGGTTTCTGAAGGCCTGCATGTACTGACCTACTCAGAGAAGAGAAAGTAGAATAAAACAATCATAATAAAACTAATTTTAAAAGTGCAGGTTCCACCAATTATGCACATAAAATCTAAATAAACATTTCAACTAGGTGTGATCCACTCATGAACAGAACCTAGCAATAAACACCAGAATTGTGCTGTAGGAAATGGTTTAATGTCCATACCGAGTGCATGTTTGAAAGTCCCAGAAACGAGCGAGGTGTGTCCATTGAGAAGGTAGAGAGCATGGTTATCGGGGTGCTTGAGCATGAGACGCAGACAGAAACGATGATGTCTGGCATCCTGAGAGTGCAGGGTAACCTGATTAAACACGTTCCACAGCTGTGTCCGTTCCACATTGTCCATTAACATCAACCTGCAATAGATGAGGTTTACAGTACTTACAGACAAGTTCTCTACTGAGAAAGAGGCACAAATGGTCACTAAAGCCACTTCTCAATTAAAAAACAAAAACACAAAACATTCAGCCTTAGATTTGATATGCCATCCTCTGTTCATCAAACCAGTTTATCTTGAGCTTTACACGTTCATCCCATTGTGTGTTTGTTTAATGAAGTATTTTGGCTATTTTGATTATAGTTTTATCTTGTTTAAAATACAGAAAACTACATTTTCCACAAAAATTTTATTTATATAATTGAAAAATGCAGGAATCTGTGTTTTAAACATGATATCTGTATTGTTTAACAGACGATTAAATATAATATAATATGTATATGTGAAGAGTTCAGATGCAAAAGCCTCTAAGTGCCATTTGAAATTTTCTTCTAAAATGATCATTTTTATCAAGCTTGTATATTTAAGTTCAGTAATTTCACTTAAATGGCAATGAAGATTACCTATTAATTGTCATTTAAGTGAAATTACTGAACTTAAATATACAAGCTTGAGATATATAATTTTTGTGAAATCTTTGTAAAAGTTTGTGTTTATGTGTGGGTGCACTGAGTATAATTATTGTATATATAAATACACAAACATGCTTGTATATATTTAAGAAATATTTTCATGTATATACTGTATACAGATTTATATATAATTTATATTATGTAGAAATAAATATTTTATATATAAATAATATTTTTTTCTTAAATATATACATGCATGAGTGTGTATTTATATATATACAAAATAATTTTACACAGTGCACCCACATATATTATGTGAACACAAACTTTTATTTTGGATGTTATTAATCGTTTGACAGCGAATATCATGTATAAAACACAGAATCCCATATTTACTAGCAAAAGAATAAAATTATAGATAGTGCAGTATTCTGTGCAAAATATTGCATAAACAAACAAAACCTGATTAAATGTGTAAGATATTTATCAATTTAATCAGTTGTTATAAACACAGAATAAATAAGAACGTTAAAATCACAGAAAACTGCCTTTCCCACCAAAACTAGTGAAAAATGGTGGAAAATTGTGATTCTGTGTTTTAAACATGGTACAACAATAAATCATAATTACCAAAATACCACATAAACAAACAAACAAGGAGAGAAACGTGTAGAAGTTTGTGAATGACTTTGAATCAATGAATGGTTTTATTTAGGATGTTCGTGTAGACAGAGTACCCAACTGAACCTCATATAGTCATAAGCCGTGCGGAAGTCGAGGTCGAGGAAGGCGGCGGACAGGCCGAGGTATTCAAGCTCTTTGCGCTTGACGCGTCGTCGGAGAAGGAGTAGTACTCTAAAGAGGTGTCGACTAATAACTCGGCCTCAGCAAAGCGCTTCAACTCACACAGCACACCCAAGCAGCGCAGTAACAGCTTCCACCAGTCGTTCTCGAGACAGGACGCTGGTCTTACCTTACAGAGAAAGACACTCGGATACTCAAGAAGGCTTGGAAAAGGTCAAATGAAAAGATGTTTCAGAGGAGGAGCCAGTCATTACATTTTGATGCAAGTTTACAAAGTTGACTTTAAAAGAAGAGCTGGTTTTGTTTCAATCGACTGCTGCCTGGGTTGTAGTATGTAAATATTATTGGTCATTCAATTCATTAAGGCATCTTAAAGGACAGCAGTTTAATGGCATAATGAATAAAGTGTTAATGATAGTTCCATGTGATGTGCTTTTACCCGTCACATTCAGATAAGCTGCCTCTTGGTCATCAATCTCCGTCAGTTTGTTGCGCTACTTTTATAAGCTTCAGATGTTTGATATCGTAGGACGTATCAGAGACGACACACACCTGAGCCCTCACCATCGCCACCTTCACAAAACAAGAAAACACAATATTGTGTAAAATATCAAGTCTCATAAACCTGGTAATAATCAGAGAGCAGGAATGAACTACTAAGTGGTTGACTGATATGATATGACATATCATATTATCGACTATAGACTATATAGGCTGATTCAGTACAAGGTTATAATCATTGACTAGAACTGAACTATCAAACAAGCATTTTCATACTTGAAATAAACATAAAATTGAATAAAATAAAACTCATTTTATTTCAGCTAGTTGCTAAGGCAACATTTCTATTTTTCGTTTAGTTTTAGCTGAAGTACTAAAATAAATAAACTAAAAACTATTTAGAGATTACAAAAGGAAAAAGTAATAAAATGAAAAAAAAAAACACTACAAAATTACTATAGCTAACCCAAATTAAATTTGAAAACAAAATATTTATATTAAAAAATATAAATATATATATATTTCTGTTTTCAATTTAATTCAATTTAAACTAAAATTAAAAACAGAAATATAATTGTTTTTTATATAAATATATATATATTTATATATATATATATATATATATATATATATATATATATATATATATATATATATATATATGTGTGTGTTTTCAATTTAATTCGAGTTATAGTAATTTTGTTGTGTTTTGTCATTTTATTACTTTTTCCTTTTGAAATGTCTGAAATAGTTTTTAGTTTTAGTTATTTAAGTATTTCAGCTAAAACTAAATGAAAATGAGAAATGCTGCTTTAGAAACTAGTCTAATTCAAAACATTAACAAAAAACTATCAATACTAAAATAACACTGTTTAAACTGTATATATCAGTTGTTTATGGTGGTCACAGATTTATCTGCCTATATAAAACTGAATCTGGCAAAATACGTTTATTACCAATTAATTCCTCGATTCAGTTTGATGTATGCTAATTAAAGAAAAATAGGTTTATTAATCAGATGATACAGATAAATAGACAATATATTGAGAGCATGGTGGCTACTAATAGACTGATAAATGTGTGTATTAATCAGATACAGACACTGTACCAGCAGCATGTATGGTGCGTTAAATACTACGTAAAATACACTACCATTCAAAAATATATACTATACTATTCAGCGAAGGTGCATTAAATAGGTCAAAAGTGACAGTAAAGACACATATCATTTTGAATGTTGTATTAAAGAATTAGCTCGAGCAGCAAATCAGCATTTTAGAATGATTTCTGAGGAGTAATGATGCTGAAAATTTCACCGTCATGAAATCTGAAATATCATTGTTAAATATGATAACAATTCTTAATATTTTAACAAATCAAATAAATGCAGCCTTGGTTGGCACAAGAGACTTAAAAAAAAGTGAGCCCTTAGTGACGACAAACATTTGAACACCAGTGTATATTACAATTTCAGGTATTTTCATAAGTCATATCACCATCAGACATTGAGCACAAAATCTGACCTTTAATAGCATGGACAGCATGGTCAAAACAGTGTCTATGTAATCATCAGCGCGTCCTTGAGCATGCAGGAGAGTCGAGCGATGCAACAACAGCTTCAGCTCCTGAAAAACATCACACATTATTAACCACGAGCACGTCACATTTAAACAGAGGACTATGATATACACACACCTGCTGGGCGGCAGAGGAGTCCTGTGCAAGGGTTTCGGCATCATACATGGGCTCCAGGGCCTTCGAGGGCCATGTTGGGTTCGGCCCAACTGCTGCTGGAGGGTGGACAGTGCCAGACGGGCGTCTAGATGCAATGGAGCCATTTCAACAACCTTACTGTAGCTCTTCACTGCAACCTCCAGATGACCAAGTGCCTTCAGACACTCTGCAAACAAGTAAATCACAATCCGATTACCATTTCCGGTTTAAGTAGGCAGTTCTGAGACCAGAAAAAAAATACATTTTACTGTAATAATTTTTCATCGCAAAAAGGTCTGATCGTGCTGTGTAACCTGCGGTGTTCGGAGCCAAACGACCGCCAGGTTGTATCTCTCCGAGCAGACGAGGGCGGACAGCAGAGGCAGCGCAGAGTTAGCACTCGCCCTCTTCCATAAAAGCCTCCGCCACGTCCGACAAATACAAATCACCCAGCTCCTCCGGGCTCTGCTCCATCAGAGACGTCAACATGGGCTGCAGACACAAGGGCACGGGCGAGAAAATCAACACATTTACTCTATCAGCATTCAGCACGCTTTCATCTGGAAGATTCTTGAGAGTGTTCACTCATGGTGATGAACTCAGAAGAGATCATATTATAAGAATATCCTGTAAGTTTCAGAACCTGAAAACGACCTTGTTAGTCCAATAAAAGCTTTTATAGCTTGTTTTCACGTGACGTCACGAGCACTGCGTTGCCATGGTGCAAAGATCAAATGGAGGGCAGGAAGTGAATTTCTATATTAGGAAGCACTATAACACACTCAAATGCCTATGTTTTGCGTCGTTTATGGTTGTTGAATCAATCAAACCACAAAGATTTTTTTATTGTGTGCCAAAAGTTGTTGTTCATAAGGGGGAAAATACAAGAAATTGACAGATAACACCGGTAAAAAATGCCTTGTAAACCTAATTTGCGTCTGCGGAGGAGCCGAATGGAAAAATGCCCGTGTGTTTGTACAGTGTGCAGTGATCACTTCGTCAAATGTGAGTTAATACATTATTTATGTGGCTTATAATTACATTATTCAGGTGTTTAAATACACTTATGTGGCTGTTTGTGTACCGTGACAGTTTCTGAACTTTGTAAAGTCAAAGCATGTCTGTAAGCCCCATTCGCACCAGGATTAGTATTATCTGGTGACCTGTAGTAATTTGTAGTAATTGCGGAGTTTGTCTGTTATCTTAATCCTGTGCGAAATCGCTCATGTCTGTAATTTGTAAAGTAATAATTCCCCCGCAAATTACCTACTATATTTCGCGAACACTGAAGGTCCTGTGATAATATTAGTCCCGTGCGAACGACATCTCTGTGATTTGGCCTTGGATCATATATCATTTTTTCAAGGTTTTTGTTCCATCTGCGCTTTTTATCCATCTTTCGCAGATAATAGAGGCTGAGTTGGAGTGTTTTAATAGTATTTTGGGTGTCGGGGTTATATTGCTAGTACAACTGAACTCATACAATTTGCAGAAAGAGAAAGCTGAAAACCATAAGAGCAAAAACAAAAAGAACGATTAGATCACAGTGACTTCGCGATCCGCTGTCGATGCGCCACACGAAACTCAGATGTGGGTGGGTAATTTCAAATTCACATGTGGTCCCCAGGTAACAACTAACCCCGTGTCGAATAGGGCTTTAGTTGCTGATAGCTGTAACAGGCCTCGAAACTGGCAGGCAAATCTCTCAATTCAGTTGAAAATCGGTCTCTTCATAACGTAAAGGATGGATCGCCTGCATATGTTTCGATTTTCTGTTTTATATATTTCTCTTGTAATAGCGTCTAAAAGTAGTACAGTACGGATTTTCCTCCATCTCGTCCATTGCGCTCTCCAACTCTCTTGCCCTCCACCTGCAGTACGCGCTTAAATACAATCACGTGGACTCGCAAACCACCTATTGACACCAGGCTCTGCAAACGAACTCGTTTTGCAAAGTGGGGAACTATGATGTCAAAGAGGATAAAACACCACCCCCGCAGACAGAAGATCAACGCCTACTTCAACACGGCTGGTTTAGCCCCGCCCACCGATTCATGGGTTACACGCATAGCTAAATAACATAGATGCCTACCTCATGATGACAAACCGGATCGATTTACCGAGCAATAAAATATTGTGCAATGCCTGGTTGTAGAAGAAGACAGTCGCTGCATAAGCTTCCTCTGGATTCCAATAGGACTGCATGGATAAACTTTATTTTTAATGATGTTCCAGCTGATGAGGGTAAAACATCTCCGTTGTCGCTTCATTCACCGAGGATTGTTTTCGCCAACACTACTGGATCTACAGACCGATTAAGAGTAAAGAACGGTGCTGTGCCGTCTATATTGATCTGACAGGAATTGTGCAACACACGGACTCTGGGTTGACGTGTGTGGCGAAACATTCGGGTTGCCATTTGCAACATTGTACGTGTTTCAAAACACTTCCCCAAGTGCATCGATCCGGGTGAGTCGAAACTCATTATAATATGCAAAACTGTTATCCAACTCACAGCAGTGGGCGTTTACTTGAGTCTTCAGTGCGAGACGCCCCTTAAAAACTGAGCGTTTTTCAGCTAGGCTCAGAAACTAGGCCGTATAGACTTATCACTTACTCATGCTTTTGAATGCACAAAACCAAGCGAACGTCATAAGCTGACCTCAGACAGACAATATAATAAAATTTAAAAAGCCAGTTCATGACCCTTTTAAAATGACCCCTTTTGAATGTTAAAACTGTCATTTTATTTATGAATGTAAAAATGAACACGTTAAACACAAATATGATGCAGTTAATGCGCCTTTCATAAACATTTCTGACAAAAACAAAACTACAAAAAGCAGACACTTCTAATGCAAGACGACTTAAATATGAGGAAAATAATCAGAAACCAACAATATTAGCAGTATTTTCAACAGTAACAAAAGTAAAATCAAGGGCTGTATGATTGAAACTAAGTCAGAATCCTATCCTATTTGTTTAGTAACCATTGTAGCTTCACTTAGGAAATTGTTCAAATAAATAAAAAATTAAGATAACAGTGAAACAAATGAGAGCTTGTGTATGTGTAGAAATCTACTTACATCCAGAGGTTTGAAGACTTGCTGGTGGATGAGACACACCATCATCTTCACTCTGATGTCGACCTGGAACATCATCAGGAATCTCTCACCTCTGAGATTTTCCCTATGCATTTAAAATCATGTTAGTGAGACGTCCATAATGCTTTTCTCCTATTAATATTATTATCAGCAAAAGTCCTACCAAAATAAACCCTGCACTGCAAAGGCAGCATATAATACATGCAGGACACCATGAAAAGATAAGGTTCAATTAATGTAATTGCAGGATAGAAAATGATTATTATATTAAATAGTAGTATTATTGTAATATTTAGTACAACTCTGTGGTACAGCAATACACATTACGACAGAACATTTATGTCTTTTATCTCACCTTTTCCTCTTCAGAATTTTCCTTCTTCTCTTCTCCTTCTGTATCTTGTGCAGGCATCTGGTGGTCACCAGTCTCTGTTTCTGTTTCCTCTCGCTCCTGTCTTTTAAGAACGATGCCATAAAGACTTCACCAGTGCCTGCAGACACACACATTTTAGCATTTACAATAGAGGAAATGAGATATTTTGCATCATGTGTGCATCAAAACGTTTGAAATGTCATATAAAAAACAAAACTCTTCCATTTTTAAACCAGAGTAAGTTCCCTAACTTTATTAAATAATTTTTTTCATACAATAGATCAAAATGATATATTTTCACTTTTTGTAAACATTTTATAACTTGAAAGTTGAAAGAAAGTTGAGTCACTTAGAGGCCTTTTAATGCACCATATGTTCAAAAATGCAAAAACTGAACTTTATTAAGCAAAATATAATGAATAGTAAATTAAATAATAAATTTTAAAAAATTAATACAATAGATGTTGAATTTGACATGAACGGCAGTTTCATAGTTTGTTTAATTAAAAAAAAAAGGCTTAAATTAAAAGTGGGTCCAAAGTGGCCAGTGAGTGTATGTGTGTGTGTAAATGACATGCATTTCTATATAATGCTGTTATATCATTATATCGGCCGACTGGCACCGTGTTCTGCTCTATATATTTGTTATTGGCCACTGATCATCCTGCTAGTCTTCATCAGGTCTCACCTCTAGAGCTTTGTCATGTTGATGGTTGGCTATGAAGAGTTCAGAAGCCATGTTGACACACTCATGTGAGACTAGTTCAGGATGTCTGTCCAGAGCTTCCTCCATGACCCCTATAGCAGAAGGCAACTCACGGCTCTCATAGGAACTCCTGAAATAAATACATGCACAGTTCAAGCTGTGTGGATTCAGAAATGGTCATGATGGCACAACCATGCTCTCATATCTAACTTTATACACAAACTCTATCGATTTTAAAATCTTAAAATCTAATCATAACAGATTCCACGCTGCATGATGTACTACGGTCAAAAGTTTTAGATCAGTACAGATTTTGTATGTTTTTAAATGAAGTCTCTTCTGTCTACCAAGGCTGCTTTATTTAATTTTTTTTTTTTTTTTAAACAGTAATATTGTGAAATATTCTGACAATTTAAAATGACTGTTTTCTATTTTAATATATTTTAAAATGTAATTTGAAAGCTGAATTTTCAACATCATTACTGTTGCTGATTACACCTCAGTTTTCAGTGTCACATGATCCTTCAGAAATCATTCTAATATGCTGATTTTATGCTCAAAAAACATAAATTATCATTATCAATGTTGAAAACAGTCGTGTACCATTTTTCCCCTAAAATTCTATGATGAATAGAAAGTTCAAAAGAACAGCATTTATTTAAAATATAATCTTTTCTAACATTATAAATGTCTTTACTGTAACTTTTGATCAATTTAACTCATCCTTGATGAATAAAAGTATTTTCTAATTTCTTTCCCCCAAAAATAAAAAATAAATTCTTACTGACCCCAAACTTTTGAATGGTAGTGATTAATGTTACAAAAGCTTTCCATTTCAGATCAATTCTGTTCTTTTGAACTTTCTATTCATCAAAGAATCCTGAAATAAAAATGTAAAAAACTGTTTTCAACATGGATAATAATCATAAATGTTTCTTGAGCATCATATTATAATAATTTCTGTAGGATCATGTGACACTGAAGACTGGAGTAATGATGCTGTAAATTCAGCTTTGATCACAGGAATAAATTACACTTCACTATATATTCACATAGAAAACCACTGTTTTAAATTGTAATAATATTTCACAATATTACCTTTTTTTTTAATCAAATAATTGCAGCCTTGTGAGCAGAAGAGACTTCTTTTAAAAACATAAAAAATCTTACCGACTGTTAAACTTTTGACCTTGGTAGTGTATGTGAAGTCATAAAGGTGCAGTAGTGTTTAGAATACTAAAGGTATGTATACGGGAATCAACATAAGATTCAGAATATATGTGACCACCGTACTTTGCCATGTCTCGTGAGAGCTGCATGAACTGTTCTCCATTCGGACGGTGGCAGCAGGCTGAGGATTCGGCGACACCCGCCCATGGCTTGCTTGTGCTCCCCTGACCCTGCTCATAGAGACTGGAGCGCTCCCACAGGTACTGAACATTACTGGGGTCCGTATTTAATAGCTGGGAACACATTTCACAAAGGCATCTCAGTAAATGAACATCTGCTGATTTATAGCAAGGTGACTGACAGTTCAGTGATAACCTGTGGAAACCACATCCTTTTTCTAGATATTTTAAGTCATTTTTAAGAAATGTGAAGAGACAGATTTACAAGAACAAATGAATAATTGGTAACACTTTATTTCATAGTCCACTTCAAAAATTCTACTAACTATAAGTAACTTTTCAACTACGTCAACTAATTGTCATTAGAGTATTAGAAGACTGTCAGCTTAATATCTGTTAACACTTTATTTTGCTGGTCCCCCAACAGACATTTAACTGACTATAAGTAACTTGGCGACTACAAGTAAACATATTCTCCTAACCCAAAGCCTAACACCTAAACCATAATCTAACAGTCTTCTATAATATACTAATACTCTAATGAGAGTTACTTGACATGTAGTTGAAAAGTTACTTATAATTAGTAGAACGTCTAAAGTGACTATCCAAATAAAGTGTAACCGAATAAACATATCTATAAATAATAACAAAAAATAAAAGTAAAATTTTTAATCTAAAATATTATAATAAATTATAGCAAGGATGCACTGAATTGATCAAAAGTGACAGTAAAGACATTTACAATATTACAAAAGTAATTCAAATATTACTTTTGAACTTTCCTTTTAAAGTGAAGCAGTGTAACTGTTTACATGATTAATAATATAATTCATGTTCCTTGAGTAGCAAATCAACACATTAGTATGCGACACTGCAGACTGGAGTAACGATGCTGAAAATACGGCTTTGAACACAGGAATAAATCACATTTTAAAATAGATTCAAATCAGAAAACAGTTATTTGAAATTGTTCAAGTTTTTAGTGTTTTTCCTCAAATAAATGCAGCCTAGGTGACACATTTTTGAATGCTAGTGTATGTGTACAGACCTTTAGTGTAGCAGATGATGGCTTGTTTGATGTTGTCCTGCTCCAGCGACATGTCCGCCAGCTTGACCCACTCTTCACAGTCACTGGGGTTCAGGTGAGCAGCGATCAGTCCGAACTGAAGCGCTTTCTCCATGTCCCCTGATCCTTGTGAAGATCTATCGCCAGCGTGGAGAATGGCTCGTATGCCACAGGAGCTGAGAGAGGAGGAAAAGACGGGGTTTATCCTCTGATTAGATACGCAGGCACAACTACAATTAAGGTCGTCAAGAAATCAAAATTGACAGTTCTAATTTTCCATGGTACATACACTCTTAGAAGAAAAGGTTCTATATAGAACCTTAAAAGGTTCTAAAGCGCTGACGTATTTGGAACCCCTAAAACTGCAATGCACGTGAATGATCACAAAATTCAAGAATATGGGGGTTAAAAAATGTAATACATCAAACCCATTTTTGTGATTAAAATGGGATATTAAGTTACTACAACAGTTTAATAAACAATAATTTAATAACAACTGCAAAATGTTGCATAAAAAATAGACCCCATGCGTCATAAAAAAAAAAAAAATACGGTTTTAATCTGACATTTTTTACACAGAAATGAAGGCTAAAGTCTGCATACATGCAATGTATCATAAAAAAAAAAAATATATATATGTATATATATATATATATATATATATATATATATATATATATATATATATATACATATATATATATATATATATATATATATATATATATGTTTGATATTAGGGTGTGCAAAAATTAATTTGTGATTACTCACATTCAAAATAAAAGTCTGTGTTTACATAATATATTTGTTATATAATTGTATATAATTATATATAATTGTCAACATGCTGTATATAATTATTTTGTATATACAAATACCTATGCATGCTTGTATATATTTAAGAATTATTTGCCCTTAAATTCTGTATATATATATAAATACATAATCTACATTAAATAAATATTTTATATATGAATAACATATTTTCTAAAATATATACATGCATTTGTGTATTTATATATACAAAATAATTATATACATCACACACACATATATTATGTAAACATAGACTTTTATTTTGGATGCGATTAATCACAATTAATTTTTGCACAGCCCTAATATGAAATATATATATATATATATATATATTTTTATGATACATTGCATTTATGCTCTAGAACTAGGCCTTAATTTCTGTGTAAAAAATGTCAGATTTATGCCGGATTTTTTTTTTTTTTTTTTATGACACATGAAGAAAATATATTTAGTTTTTGTTCACATTTCCCATTCATTTCAATGTGGGGTCATATTGACCCCGAGGACCAGAAGTGTAAACATTTTTTTTACATACCTTCAGAACAACTGAATCAAGCCCAGTTTATTGTGTGTGTGTGTGTGTGTGTGTATAGATATATAATGTATGAAAAGTCACAAAATGTTATTCCACTGAGATTTATTAAGTAAAAGTCGATTGGGGTCGCATAGACCCCATGACCTGATTGAGGGTTAAACACCATGGCTCTGTTTGATCTTATTGTTGGAGTGACCCTGCTACATCAACTTTGCACCAATACACCAAGGTATTTCACACCGCAAATAACCAACAACAAAAACCCACCTTGGCGAATGATCTCCATACACATCAGGATGGCATCCTCCTTGTCTCCTCTAGCGATAGCGGATGTTGGCCTCTCCCATGAGTCCTCTGAGAGCCCGTGGTAACTTACTGCGGGGACGTCTCTCCTAAACAAATAACTAGTGTGCTTAGAAACAAACTGAAAATGTATCATGATCAATAACAGTGATGTTTAATAATGACCTAGCAGGGTGAACTTCTGACCTTCATCATTTTCTTATTCTCACGGTTCAGCTCCATTTCTAAGGCGAACACATCTCCGGGTGTGACTTCGTTGCTATCGTTATCCTCTTCATCTTCGTCTTCAGCATCATCATCATCATCATCTGTCGCGTCCTCTTCTCCAACAACTCTCCACTCTATCTTCCCATCTTCATCCTCTTCATCCTCATCCACACATTCCTCCAGTCCGTCTCCCATCATGGAGGCAAAAGCTCTCTGAACAGATGGACTGACTCCTTCTTCTGTCGTCTCTGTCAAGACATCACACAGAACACAATCACACTGAATGTTGATCTCCACATGCCTCATTCAAATGCTCCATACTTTTTCTATACGAGCAAGAATATAAAGTTAAACACAACGTTATTTTCTCTGAAAAGTAAGACTCAGTAATTACCGTATTCATTTGTTTAATTCATATACTAAATTTTTACGAAATTAATTTTTGGTATGTTTTAGCTTACCTCAGAGGCATCAAAGATGTAGGAGTCTTTGTTTCCGCAGTAGTTTCAATTTTGATATTTTTAGGCTCAAACCGTTCTTGTCTGTCAGTCATATAATGGAGGTCTATGGTCACCACCTCAAAGAGCATGCACAGAGAAGTCCAAATTAAACATGATTTAATGACTCGTAAAATGTAAGTACACATTGATGGCCTAAGACATGAAACATGAAATGAAACTATCTTCTCTGTGCATGCTCTTTGAGGTGGTGACCATAGACCTGCATTATATGACTGATAGACACCAACGGTTTGACCTAAAAATATCAAAATTGAAACTACTGCGGAAACAAAGACACCTACATCTTGGATGCCCTTGAGGTAAGCTAAAACATACCAAAATTAATTTCAAAGTGAAGTAGCCCTTTAATATTAACAGAAAGAAAGTTTAAAGTTTAAAATCACATTCAACACAACATAAACAATAAGTAGGTAAAACAATAAATAACTAAATGAATACAAAGAAAAAATATATATAAATTATAAAACCAAAATCCTCAAAATAAACAATACAAATACTTGGCTTTGGGACTATTCACCCTTCTCAATATATATATACATTAGAAATTCCTCTTTAAAAACCAATAACTGTAGATAAATAAATATATGCAAGTAAAATTTCAACAAAAGCAACAAATTGTACTGCAAAAAAATTAAATAATAGAAAAAGTCCTACGTTATTGATGTAACTGGCACATTGTAATGACAGGAAAAACAGGTGTGAGGTTTCATAAAAATGTCACTATTATTTGACCCCTTCACCTGTAGCGTTGCCCCTGTAACCATGGTATCGTGATGTCATATATCACCTGTTTGGCGTTTCCGTGTTCCTCCAGCACACAGTTTTGAAGTGGATGGAGCAGAATCCTCCAGTCCTGCAGTTTCCTCCTCATCTGACACATTCTGCTCCTGAAACACAACATGCGCTGTAATCTACGGGACTTCAACACCATGATGCATTACAACGGTTCATGCCCAAATCACAATCCAAACTGAATCGTGGATATTTGCACTGTAAAACTTACATAAAATACAGGTGAACATGTGAGCCGATCAAATTACTAATAAAATAAAAGCAGTTACCTTATTCTTGGCTTTTCTTTCCTCTCTCCGCTTCTCAAACTCCTCGAAAGTAATCTTACCTTCTAAATAATCGTTTAATTCGGACATTGTAGACTAAATGATTAAGTTTTCTGCTTCATGTCATACAGTACAATCATAACACTGTGCACGAGCGCTGTTACTGCGTTACGCCTTTCAGCCAATTAGAACGCTCAAACTCTTCTTCGACGGCGAGTGAAACACAAACACAGGTGACGTGATCTTGAAAGCCCTACACCGCCACCGAGTGTCCGAGGACTATAACGCAGTTATCACGGTAACCACTGGTAAAGATGGAAATAGCCTTATTACAGGAAATTTATTTATCAGTGTGTTTTACATACATTTACACGTGTGTGTGTGTGTGTGTGTGTGTGGGGGGGTGCTAGATAAACCTTACATTAAACACACGGCAATATACTAAAATCCTTTTGTGGGACATTTTTTGGTCCCCATGAGGAAAACAGCTTATAAATATTGATATGTTTTTTTGAAAATGTATAAATGCATTAAAGTTTTCTGTGATTGGTAGGTTTAGGGGATATAATATTACAGTTTGTACAGTATAAAAAACATTATGTCTATATGGAAAGTCCCCATAAAACATGAAAACACTTCTCTCTCTGTGCGTGTGTAAATCTAAATATACATGTCTCAGTTACTATAAAAGGAACAGTTCACTTTTAAAAACTTTTACTGATAATTTACTCACCCCATGTCATCCAAGATGTCCATGTCTTTCTTTCTTCAGTCGAAAAGAAATGAAGGTTTTTGATGAAAACATTCCAGGATTTTCGCCATATAATGGACTTCAATGGGAACCAAACAGTTCAAGGTCCAAAAGACAGTTTCAGTGCAAACTGCTATCTGTTCAAAGGGCTTTAAACGACTCCAGAGACGATGAATAAGGGTCTTATCAAGCAAAATGAGCGGCCATTTGAAAAATAAATGAAAAAAAAAAAGTTTTATAAGCTCAAATGTTCACCTTGCTCAGTTCTGTGATGCATGTTCGTGACTCTCCTGTTTGAACTCGTTTATAAAACTGAACAAATCTTTTTTTGAGTCATGACTCGAAGGGTCCTATATAAGACCCTTATTCATCGTCTAGTGTCGTTTTAAAACCCTTTGAAGCTGCACTGAATCTCTCATTTAGACCTTGAACCGTTTGGTTCCCATTGAAGTCCATTATATGGAGAAAATCCTGGAATGTTTTCATCAAAAACCTTAATTTCTTTTCAACTGAAGAAAGAAAGACATCTTAGATGACATGGGGGTGAGTAAATTATCAGCAAAAGTTTTTTTAACGTGAACTACTCCTTTAAAAGGTCATATCTTTCTGAAGTCAAAATATAACCACATTGAAAAGAAACACTGAAAAATTCAATCAGTATTTTTTATTATTAAAAAATTTCACTGCATACTTATTCTTTCTTTCATTATGTTTTTCACTTGGTGTTGGAGGAATACATAACTGGACAATATTGATATTACACATCACTAAAATATGCATCATAAATCCATCTTTGAGTAAGATCAAAAGGCAAATTAAATACTACAGCTCCGTCAGGAACTGTAAAGAGATTCACTCTGCTTTTGGACTGTGGTTCAGTATTTCCTGCGTTCCAGAAAATTCCTGTTCTGGAAAAATGAGCTTCTGTAGCATCTGAATCTTCTCTTGCTCAGTTTTAGAGTTGAGCTCAAGGACAGGAACCTAACAAGGGGATATATGAGAGGAATAATATTATTGGAAATGCAAATCGAGAACCAGAGATTGATCTTTTGGTAAAGTCTCTCCAGTTGTTACCCTAACAGAAGAGTAATATATCAGTACTGTGATGTTTACCATATTCATATTGTATTTTACCCGCTGTTCCAATTTCATGACTAAAAATCATTATTAAAATCATTGAGTGTCAGGTTTTGGTGGGATTATTTAGTGTGTATCAGAGTATAACACACTTACCAAAA
This sequence comes from Hybognathus amarus, assembly GCA_030378365.1. Lineage (NCBI taxonomy): Eukaryota > Metazoa > Chordata > Actinopteri > Cypriniformes > Leuciscidae > Hybognathus > Hybognathus amarus. Next base: position 143,668 of record JAQIUQ010005788.1, on the reverse strand, counting down.
CAGGTTTATAACCAAGTTTTCCGAGATGCCGAAGTTTGACAACCAAGCTGGCTCGAGGATGTGTTGTGCCAAAGCAAAATGAAGTAGGTGGAGCGCAGATCACCGCAATCCTGAAATATAGGACAGACGAGAGCGGATTATCTCTAAATCAACCTTCCAACAATCCAGAATTGGTGGGAAACATGTAGGTATGTGAGATGATCATGCGATTTCTTCATTTAAACATCACAGCTGTCTTGTGTTTTGCTACCTTTGGGCACATTCAGGTGTCCCAGAATCCTCTGCATGGAGGTCACAGGTTTCTTGTTTTGGACGAGGCAGAGTAATCACAAAGTCTAAAGCAAAGATGCAAACAAGGTTAAATCCAACATAAAATGCCATTCATAACATCCACAACGTGTAATTCAGCGGGAATGTCGAGACTTGATTGATTGCACAAAGTAATCTATTTTAGCTTATATATAATCACATTATAATGTAAATGAATATGCAATTAATATATGTATTTTTTTATTTATTTTACTATTAGTTTAGTTTTATTTTCATAATTTTTTATTTTTTATTTTATATTCTACTTTGCTTTATGGACATTTCATTGTTGCTAAATCTTATTTTATTCTATTGAAACATCTACTGGTTTATTATGAACTTCATTTTCATTGCTTGCATATGTGTCATACGCTTGTAAAGCACTTTGCATTGTATTGGATTGTATTGGATCTTAATGTTGCTAAAAGTTTTATTTTTATTATGCAAAATATAATTTATTGTTTTTATCCTTTTGAATTTAGAGTAAATTTAACATGGATTGTGAGTCATGTACAAATTGAGATATGCCAGGTTGTAATGATGCGAAAGACATCAATATGTGTCTATACTGTATTTTGTATTTTTGTTCCTGGTGTGTGAAATGTATGTTGTTAAAAAGTTAATAAATATATTGAGAAAAAAAAATTAACATGGACATGTTTTCCTGAAATTCACTTTTTTTAACACTTGTAACAGACACTTTAAAATGTATTAGAAGTTGCTAAATACATACAGTTTTATTATTTGAAATAATATAATAAATTTCATCATATTAATTATATTAATTAAATATAATTGTGTTATATTAAATAGAATAATAAAATAAAATATGGTAAATATTTTGGTAATAAAATAATTAAATATAGTTACATATTACTTTTACCACCTTGACGCAGTTTTGGTTATATCAATATAAAAATTGTATTTTGTAAGGAAAAGAAAATGATACTTATCCGAAAACTTTTAAACATTTCTGTTTTTTTAGAGGAGTAGTTCACTTTTAAAAAAAACTTTTGCTGATTCACCCCCATGTCATCCATGATGTCCATGTCTTTCTTTCTTTAGCTGAAAAGAAATTAAGGTTTTTGATGAAAACATTCCAGGATTTTCTCCATATAATGGACCTCATTGGGAACCAAACGGTTCAAGGTCCAAATGAGAGTTTCAGTGCAGCTTCAAAGGGCTTTAAACGACACCAGACGATAAAGAAGGGTCTTATCAAGCGAAACGATTCGCTCATTTCAAAAAATAAATAAAAAAAGTTTAAGTTTTATAAACACAAATGCTTGCCTTGCTCTGTTCTGTGATGCCCAATCATGACTCTCCAGTTCAAACTATAAATGACTCGAAAAAGATTTGTCCTTTGAACAGTTTGGTTCCCATTGAAGTCCATTATATGCAGAAAATCCTGGAATGTTTTCATCAAAAACCTTAATTTCTTTTCGACTGAAGAAAGAAAGACATGGACATCTTGGATGACATGGGGGTGAGTAAATTATCAGCAAAAGTTTTTTTCAAAAGTGAACTCATCCTTTAAAGTCTGAGCTTGGTCTAATCGATTAGCGCATCTGCCTCTGACACATTGAGCTTCTGGTGCTCATGTGGTAAACATTAATTTGAATCCTGCCACTGTGAACAACACTTGAACTTGAAATCAATAGAAAACGGCACAGAAACACGTAATTCATCTCACCAATGAAGTAGAAGCTCTCCTCCAGCACACTGTCCTGAACCGCATCATTTCCCACAATGCTCTTGATTGCACTGAGCATTTCCTGGTTGACTGGGAATTTATGAGCAGGAACTGTGAAGTGGAAGTCTGGGATAGACCTCAGGGAGTGTGGCAGCTGATGTTCATCCAGTCGCATACACAAACCCAACATGTGCAGCCACCTCTGAACCTTATTCGACTGGTTGCCTGTGAGGACACAGAACAGACGTCAGCTGAAATGAGACGCACTTTGGATGATGAGAGAGAGGAAGTGGAAGATATTAACCTTTCTGTATTATTTGGTGCAGGGTTTCCCGCTGTAGCAGTTTATCCAGTAGGGTTTGAGGGACGTGCTCCAGCAATGCCAGACAGTAAACGGCTTTCAGTAGGTCGGTGGGGACATCTTTGGAAGGTAGGACTCTAAGACCTTCGTTACACTGGCCAGAAACCTAATTAAAAAGCAGTATAATTCAGAGACATGCCAGTTCTGCAAAAACAATTTTTGCTTTGGGTTTTTTAGAGGATTTATAATAGTTGAATATTTTGATATACAAGTATATTTATTTCATTGGAAAATTATTTTACTGAATATGCATTACAATTCAAAAGTTTTAGGTCAGTTTTCTAAAAATAGTCAAAAAAAAGATTTTTTAAAAAATAAATTAATGTTTTATTCAGCAAGTATGTATTCAATTCATCAAAAGTGACAGTAAGGACAATTATGTTGTTATAATTCATTAAATAAAGTTAGTTTTGTTGAACTGTCCATTCATCAAAAAAAAACCTGGAAAAAAAGTTTAGTTGTTTCCACAAAAATATTAAAAGTGGTATTTTTTCAGGGATATGCGCAATGACTAATTTAGTTAACGTTTAAACGATTTTTTTTGCAACTGACTAGTCTAAACTTGTCTTATAAACGCCTCTAACTGTAGTCTTAGTTTTTGGGAGTCGAACACATCACAATATTCCTCATTTAAAGAGTAACTGAACCCTAAACCAACTTTTTTTAGTTAATGATCTGTAAGAATGGATGTTTATTAATACCAGTCATTGATTCAAGTAACTTTTTTGACGTTTGTGTATAAAGTGTTTTATTTCCACAATATATGGTGTAAAAACGTCTTAGTGCTGCCCTCTTCAGGTTGAACGGTGGCTACTGCAGTTTAATTTTCCTATTGAATGTTAGCGGTTCTTCGTGACGTACCCAGGTTTCAGCTCACCACACTCTTGGTACGAGCAGCTGCAGTATAAAAAACAGCTTGTTTCGTCAAAACCACTGTAGCGAGTCTGAGAGTTTGAATTGTGATTGTTGAAAACGATCAGGATAGAGTGTTTTAGCATCTATTTCATCCCCTCTATCTCTCCGCTGGGGTCTGCCCACTTTTTCAGCATTTTTCAAATATTGCCAGTGGGTGGAGTCAGGCTCTGACCAGGGGTTTAGTTACCCTTTAAACAATTCCCGCCCAAAGCATACGCAAAATAGTTTAGTAGTGTGTTGAAACTCGCAGTTATGGTAAGGGATGTGAAATTTCCCAAACACGCTGAAATGGCTTGTTCAAATTAGGGCTGCACCATTAATCGCACAATGTCGATATGCGCATCGTAATCATTGAAGCCTGGTTCTCTTGATTAGTAGCTGAATCACCTTCACCTGCTTTCAGATGGAGCGGCATTTACTACAAAGAGCCGTAGCTCACTGACAAGCTGAGCCAAATCGCGTTATATTCAGGACGTATCGCAGCGACATCTCAATGCGATATGGCTCAGCTTGTCAGTAAGTTTACGGCTCTTTGTAGTGAATGCCGCTCCATCTGAAAGCAGGTGAAGGTGATTGACATGCTAATCAAGGAACCGGCTTTAATGGTTAGATGCGCCTAACAACATTGTGCGATTAATCGATGCAGCCCTATGTTCAATCATAACACACTGATCCAGCTGACCAATCAGAGTGCAGTGCACTTTTCAGAAGGAGGGGCTTTATAGATACAGGAACTGAACAGAGCGCTACTCACGTGACGTGTTGAAATTATGTGTTTTTAAAAAACTAACATGAAAGCTAGTGCTGTCAAACGATTAAAAAAATGTAATCATGATTAATCGCATTAATGCCATCAGTTAACTCACGATTAATCGCAATTAATCGCACCTTTTATTTATTCTACATGTCTCTTGATTTCTTTTGTCCGATTTTTTCTTCTTCTCATTTTAATGCTCTTATCGACATGGAAAAGTAGATTGGCTTGCTTTGTGCATATCTTTTTTTATTGAAAACAACATTGGCATATACAGTGTACAGTTTCACACAAGCGTTCTGACTTGGAGCAAATAATCTCTCACACAATGTAACACTGTCCATCAATATAAAAGACTGAAAGAAATACTGACGAGGTCCTGATAATGATGAGGGGGCGGAGAATTGTGTGTGTTGTGCTTGGCCATCATCAAAACGTAACGTTAATCTACTATTTGGCCGGCTCGCATACCGAAACAAGCGTGTGCTGAAGTAATGAGTAATGCTGAATATTCAGCTTTGCCATCACAGGAATAATTATTTATTTCAAATCGAAAAGATATTTTAAATTTCACTGCCTTTTTACTGCATTTCTGAACAAATAATTGCAGCCTGGGTGAGAATAAACACCTGACACGTGTAGAGTGAATAAGAATTAAAACAATGGCTTACTCTGTTTTTTTCTCTTTCAGGTCATGATTGAGGAGTGAATAGACTTTTAAAACACTAAGGACGTCTCTCAGGGTCAGACTGTCAGGGTTCTCGATGATTCTCTCCGCAAATACGTCCAGCAGGACCACAGGTCTGAGACAAGAGTTCCTCAAATGATACTAGAATGAGAATAACCTGGAAAACATAAAAAACATGCTCAATGAGTCAATGAATTGCTGCGTTCCTCTTTGAATGTACAGTGCAGTTTCACTCGGATCAGCAGATCGCACCTGTTTGTTGGTCCACATATCAAACGTGTTGGCCATGTACTCGGAGACAGAGCTGAAGAGGGCGTGGTTTCTGTAGCGCAGCTCATGGCAGGACTTCAGTACGGACAGAAGCCTACCGAAGGGAAATTCATGCACGTTTTCTGCAAGGAAACAATGAAAAGTCAAGTGACAGTGACTGGTCTCGAATTCACTCATTCTAGCCGTTTACTGTAGTTCTGGGAACGTCTGAGAGGATCATGGTCTATCTCACCAGCTATGTTCTTGCTGCAGATATCCAGCAGAGGTTTGAAGTTCAGGCCCATGGAGGCCAGGCTGGAGAACATGTACTGGCTGTTGGGTGGGTTAAACTCATCTGCCAATGACAGAGTCTTTATCTGAGGGGGAACAGAGAGGAATCCAGCTAAAAACGGATCATGACAAACCACTATTTCATTCAAAATGATTGGCCTTTGTTAGGTTGTAAACATTGAAACAAAAATGTTAGACAGCTGCATCATGTTAGGATTATTTTATCCCAGAATCATAAGAAAAGAAATACGCAATTATATTTTGCATTGAAAAAAATAATCCATGATGCAATGTCACAATTAAGCACAATTTTCTTCACAAATTGCTTCTAGCATAAAGCAAAAAAATCTTGTTCTTGTACAAAAACATTACTTATAATTAATGCAAAGAAAAAAAAAAATGTTTTTCCCCAAACTGTGAAGTATTTACATATCATGGTTGTAAAAAATAAAATAAAAATACAAAATCACTATTACAGGAATAGAATTCAATGAGAACTACTACTAAGGGTTGTTATTATTGTAAAAATAAAACAGTTCTGTTCATTGAAATAAAGCTGAAATAAAATAAATATTAGTTGAAAAGCTTAAACTAAATGGAAATTAGAAATTTAAAACAGAAAAAAGTTTATATTGAAGCACTAATATCATTAAATAGAAATAAATTAAATGAATAAATAAATAAATAAAAATAAACAAAATAAAACAAAAGTTAATTAAACCTAAATGGCAATATTTAAATTTAAAAAAAAAAAAACGAAATAACGAAATTACAAAAAATTAAACTAACATTTTAAAAGCACTCCTTCAGAAAATTAATAAAACTATAACACAAAAATACAAAATTCTTCTTTGTTTGTTTGTTTTTTGTTTAACCATTTTTATTAGATTCATCCACAGAAATCTATTGAGGGAGAAATCCAATTTCTGTGCAGAGTGTCAGTAAACAATACATTTTAGCTGATATACATTTTATGTGAATAAATAATAAATCATAATCTAACCGCCAGTTGTTTCTTCAGGTGTGCCAGAGAGTTTTGTCCCACCGCACGCATCATGCTCTGCAGGACAACCACGCTCTGGATCTCAGGAATACGATCCTTCAGCAACAACCTTCAAAACCAGAACACACAAAGTGATGAAAACACAGATGTCACACACTATAAGGTCATATTATTGTATCCATCTTCTTCACACCTTAAAGCGTCTTTTAGGGCCTGAACGTTCCTACAGTCCTCCATATCCCGTATACAGCCAGCCAACACCGAAAGAGCTTTTATTTCAAACTCATTCAGCCGTTCCTGAAATCAGCATAACAGAAAGATCATGTGCACTGAAGACTGGTAAAATAATGATAAAAATTCAGCTTTGCATCACAGGAATAAATTATATTTTAGAATATATTCAAATAGAAAACTATTATTTTAAATTATAATATTTCACAACACTACTGTTTTTTGATCAAATAAATGGCACCTTGGTGAAGAGACTTCTATCAATAAATAAATATATAATACACAGAAAATACTTTTATTAAATCCAATCTGAATTTAAATATTGTGCAACTATTACAACATTCATGATTGTGATTTAAAGAAGCAGTAAGTGATTTCGGAGAAACACTGTTGATCTATATTGTTACTCTAGCTAAAATTACAACAGCAGCATATCTTGGATCAGTGAAACATAGCAAAACTAATGTTGCTCACGTATGGACGAGAAACAAATCAACTTTAGCATCTGTTTTCAGGACTTGCACGTTCAATCTCCCTAGAGCTGGAAAGTCTTTCTAATTTTAAAGGAGTAGTTCATTTAAAAAAAAAAAACTTTTGCTGATAATTTACTCACCCCCAAGTCATCCAAGATATCCATGTCATTCTTTCTTCAGTCCAAAAGAAATTAAGGTTTTTGATTAGAAAACATTCCAGGATTTTCTCCATATAATGTATTTCAATGGGAACCAAACGGTTCAAGATCCAAATGAGAGTTTCAGTGCAGCTTCAAAGGGCTTAAAATGACAGCAGACGATGAATAAGGGTCTTATTCTTGGACCCTTCGAGTCATGACTCGAAAGATTTGTTCATTTTGATGAACGAGTTTGAACCAGGAGAGTCACGAACGCTCATCACAGAACAGAGCAAGGTGACCATTTAAGCTTATAAAACTTAAACTTTTTTTTTATTTTTGAAATGAGCGATCGTTTCGCTCAGATAAGACCCTTATTCATCGTCTGGTGTCGTTTAAAGCCCTTTGAAGCTGCACTGAAACTCTCATTTGGACCTTGAACCGTTTGGTTCCCATTAGGGATGGGCATTTTTCTAAAATATTGCATTCGAATATTCGGGCTCATAAAAATCTGAATATTTGAATATTCGTTTATTTAAATTATGTTTAACAAAAAGACGTTATTTTAAGTTTTTTTACGTTTTGTCACCATTTCTGGACAAGCTTACAATTAGGCAATACACAACAAGCTTACAATAGTAATTAAAGTTTTCTTTTAGTTGAAAACATTAAACAGTAGGCCTATGAGTAAACAAAATATATATATAAAAAAGCATTATTAAAAGCATGCTCAAGCAGCGCGAGCGAAAAAAAAACCCTAATAAAGCAGATTGCGTCAGATATCGTACAGAACGTACACCTATACACACGAGTCAGCAAATGACTGAATATCGTGTTTATATTGTTTCAGCGTTTATGTTGAGAAAACAATAATATTTAACGTTACATGCAGGGGCGTCGCCGCGAACGCAGCACTTTATATGCTCGAGTGAGAAAAGATGCCGCGCTGACAGACGTTTCAGAGAACAGTGTTTCTAACAGCACTTTGCATTTTCTGTTCTTAAACCGGTCTCCCCAACGAAACTTAAAATAAGTGTGTCTCAAAATCATTTTGCTATTAGATAAGTTAACATCTTTGATCACGCGGGGTCCAGCTGCGCTTACCTGCAGTTGCGATGCAGTGATGGACAGCTGTCTTTCCTCACTCGACTGTTTGGATTTCATGTGATTTCTCATGGTGATGATATCATAACTCAGATTAATTAGTTAATTTGATCAAAAGTCATTCCGTTTAGTAAGATCCTTTTCAAGTAATGTTTATTCCCAACTTCGCAAGGCAGACGACACCATTATGTGATCAAATACAGACAACTTGTTAACACACTCCACAGCGCCATCCAGAGCATTTAATTGTAACTGCGAGTTAGTTCTTTAGGATTTATCATGGACTCAATGCATTTACGGCCAGCAAAGCAACGTATTCAAAATTCGAATAGTATTTTATTTTTCGAATAATAATTACATATCGAATATTCGAAAATTCGAATATTGGTGCACATGCCCTAGTTCCCATTGAAGTCCATTATATGGAGAAAATCCTGGAATGTTTTCATCAAAAACCTTAATTTCTTTTCGACTGAAGAAAGAAAGACATGGACATCTTGGATGACATGGGGGTGAGTAAATTATCAGCAAAAGTTTTTTTAAAAGTGAACTCCTCCTTTAACAAGTGTGTACTCTGTCCGACCCACTTTCAATAGAATTTCTCAGAAATTACATACTGCACCTTTAATGAAATTCATATTTTCCGCCTTGAAGACAATTCGATTACATTCACAGGACTTGACTCACCTGTATAACACGCAGCAGCACCTGCACAACATGCGTGTTTTGTGAAACTCCCAGGTTGACAATGGCCAGCAGTGTGTATGCCAGATCATGGCTCTTCATGCGCCAGGCTTCAGGTCGCAGCTCGTTCACAGACCTCCTCAAACCCCGGGTGTTCATACATCAGCCTCAGCTCACAGCTCCGCTGCTCTTCCGTCAGTTTCTTTGTGCTGACCCACATGCGTGTGAAGATGTTGCTGATGAGATCCGGCGACGCTGGGTACTGCTTTAACGTGTCCAGCACATCAGTGGGGCAAAAACAGTTCTGCAAATGGCTGTAGATAGGAATCCTTTCTGCTTTATTCAGGGGTTCGCTGGTCTCTGTTTGCTTAATCGAAACATTAAGAACATCATGACCACCCTGACTGTAATAGCGGACTTGTTTTAATGTGCGTCCTTGAATGTGTTTTCTTCCCATCTGAGATGATACAGCAAAGCTTCTGCTTTTATAATATAAAGACATCTGTGTCCATCTAAAAGAGTCAGATGTCCACAGCGACAGTGGATCTCAGAGCACATCTGAGCATGTCCAAACCTGATTTATACATGCTCATCGTGGGTGATTCTCAAAAGCTTCAGATATGATGTAACCTGTTTCAACAAACGAAAAGGTCAAACAATGTCATATTTTATTACCATTTTCTAAACTATAGCAAAATAAACTGTGATAATGTGAGAAATGTTGTAGGTGTCTGAATAAATTTTGGTCAATTTTTTTAAACTTTTCAATCACACAGTTCTCGTTACCAACTTTCAGTTTGGCACAGCTTTTAATTTCACATTCAAAATGCACTAAAATGACCAACACACTTCATATGTCTCAAATTAGCTAATTCTATCAACACTAGCACTTTTTGTTAAACAATGAGCTAAAACACACTGACAACAGGTGCATTTTACAATGTTTTCTGTTGTACATTTCTTTACAAGACAAGAATGACGCTTATCTCTACTAATTGTAATTCATTCAAGTAACACGTGATCCATGTTTACATTACAGTACAAATTATTCCTAAGTTTAGTTTCCTTATCTGTTACATATGGTAAAGACACACAAAGACTATGTAACGTTAATTGTTCAACTAAGTTACATCTAATTGTTTTGATGTTTTTTTTCAATACAGTAATATTACTGTATAAATGTTGCAAATTGCAAGTTTTATTCAGTTTTGTATTGTTAGATTTTGAACGTAAGTTTTAACCGTTTCAAAGACACACTATATAAATATCTTCAAATATTACTAGAATCAGAATAACACATAAATAAATGTATATTTGTATGTACGTATCTGTCTGATTATCAGCCATACATTACAAACCGAACAATTAGATAGGCATTTGTTGAATTTACCTACAGACATAAATATAATAAAGTGAAAAATGTAAATGGAAAAACCAAGTAAAATAAACAAATACACTTAGAGGATCCATGCCCTTGTACAGAAACCTTGAAGAAATGACTCACTATAGCTGTAAAACTATTGAATACTATCTACATGTTTGCAGTTAATTATACAATTTTAATGCGGTCATGATATTTAATACTCAATAAGGATCTTACCATTCGGTTGTTGTTTCTCATTTCACACATGTGAACTGTTCTGCTCTCACTGTGAGCGCGGCCATGACAGAGAGGGACAGAAACAAGGAGCGCGCGCACGAATGCTCCCGCACGATAGTTCCGCTTGTAGAATCGCGTGTTATGGTTTTTCACAATGTTATTTTTAAAATCCAAATGGTGAAATGAATACATATAAAAACTTTTTTAATCCATATTATGCATAAAGTATTATTTTTTAAATCATAAAAAATTTGATTTGAAAAACGAAAAAAAAATTCAAAATGTTTCCTCCCCAGGAACATTTTATGCGGAACACACAAAAGGAACACACAGTTACCTAGCAACGCCGGACGCGCTTGTGAATGGACTATGGCAAAATTTGTTCTTGCAGGTTGGTCAGTTTAATGGCTAATTAAACAAAACTTAGTACAAAAGTACTTTAATGAAAGCAAACGTATATCTTATATATCTATCTATCTATCTATCTATCTATCTATCTATCTATCTATCTATCTATCTATCTATCTATCTATCTATCTATCTATCTATCTATCTATCCCTAAATGTTATCTCCACATTATAGCTGTAACTGTATTTTCTTCTAGTCAAACCCCTTCAGTATGATTACAGTGAATCATGTCACAGTAAGCAAGTATTATCTATTCATCTGTACAGGAAAAGCTGATTGTCCTTATTATGCAAAAGCTGAGCTTCTTGCTGATGTGCTCAAAGAAACCTGCCAGATTTTCACATTCACAAGATCTGTGTGCAGCCCAGTGACTGGGAGGTAAACCCGAGTCTGAGTTCATGTGGAGCTTCAAGAGCGCTTTAATCATTTTTGCACCGTTCACAATATTTTTAACTAGATTTGAACTAAAGATGTCCTTGACTCATGTATGTCTTTTATGCATTTTGAACCATCTTTCTTTGCAGACATGGCTGGAGGACACATGTGCATCAAACGGATGGACGCATTCAAGCTGTCCTTTAGTATGGAGGGAGCTGATCGATCGCGGGGAAAGGGATGCTCCTCGGAGGATTCAACGATTTCCTTGAGCATGCTCAGGTTTGCATGATAGGAATACCCAAATAAAACAGAGCAATCAAGCTAAAAAGGAAAAGTTCAGATGCAAAAGCCTCTAAATGCCATTTGAAATTTTCTTCTAGATAAATGATAGTTTTATCCAAGCTTGTATAAGTTCAGTAATTCCACTTAAATGGCAATAAAGATTACCTATTAATTGTCATTTAAGTGAAATTACTGAACTTAAATATACAAGCTTGATAGAAATGGTAATTTAGAAGAAAATATCAAATGGCATTTGCAGGCTTTATGTGAATCTCTTCATATAGTCCACATAAATTAATTTTTCTCGAGTTGCTTACGACTCACTTGTTGAAGGCGGCTTGCAAAAATAGCCACTTACCAAACACATTTACTCATGTGCACACAAGTACCAGTACTAAAACACATGTAAATCATGAGTGAACAAGAAAATGACTGTAATTACTGTAGAAAATGACTGCAAATTACATTTAGAAGCAATGCAAAGCAATTGAGAAAAACTGTAATAGCTGATTTTGCAACAAAAAAGAGGGGGGGGGGGTAAACTACAATTGAAATTCACATATCAGACAAATGGTTACGTCACACAGTACAAACAGGGAAATCCAGGAAACCTGGCAGATCAGAACCTTAATACAGGAATCCAGAGAAAGCTCTGAGTAATGCAGTTTAACGCAAACAAGACTTATATAGGCAAACCATAACAAGATAATGACACACAGGTGGAAGTGATCATATAATAATGAGTCATGAAGTTCATGATGGAAAGGAGTCGGGAGAAGTGTCCCCTAGTGGATATCAGATTTTATTTCAGCTCTTAAAGGGATAGTTCACTTTGAAATTAATTGTTAGTATGTTTTAGCTTACCTCAAGGGCATCCAAGATGTAGATGACTTTGTTTCCGCAGTAGTTTCAATTTTAATGTTTTAGGTCAAACCGTTCTTGTCTGTCAGTCATATAATGGAGGTCTATGGTCACCACCTCAAAGAGCATGCACAGAGAAGTCCAAATTAAACATGATTTAATGACTTGTAAATGTAAGTACACATTAATGGCCTAAGACACGAAACGAGCGGTTCGTGTGAGAAAATGAACAGTATTTATATCGTTTTTACCTGGACTTCTCTGTGCATCCTCTTTGAGGTGGTGACCATAGACCTGCATTATATGACTGACAGACACGAACGGTTTGACCTAAAAATATCAAAATTGAAAATACTGTGGAAACAAAGACAACTACATCTTGGATGCCCTTGAGGTAAGCTAAAACATTTCAAAATTAATTTCAAAGTGAAATATCCCTTTAAATTACTGCAAGATAAAAATTAAACAAATACCTTCCATTTTAACTCACAGTGACCAAAATGACTGCAGAAAGTTTCTTTCTGCCTGAATAATATTAATTCAGCAGCTGATCCAAGATCAGTGACATCCTGTTTCATTTAGAGACTGTATGTGAATATCAATACTTTTGTCCTGTCCTGCAGAGTTACTATGGCATTACCTCAGATATGAACTCTGATCTGATGCTAAAAATTGCAGCAGAGAATCAACGAACGAAAGAACTGTGTATGAAGGAGGAAGTTGACCAACTCAAGTCTCTCAGACCTCAGCACATCTGGATCAGCGGGTGGATGAGTTTTATCAGGCCCCTTCGCCTTTAGAGTGCCCCTATTATACTTTTTTTGGATATTACATTTCATCCAGTGTGTGAATGTTAAAGGGATAGCTCAGCCAAAAGTCTGAATTCAGTAATTACTCACCCTCATGTCGTTTCCAAACAGACTTTTGTACATCTTCAGAACACAAATCAAGATCTTTTTGTAAAATCGAATCCATTTGAATTGAGATAGAAGACCTATAAAACAAAATTACGGATCCTTTAAAATAGCGTAATAGGGGCACTAAAATAGAGTTATTATTATCTTGAGATGCATGACATTTAACCTGAGAAAAAAAAACCTCTTTCAGCGCCCTGAACCCCATCTGCTACAGCCTCATTCCTCAGTTGTTGACCCCGGGACTGTTTCCAGGTCTCCCCCTGTCCAGCCTTCACCTCATGGACATCTGTGGCTCTGAGGAAATGATGCAAGGACTCAGAGATGGAAACAGAAGATCTCGCCCTACCTCGGCTCCATGAGGTCACCGTCCATTCAGACCAGACTCGGGCGTTTCAGGATGCCCACTTCATCATCTTTCTGGATGACCTGCAGCCTATATGTGAAAGTAACGATGAGCCGGATGACAAGGACCACATGGTGAGCCGGGATCAGCCGAGCGTTTCTGTTGCTATGGGCAACTCATCAAGGCGAATGCACGGAAGGACGTAAGAGTGATAGTGGCAGGATACTCCTTTATTAACCTGAAGTGCTCGCTGTTAATTGAGAACGCTCCCTCGAGTTGACCCGCACAACTTTGTGGCAATGACAATGCAACTAGAATACGAGGCAAGATCTCAGCTTGCGCAGAAGTTCTCAGTGAAAACAGCAGGTAAAATAATAAGTATTTGTTCTAATAGTCAATTGCAATAGAATTATACATTTAAAATGTCATTCAATTCAGTTTGACTATTTTGATTTGATTCATAATTATTTTCGAAAATATTCTGAAGAAACAATACGCCATTTTATACATTCACAAGCTAATGAAGTATATGTATTATTACATACAATTTTATATTACAATTTTTATTAAAAAAATTATATATATTATTTTTAATCAATATATATTTAATCATTTTTAAAAAATGTATTCGTTTTTAAAAATTATAGATAATTATAATAATACCATATAATATATATAGAATATATTAATAAAAAAATTAAATATGAGAATATATTGAAAAGTATGTATATGTGATTTGAAATTTAAAATACATGAAATTTGAGAATGCACAAATTGCTTAAATTTCCCCTTTTCAATATATTCTTCTCATATTTCAGTTTTATATATATATATATATATATATATATATATATATATATATATATATATATTAATATATATATATTAATATATATATATATATATATATATATATATATATATATATATTATATTATATATGTATATATATATATAATATATATATATATATATATATATATATATATATATATATATATATATATATATACATACTGTGTGTGTGTTATATATTATATTCATTTTAATAAAAAATTAAAAAATTTTAATCATTTACAAATAAATGCTTTTCATTTTAACAAATTAATACCATATATATATATTGTTTTTTTATAATATAATAATATAATAATAATATAAATTATGCTTTTCTTATTGTCTTTCTGTTCGTGCTCAATTTATTTATTTATTTTTTTATATATTTATTCACAGACATAACTGATGTTGTCGTGTGGGGAAACATCAGTGGCAGTTTCCATGTTGACCTCCAGAGGGCGGAGCTTCTCAGATATGACGGCGCAATTCGGGACCAGATGGTTTTTCTCAGCGAGTTATGGAAATGATTTATGATTGGTAAAGGTCATTTTGGTGCATGACTCAAGCCATATGGCTCTTTTATGCAATTCCATTATGAATCAATTCAGTGAAGGGTACAATATTTATCAGTAAACAAGAGTATCATCTTCAGATAAACAAATGCAAATTCCATACATATCTTAAATTGTCTAAATGCATTTGCCATTAATGTAATTATACTCATGTTTTGTTTTGTTTTATAAGGAAATGGCTGGAGACGGATTTTATAAGTTTAGTACATAAACGTCGTGCCACAATTTCATCAAAGACCAACAAAGCCACGGCAATATCATCAACCAATGGAATAATGACCATTTTAAGGGCATGGAATAATGACTCTTCTCCAGGGGACGTTTTCTCAAATGGGTGTACTTAGTACAGGCAAGACCATTCAAATCATTACAAACATAAAATAAATGCTGACTTACAGTATGTAAAAAAAATAATAATAAAAAAGATGATGCCTTAAATTGTTAGTATACTACAATCAACTTGGATGTTGAAAGTCATTTCAACTATATAGGAATAGTTCCCTTTGAAATAAATTTTTGATATGTTTTAGCTTACCTCAAGGGCATCCAAGATGTAGGAGTCTTTGTTTCCACAGTATTTTCAATTTTGATATTTTTAGGTCAAACTGTTCTTGTCTGTCAGTCATATAATGCAGGTATATGGTCACCACCTCAAAGAGCATGCACAGAGAAGCCCAAATTAAACATGATTTAATGACTGTAAATGTAAATGCATTGATGGCTAAGAGACACAAAACAAGCCCTTTAAATCACATCAGACTTTAAAAAAAAGTTGAATTTATTTTGATGAGTTTAAGCAATGTAAATACATGTTATCAAAACTTATGGATCATATAATGTTTTTACAGTGTATCTTACAAATATATTTAATGTATAGGCTATTTCGTGTAAATGTCTGACCTTTCTAAATCTGCAGGTCAGTTTGGGATTCCAGCAGGTTTGGTGTGTTCTATGCCTGTGAGCTTCAGGGATGGTTGCTGGACAGTTTGCTCAGCATTACTACTGTTACAGATGAGCTGAGGGTAAAACTTGATGCTTGTGCTGATGAACTTAAAATGGTGAGTCAAAAAGTGTATGTGTATGTGTGTGTGTGTGTGTGTGTGTGTGTGTGTGTGTGTGTGTGTGTGTGTGTGTGTGTGTGTGTGTGTGTGTGCGTAAATAGGGTTCTAGTAGATAATCAATGAAATGGAGAACACCTAAAAGGTTCTATTTATAAAATGCCTAAAAAAAATTTAAGGTGTAAAGCTTTTAGCTAACCAGAGAAAGTTCTCTGCTTTTTTGGAAAGTGGGAAACCGCAAAGGTATAGTGAACGGTAAGTGTGCTGGCACTTTAAATAACAATATAAATACATGATTTTATGTGCTTCTTACTAGGATTAAGACATCGGTCGAAGACTGATCAGTTTGATAAGGTGCACTGCGGTAATCAATATTGTTTTATGTATTAATTTGCTAGGAAGAAAGACATTGCTGCTAGAATATGTAGGCAACTGAATGGCGGCTCTCCAAAAGCAGAGCTTCACTCCTTCAGTATCCTGACAAATTATCATCATTTCTTAACAGAGAGTGAATTTTTCAGGTTACCTATATCTGGATTATACCAAACTCAATGCTTAAATGTAATCAACTTTGGCCCACCAAATACTTTTACCAGCTTAATTTTTGGGAGCTACTTGTCGATATGCAGGCTTTAATAGTGTCAGTGCAATTTTACCAAACAAATGTGGGTTGGAAGAACTGTACAGATTTTGTTTTCCGTTCTCACTCTTTCCCAATAAACACATGTGTGTAAATCAATACAAGAAGAACTTTGTGCTCAATTAATTGTGTTAAGTCAGTACATCACTCAGTAAGTTGTCCATTTATATGTACTATAATTTCCCTAATCTTCACTTTAAAAATTAATTTTCCAAATGGTTTTCCAGAGCAGTTTTTTGCAGCATGATGTCATTACAAAGTCTCAAATTAACTGTTATATATATTTTCATTAGAAATGCTAAAAAAGCAAATAAAATGTTCTTCCCTCGAATACGCTGATTCACGCACCGCCGCCTGCTGAGAAAAACCCGAAGAGTCACACGATGTGGCGATGAGCGTATATGTTGTGTTTCCATGTAGAAGCTTAGCGTAGGCTCTGAAAACTGTTGTTCTTAGAAATGTACATATGTCTTCTTTTATCAGTTTAGAGATACAGTGACATTTATAAGATACATTATTTTTATATATATATTCAGAACGTAAAAAGAAGCAGGAAGCTAACTTAGGCCTGCGCTACCTATGTGGATATCACAGTCAGATAGCTTTAGAATCATGGAAGCAGCATTATCTGTTCCATCTCTGTCTACTCAGGATTCTCCCTGCCGAGAAGCCTCGACTTTCGATTTCCAATGGCGGCTGCGTCGTAAATGCAGTAGCTATACACTTGCAGCCGCCTTTTTTTTACAACTGCTCTTAAACACATATCCAATCAGCCAATCACATGGTTGATAGTGCTAGACTGGCCAACAGACTGTTGACGGCACCTGTAGCTATTGACTTCCATAAGCAGAAAAAATACTATGTCACTATATGTATGAAGTAAATACCATCAACTTACCAACATACTCTTCAAAATATCTTCTTTTTTAGTTCATTGAAGAAAGAAGACATGAACAGTTTGGAACAACATAAGGATTAGTCAATGATGACAGAACTTTTATTTGTAGGTGAACTTTCCCTTCAACACCAAAGACCTTTGTAATGTTTCCATGCTTCAAGATTAATCACCCCCAATAATCGGGTTTACAGTTGGTCACCTCCAACTATAGCAGTGCCGCCATCTGCGTTGGGTTCTGCTGCCAGCTCACCGCGGCCTGTCAACATGCTGGCCTTACCTCAGCATGACCTTCTCGGCTTTATCTCTCGCTGTTCCTGAAGCACAGTGGCAAATATCTCATGCGAACACCTATCGAAACATGTTACTCTTTACATCAGGCGGTTTCAATCGTTTTTAACTCCACAAACCTCTAATTATTCCTTGTGTAAGGCCTCTTAAAGTATGAAGACATGAACTGGTGTATGAAATTTCAAGGCAGCGTTAAAGGTCCAAAATCCAGCAACGTCAACTTCCGTCTCCTGTAGAATGGACTTCTGGAGGCAGCAAAGATGTATCCTTCACTGTTTTAACATCCCACAATTCTATCCAGAGCTAAAAAATAAAGATGTTGTCTGAAAGTTGCAGTTGGTGGTGAGTTTGTGTGTAAATTTCATTTTAACCAACGTTTTAGCAAGAATTACTATTGCTAATTCAAATAATACTTCATTTTTAAACTTCAACTATTTGATATCAGATAAGTTGCGTAAATTGCATTTCCTCCGGAAGTCTGTAGAAATGCAGTTGATAAGGTGCTCTTGTGCTTACCAATCAATTGACTGATAAGGCAGCAGAGACATTTGAAGTATGTTAACAAGTCGTAATGTCAGTTTAACTTATATGTTTAAGTGTATAACCGAAGCTGTAGATAGTTAATTTAAACATTTCTTCGTTCTTAGTGTTTTTGGTTTAGACTTACATAGTAGATAAAAGATAGGTAGTCTTAATCGTAAATAAACCACAATTTAGAGCTAAACAACTTCGTCTAGACTTGGAAACTCTTAAAACTGCATTTCATGACACAGTAACAGTAGATATTTACATTTCACAGACTTTTCCTCTGCTGTCGCAACCTACTATGAACATTGCTTAACAATAAACATACTTGAAAAGCGCTAAACAAATAAACATACTACTTAAAAAGCGCTAAACAAAATAAACATATTACTTGATGGCAACAAATTGCTTTTATCAGGTTCTAGCCAAAGAACATATTTTAGATCAGGCATACTTGCACGGCATATAGGGTTCTAAGGTAGAACCATGTTTCTTCAGCCAGCACCGGACTTTGCTTTCATACAAAGATGTTATGTGAAAATGATTATGAACAATATACATACTGTAGAGCTGGCTGGCCAACTTTTTTTGTAGAACACTTAGTAAGAGAAAGTAATTCATAAGAGATTGAAGTGTAACATTATTGGAAAATATTTAGTTTTTTATTCAGTACATTATCTTGTATTACAATATAAGAGACCAAACCTAAACTTACTATAAATAAACCTAATATCTATAAATAAATGCAACACGTGACTTAAAACATGACAAAACCATTAAAGATAAAAATAAAACATGTATAGATTTCTTATTTATATGTGATCTGTTTATTAAAGTTAGATTTTACCTTCATTTATCTATTTAATACATTTATTTAATAAATGCATCAGATTTATTATTGCTTCATATTTTACCTTCAATATTGCACATTCGAGTAACCTTTACTGAAAGATATGATGAAGTTTATCAGCTACCATGACACCTTCATAATCATGACATTGTTATTAAGTTTTATGCATGTTTGTGACAACTGTCATTAAGTGTCATTCGCTCAGTTATGACATTTTTAATGCAAATATAGACATTGTTTAAGATGTCTTATTCATGACAACTTGACATTACTAAGAAACACAACCTGTCATAAACATGACATAGCAGATTATCAAACTTAACAAACCACCAGCTTTATTGGTTAACATTACATTAAACTGTCAGGTGGTGCTGGTACTTTACATTGGCTATCATCAAGCTATTTTAACTTTAATGACAAATTCAATTAGTGCCACTGTCATAAAATATTCATGACAGTTATAATGCCTCATGACAGCCAATGTAAAGCCAACACATGAACATTAGCTTTTGTTTATGTCAAGTTCTTATGACAAAGACTCTGACAGGTTATGATATATCGGTTTATATCAGAGTCAGGGATGGGCATTTTTAAATATTGCATTCAAAATATTGGGCTCATGAAAATCAAATATTCGAATACCATTTATTTAAATTATGTTTTTTCAAAAGACGATTATTTTAATTTTTTTGCCGTTTTTGTCACCATTACTGGACAACTTACTAGATTAGGCAATACGCAACAAGCTTCAATAAGTTGGTTCAACTTTACTTTTACAGTTGAAAACATTAAAGAAACAGTCAGGCCTATAAGATTAAGAACTAAATATATATATAAGAAAAGCATTATTAAAGACCGGGCTGCAAGCAAGCACGAAGCGCAAAAAAACCCTAGATGAGCAATTGCGTCAGGTATCGTGACACAGACGTACGCCTACTGCACACAGGTCAGCAAATGACTGAAACTGTAGTGTTTTATATTGTGTTAGCGTTTTTATGTTGAGAAAACAATGCTCTAACGTTACATGCAGGGCGCAGACACCGGGTCACCAGCACTTTATATGCTGAGATCAGAGAGAGATGCCGACACTGACAGACGATTTTCAACGGTGTTTCTAGCAGCACTTGGCGCTTTACTTGTATTCTTGTTATCTTAAACGAATTCTTACCCCAACGAAACTTAAAATAGTGTGTCTCGAAATCGCGTTGAGTCTAGATAAGTTAACATCTTTTGATGGCACCGATTCCCAGGCTATTCGCTTACCTGCAGGTTGTTGATTGTCAGTGATGGACGGCTGTTCTTTTCCTCGGCTCGACTGTTCTTGCTTTGATTTCATGTGACTTCTCATGCGTGATTGATCTCGTGACTCAGATTCATTGCAGTTCATTTGATCAAAAGTCATCCAATTTCGTGCAGATCCTTTTCAAGTAATGTTTATTCCCAACTTCACGAGGCAGAGCGACACCATTATGATAATCAAATCCAGACAACTGCTTCATTAATTACGCACTCACAGCGCCATCCAGGTGCATTTAATTGTAACTGCGAGTCAAGTTCATCAGGATTTATCGTGGACTAGCTGCATTTGCAGCCAAAGAAGCAACATATTCAAAAAATTCAAATAGTATTTTTGTTCTGCAATAATGATTACATATGGAATATTCGAAAAGTTGGAATGCTTGATACTGCACATCCCCTAATATCAAGATGTCATAACAAACATCTTAAACAATGTCATATTTGCATTCAAAATGTCATAACTAGCGAAAGACACTCAATGACAGCCTTA
Organism: Hybognathus amarus; assembly: GCA_030378365.1. Taxonomy (NCBI): domain Eukaryota; kingdom Metazoa; phylum Chordata; class Actinopteri; order Cypriniformes; family Leuciscidae; genus Hybognathus; species Hybognathus amarus. The sequence goes on along the minus strand of JAQIUQ010005788.1, from coordinate 122,529 downwards.
CTTCATATTCATAACACATGTCATGGCATGGTTATGAAGGTGTCATGTCAGTCTTATGCAAATCCCTTCAAGTTAAGTGTTACCTTTATTTAGGGTAATTAAATTTAGTAACTTAGTTTAACATAAGTTTTATTAAACTTTTCCACAGACCGCGTATCTTGGCAATCAATCAAGTTCGATAAGTTAGAACGGTCCCCCTTTTTGTTATTGGACCCCAGATATTTGGAGATATTGGAGGTGCAAGTCAATCAACAAAATGACATTCAACACTACATTTTGTAGTTCAATCCTTTAAGTGCTTTTTTTATAAATCAAAGCAGAAACAGCATGAGCAAAACACAATCACTATTAAACAAAGATAATCTCTGTAGATATCTGCGGTCTGGATCAGATGAGGTATCTACAGGAGAAGGGCTGAAACGCAATTTGAAATTAAAAACACAATCACAGCAACACACAACATGTTTGCAACTACATGGCGCAGAACCTTTGACCAATCAGCTTTCACAGTTGGCAAAACTCAAACTATAATGGAAGACACTTTTGACCGGTTTCGAGATGCGGTGTAATCCATTCAACTTTCAACTTTAAAGGAATGTCAACCTGTCAGCAAACGACAAACAGTTCTGTAAAAACCGATGTTACAGGCCACTAAATATATACACTGTTTTAATATACACATTTCCAGTTAAAAAGATATTTCCCTTTAGTAGAATTAATAATTGAAAATATACATATATATCAGATCATAAAATCATCTTATATTCATTGTGTCATGTAAGAAGTCACTTGGACCTTCATTGACATGAAGACAAGAAGAATAATCAATGCTTTAAAAATAAATCCCAAATATGTTGTTTGAGCTTTACTTTGTCAGTTCTAGAAATAGCTTGATGACATATTGAGTACATCTTATAAAGATAGATAGAAATAAGGCTCAAATCATTCTCTTAGGATTCCCCTCTTATAAATGTTCGTTTCAATTAAAAAAGGGGAAATAATTCAGTCAAGCTCATGCATGAACTCCTTCCAAAATGTGTACAGTAAAGATTTAGTTTATCGTTTAAATTATATTTCAGGCAATCCGTGACCATGTGATGTCATTTTTTACAATGCAATACAATGTACGCTACAATTCAAAAGTTTAAGGTCAGTAATATATTATTATTAAAAATAATTGTACATGCTGCTCAAGTAACAATTCTATAATTAATGTCAAATATTTAAGCAGCAAAACAGCATGAAAGTTAATTTATTTGAATTTTGAAATGGAATTATTATTTTTTAAATTATGAATGTCTTAACATTACTGTAACATTTGCTCAGTTGAATGCGTACTTGCAAATTAAAAGTTACACTTTTTTTTTTGGAGGGAAAAAATATTACTGACCCCAAACCTTTGAATTTGGCATGGTTATGAAAATCTGGAAAAAGTCCTGCAAAATTTGAGCATGTACAGACCAATAAAATTTCAAAAGTGCATCCAATTATAATATATTGAACATGAATATTGACATATTCTGGGGTGGGTGGGTGGCACAATGAATAATTTCTGCTGGCTAAAGTACACTATGCTGCATTCACAGTCATTTTGTGCAAAAAAATAAAATAAAAAAAAAAAGAAAGAAAGTGATATATACTTCAACAAAAAAAAATATATATAGACAATCCAATATAAATGTTCCGAAAAAAATCTCAGAAATTGATTTACACTTAATTGTAGGGCTGTCAAACGATTAAATTGACATCCAGAAGAAAAGTTTGTGTTTACATAATATATGTGAGTGCACTGTGTGTATATATATATATATATATACATAGAAATACACACACACATGCTTGAATATATTTAAGAAATATTTTCATACTGTATATAGATTTATATATAATTTATATTATACATACATATAAATATTTTATATATAAATAATATTTTTTTTGTGTATTTATATATATAAAATAATTATACACAGTGCACCCACGTATATTATGTAAACACGAACTTTTATTTTGAATGCAATTAATCGTTTGACAGCCCAACTTAATTGCAATGCAGTCAAATTTGCTAACTTTTTAAGTTCTGTGCAACTTTATTATTTATTCGAGACATATTTAATAGTAAACTATTCTTCACTCTAACCAATTTCAATAAATAAGTCCATCCCCTTCATAGGTATATAATATAGAATATATTAGTTTAGCTATGGTTGTGAAAAGAAATCTTTGCCGCAACCAACTTTTCGTTGAGAATTTGCATATCCTGCTCATCCTCTCAACCTACCAGCCCTACAAGCAAATCAAACTTCGATGTTCTGATGACCCGATGCATTAAACCCTATTGATAAACATACAGGAAACCATTAAAACTTGTACGTCTTTTTCAAGTCGCTTTCAGAAATGCGAGTGGCTTGAGGTTATTAGGGTCGGTCAAAAAACCTTGTGACCATCGCGTTTACGGATTTGTCGTACATTTTGCGAGACGCGACATTCACCTGCTCAGGAAGCAAAAGCACACCAACGATCACAGTGATCTTACTCCGAAAACAACAAAAAAGGCATGGTTGACTGCGACATTCCCTTTCACAAATCACGTGTGTCAGTATATTGTATCTACATGGACTAGAAATAAAACAAACAGTCGACGGGAAGCTAGGACTCCTGCTGACTGCTTGGGGCGTGTCTTCGGAAGCCCCGCCCACTTCCTGTCCATCAACACCCAGGCCCAACACCTCATCCATCTGTTCCAGTTCGCTTTGGTCCAGTAGCTCAAAGTCCTCTTCCTCCGTGGGCACGAGTGTGACATCCGGCTGCTCTTCGGTGCTCGCTTCGGTGACGTCAGCGTGCCTCATCCTCGTCCTGTTCACGGCTTCCTGGGCGGACGGCGTCACGAGGGGCGATTCCATCGGGCAAGGAGGCGTTTCGGTGGGAAGGAAGGAAGCCATGGATGAGCCTTCGTTGGCCTCCGTAGACCTCAACAGGGCTGAGAGAGTGTTCTGTACTACGGTAGAGGTGGCCGTGGTCACTATCTGCTCGCTGAAGTGCTTCCAGGGACCTCAGCGGGTTCCAGTACCCTTCCCTCTTTCTCAGTACCCACAATGCTTTGGACTGCCCCCGCTGCTTGTCCATGTCCGTTTGAAGTGCGTGTTCGACAAAGTGGAGCGGAGATGCTAAGTGCTGGAATGAGGAGGCTGGCACGGAGACAGGGCTTCCTCCTGGAGCTCAGATCCAGATGAGCCCAGGACGCCCAGCGGGAAACGGAACAGACCCGGCTCAATCGAAGGCATCTCGTCCACTGACGGAACTCGGCTAGGTCTCTCGTGAACGCCTCCTCCGGTTCACTGTGCACGTCTCTGCTGATCCAGGTCTGCTGATGAAAACAGAGGAATGCCATTAAAGGGATACTTCAAGATTTAGCATTAAAGGTGTCATATGTAATAATTGAGGTTAAAATATCCAAAAAAGCTACACGCATCAAAAGAATGAGAAGAAATAAATGCAATGATGTCATTAAAAAACTGACAAGTTAAAGTGCCGTCGAGATATAAACCTAAATTAGCATGCTAAATTACTAGCCCCGGCCTGTCAGGTGTCGTAATACCAGTTTCGGCCATGGGAGGCGGTATGCGGGCGGGCAACATAACCACCAGCCAAACTGCAGTACACGAGTAAGTCGCGCGGATTGTGTTTGTACTTGAACCTGATGTTCAGCCTGGATGCTAGCCCGAACTCCGCCCACAAACATTTTTTTGGACGGGAAGTTCGGTCTGGACTTGATCCATTGAGGAATAATTATGATCGGTTCAGAAATCATCGGGCCAATCAAATTGCCAGGGTGGGCTTTATACAATGATGGACAGATTGATCTGCAAGTAATCATCACGTTATTAACGAGCGCTTAACTGATTCTGTTGTAAAATAAATCGACAGCGCATTAATTTTAATAGACAAACAAAGAACTGCAATCAAGGCATTTGTCGATCGGAAAGATATTTTGCCGTCCTTCCCACATGATTCGGGAAAAGTGTAACTCATCTGGCTCCGATGGTCACTAAGAAGATGGGGACGTAATGAAAATTTTCATTTTCATTTTTACATTTTCTAGCTTTTTCTCAGTCTTAGGAAGCTCCAAATTCAAAAATAATTTTACATTTCTTCTATATAAATAACTCAATTTAAATACACATTCATCTTTCCAGAGGTGAAATGTCCCTTTAATAATCATTTCAAATAATTAGACAGTCATTCTGAGGTTGATCCCCTGAAAAGTATAAACAACGCGTCTCAGTGGCACTTTCAAAACAATTCAATTACGGTAAATGGATTAAACAGTGTAGAAATGCACTACATTTACACGTAAAGAAAACTTTTTTTTTGTCATACTGAAGAAAGAATGTTTATTAAATGATTTACTCAAATTCAAATTTACATAAAACAAGGATTAATGAAAGACTTGCAAGAATGTTTTTACATATAAATTCAAATTGTATTCAAAAAGTAACAACAATCTAATTTACCTAAAATATACCTGAGAAATTTGTTTCTCATTGTTATTTTAACAAAAAAATAATCCTTTTATTCAGCAAGGACACAATTATTTCCCATAATTCAAAAGAAAATATTATAAAATATGTTAAATATTTTGTTATATACACTACCGTTCAAGTTTTTTTTGGTTTTCAAAAAAAAAAAAATAAAAAAAAATATATTTAGCAAGGCCACAATAAATGGATTAAAAGTGACAGTAAAGACATTTATAATGTTACAAAAGATTAATAAACAGAACTTCATGTAGTCTAGTGGAAGAACATTGTAGCCGAAGCTACTTCTCTGTGTTTATGTCTATGTCGAAGTCACGCAGGTACTGGGCTACCCCACAGCGGTACGACCCGAACCAGTCTAAAATAGTCCCAATATAAACACTTATTATAGGTGTACCGTAGTGATTCAGGAAAAACAAAAACACGGTCTGGAAAATGGATTCATGATGCTTATATAATTTTGAACACTAAAAAAGTTACAGACTGCAGCTTAAAAAAAATGCTTTTCTTTTGAAGTTTCTATTCATCAAAGAATCCTAAAAAAAAATTGTACACAACCAATGTCATTTCTCTATAGCTAGTTTAGCGAGATGTGGTGCACTAGAAGCAGTGGTACCTTCAGAGAGCGTCTGTGAGCTGTGGGGTCGTGGCTCTGGACACAGAGAACCCTCCACTCTCCAGTATAGACGCCTCCTCATCGAACAGCTCTGAGTCAGTGATGGCCATCGCCAGAGCCGTGGTCTTCACATCCACCTGCGCCAACAGAGAACCAATCACAGGCTGGACTCACACTGCCCTTCAAAACTTTGGGCTCAGTAAGATTTTAAATAAGCAGATATATTCAGCAAAGACACATTATTTGAAGTGAAAAAGTTTTCCACTTCAAATACATGCTATTGAAAATTTGCTTTCAATTCAGCAAATAATCCTGATTTTCTACAAAATCATTAAAAAAACGTTTTCATAAAAAAATACTTCACATGATAAACCCAGACAACTTCCGCAAATTTAGATTTGCTCTGAAAGAGCTCATTCAAGCCCATTTCCAATCTGTCGAAATCGGCAGCACCAATCAGAAACGTTGGGACGTTTTAGCACTGATTTTCGAAACTGGTCACTTCATGGGCTGAAAACTTTTGCGCATATGTTTGATGAAGACTCTAAGTCTGTTAAATCGTTTACTGCTATTTGTGTTGAATATCAAATTCCTAGAATAGATTTTTTTAAATATCTGCAGGTTCGTCATATTATTACATCTCTACATAAAAAGGGACAACTCAGATTATATCCTACTGAGTTGGAAAAATGTATTATTTCTGCTACTTCATTTAAGGGGAAGATTTCTCATTTATATAAAATTCTGTTAGAAAGCTCCCCAAATTCTTTCTTTTCTCTGAGAACAAATTGGGAATTAGAGCTTAAAAGGAAGTTCAGCGAAAAAGAATGGTTAACTTTGTGTATTAATTTGACCTTACCTTTGAGTGTGAATATTAAAGTTAAAGAAACTAATTATAAATTTCTGTGTAAATACTATATAACTCCAGTGAAGCTTAATAAATTTAACGACACAAACTCTCCTATGTGTAGAAAATGTGGAATTGAATTAGGATCATTCATGCATTTATTTTGGTATTGTAAAGCTATTTTCGCTTTTTGGGAGAGGATTCATAAAGTAATTCAAGATATGTGTAACTGTACTTTTGAGCTATGTCCTCTGTTATATTTATTGAATTATGATATTGAAAACAAGTTTCCCTTTACAAAAAAATGTGTGTTTACAATGTTTTCTTATTTTGCAAAAAAATGCATACTTACTGCATGGATTTCTCAGTCAGGACCCACATTGGGTCAATGGCTGGATTTGATAATAGATTTGTTGCCCATTGAAGAAATTACAAGTAAACAGCATTCAAGACTGCAAGAGTTCCAAACCACATGGGCCTTAGTATTAAATTATATAGAGACTATACAATTATCAACTTAAATGGAATAATGGATAACTAATTTTTCTCTTCTCTTTCCCCTTTTTTTATTTTTTTTATTATTATTATTATTCTTTCTCTTGTCTTGTCAATATACTTTGCGATATTTTTTTTGGTGTTTTTCTGTGATTGTGCTGTGTGTGTAATGTGTTAAAGTGTGAAAAAAAGAGAAAGAAAATATGTTCCATTCTTCATTTTCAACAACATATTACATTATGTCAGAGTTTCCCATACTGGGGATTCGTGAGTTTAATGAAAAGCTATTAAGTAATTAAATCATAAAAAAATAAATAAAATAAAAACAATCAAAATATAAAACTCACTAAAAAGATTTTTTAAAATATAATTGTATTTGTTTACCATATGTTTGTATATAAGTAGTAGGCTTATCAAGAGGAACATTTATTAAAAGATAAAGTAGTCGGGAGAATCAATGAATAAATTACTGACATTGTGAGAATTACATTTGATCAATTAAAAAGTAACACTAGTCTGATCAGAAGTATATTTTAAATGTAACAATCTAATTACAAGTACTTAATACTTGGAATCTGATGATGTAATCCAATTTATATATAATCTGTAACTACTGTCTATTTATTAAATATAGAATATGGCCTCTTTAAGATGAGATATAGAGGTAAGGTATGACCCGTGATCACCACAGGCCTCCAGTATCACAGGACACTCACAGTGGGAGCGAAGCAGGAAAGCTCCTCCTCACTCTCGCTCTCCGCTCTCTGCCCTCGGCTCATCACCCTCTTCCTGCTCCTTCCTCAGCTCTACACACACACACACACACCTTTTTGCTGAGCAAAGTCTAAAAGGAAGTGAAACACTAACATCCATCTGTGTGAATAGCCCATAACTGTGATATCAGCAGCAGAAGTGCACAATATATCGGCACTAACATTTAGTAATTTTTTATTGTTTATCAGTCCCATAATGGATTTATAATTCTATATTCAAGCAGAATACTCATGTATCTGTAACTTTTTACTCAACCTAAAATGTCTTAATGCCTGATTTCACTTTAATGTATGAACATGCATGCAAAATATTGTCCATTAAATATAAATCATTAGAATAAAATCTTGGAAAAGCTCTAGCAAACTCGCAGCTTAAAAGAAAAGACATATAGGATTATATTTGCCACTATTTAAAATTCAATTCCTAACCCAACATGCAACTGTACATAATTTAGTCTTAAGAATTTTCAAATTGGGCTTTAAAGAAAGAAAGAGGGAACGTTATCAGCCTAAGTCACTAATTAAAGGCAACGCTCTCACTTCTCTTGTCGTATTTGCTGCGTTGTGTGTCTCCTTTCATGCTGTAGTCGAGTTTCATCAGTATGGGCTCCAGTCCAGTGTACATTTTCTGGATGAGCTCATGGTAGACCACCAGCGGCCACAGCAGCACACTCAGCACTAATGCAGCAGAGAAACACACAGTTACCCTCTACACACACGACCGCTCAAGCCTGGGGGCAGTATTCAAAAGTATTAAAAGTATTTCTTGTTTTTTAAAGAAACATTCATTTTTGTATTCAGCAAGGACACATTAAATTGATCAAAAGTGACAGTAAAAACAAAACGTTTTCCGTTTCAAATAAATGTCGTTCTTTTCTTTCTATTCGCCCAAAAAATCATGAAAAAAAAAATTAAGCAGAACAACTGTTTTCAACATTGCTGATAATCAGAAATGTTTCTTGAGCAGCAAAATCAGCATATTAGAATGATTTATGAAGGATCATGTGACACTGAAGAATGGAGTAATGATGCTGAAAATTCAACTTAGATCACAGGAATAAATTACACTTAAAAAAAAATTATATATATATACATATAATTTTTTTTAAGTGCATGTACCTCTGTATGTTCACAAAGAGACTTATTTACTTATTTTACATCTTGTGAAAATGGTATTTTACCACCCCTTTAATATTTGAAGAAAAAAAAAATATATATATATATATATTTTTTTCAAATATTAAAGGGGTGGTAAAATGCCATTTTCACAAGATGTAAAATAAGTAAATAAGTCTCTGATTTAACTTTGATAATGATGTACATGCTCAAACAGCAACATTTCACACTAAAGTTGGAAAAGTGAAATCATAATTTACCACCCCTTTAAATATATTATATTTTAAAATTATAAATTGCAATAATGTCACATTACTGTTTTTTTTAACAATCCCCAACATTTTGAACAATAGTGTACCTAGAAATGTGACGTAATGAAATAAATATAATTTAATGACTTCAATATTCACCAATTAACCCAAATTAGTTTAATTTAAATACAAATTCAAAACATGTTAATGACTTTTTTCTAAATGCAAAATATTTATTCTTTTTTCTTTTGATCTCAAGGTAAAATATGACCAGGTTATGTTCTTGAAATTCACTTTAAAGAGAAAACACACTTGTTTACACCTGTCTGAGTTGTAGTAGTGTGTAGTATAAAGACTACTGTATTTAATATGACTGCATTTTATTAACCTAGCCAAATGGAATTGCTGGCTATATCTTCAGGAGTAATAATATATATTAAAACAGCAAAATAAGAAGATAATTTTAATGCAAAATACAACTCGAGTGTTATGTAAGTGCAAAGATGGACTTGAATAGTTTGTGTGTTGCATAATTTGATTAGCTGGTGTAAAATAGCAGCAATGTGTGTAAAAGTAATAAACGAACACAACAGAGGGAAGTTTGCTCACATATGATGTAGGAGATCATAATCCCGGGAATGTAATGTCCAACCATGGCCAGCATTAAACATCCCGAACACATCATGATGCAGAACTGATGACATGAAACAGAAAGATTGATCAGTAAACACTTTCTGGACATTCAGTATCATTTAAAACTTTGGGGTCAGTAAGATTTTTTTATGTTTTTTAAAAAAAAGTATCATATGCTCAAAAAGGCTGCAATTTGTTTTATTAAAAAATACAGTAAAAACAGTAATATTGTGACAGTAATAGTATTACAAGTTAAAATAACTATTTTCTACTTCATTATATTTAAAAATGTCATTTAATCCTGTGATCAAAGCTGAATTTTCAGCATAGTTCACACACATTTTGGTATGTTTTAGCTTACCTCAAGGGTATCCAAGATGTAGGTGTCTTTGTTTCCGCAGAAGTTTCAATTTTGATATTTTTAGGTCAAACCGTTCTTGTCTATCAGTATATAATGCAGGTCTATGGTCAACACCTCAAAGAGCATGGATATAAAAAAAGATATAAATACTGTTCGTTTTCTCACACAAACCGCTCGTTTCGATGTCGTAGGCCATCAATGTGTACTTACATTTATGAGTCATTAAATCATGTTTAATTTGGACTTCTCTGTGCATGCTCTTTGAGGTGGTGACCATAGACCTCCATTATATGACTGACAGACAAGAACGGTTTGACCTAAAAATATCAAAATTAAAACTACTGTGGAAACAAAGACACCTACATTTTGGATGTCCGTAAGGTAAGCTAAAACATACCAAAATTAATTTCAAAGTGAACTATCCCTTTAAGGCCATTGCACAGTCCAAAATTTTCGTATGCATTTTTTCATATTTGTGATTCGGTGGCTCTGAATGGTCAAAACATCATTCAAACTGCTTGCTACGGATGTGAAAATGCAGAAAATCGATTCGAATTTTTTAATGACGGATGAAAGTTTCGAAAACTTTCAGACTCAGTGTGCAAGGGCCTCAACTCCAGTCTTCAGCGTCACATGATCCTTCAGAAATCATTCTAATAGGCTGATTTCATTAAGCAGCTCAACTGCTTTCAAAATTGATCTTTCTGTGCAAACCATGAGATTCTTTCAAAAGAACAACATTCATTTAAAATAGAATACATTTTGTAACTTTTTAAATGTCTTTACTGTCACTTTTAATCATTTTAAAGCATTTGTGCTAAAAAAAAGAAAAAAAAGAAACTGTTTTTATATATTCTTTACAATAAATAAATACAGACCCCAAACTTTTAAATGGCAGTGACTAGACTTGAGAAAATAAGAAATATTTTAATTAATAAAACCCACTCATTTCCTTTGTGTTCAACAGAAAAAAGACAGTAATACAGGATTGAACATTTCTATTATTTTGAAGTTACAGAGTCTCGCACCTTGCCGTGGTTTTGCCGTTTGTACTGAAGCATTTCTTGGATGTAAAGGCTGAAGGTGAGGAAACTCTCGGCGAGGTGATGGCTGAGTTCCTCCACGCTCAACAGACGCGGCTGCTCACTTAGTGTTTCTCTGTGACAACATACGCAAATTAACTTGCACAGTCAGGGCAAATTTATTAAAGAAACCATCTTAAAGGGTTAGTTCGGTATTCTACACTTTTTTACAACAGGAGTAGCTCACTTTTCAAAAAACTTTTGCTGATAATCTACTCACCCCCATGTCATCCAAGATGTCCATGTCTTTCTTTCCTCAGTCGAAAAGAAATGAAGGTTTTTGATGAAAATATTCCAGGATTTTTCTCCATATAATGGACTTGATTGTGAACCAAACGGTTCAAGGTCCAAATGAGAGTTTCAGTGCAGCTTCAAAGGGCTTTAAACGATTCCAGACGATGAATAAGGGTCTTATCAAGCGAAACTAATCTTTTTTGAGTAATTTCGTTCATTTAGTGGAATGAACCAAATGACTCGAAAAAAGATTTGTTTATTTTGATGAACGAGTTTAAAAAGGAGAGTGACAAACACTCATCACAGAACAGAGCAAGGTGAGCATTTGTGCTTTTAAAACTTTTATTTATTTTTATTTACTTTTTAAATTGTTTCGCTAGATAAGACCATCGTTCATCGTCTGGTGTCGTTTAAAGCTGCACTGAAACTGTCTTTTGGACCTTGAATCGTTTGGTTCCCAATGAAATCCATTATATGGAGAAAATTCTGGATTGTTTTCATCAAAAACCTTAATTTCTTTTCGACTGAAGAAAGAAAGACATGGACATCTTGGATGACATGGGGGTGAGTGAATTATCAGCAAAAGCTCAGGAGAGCAGCATTAGTCCAAATTTCAATCTTAGTCTAAAATCTAGACCGTTCTATTTCATCAGAAACGATCTTAAAACAGGCCTTTAACTGTCAAATCCCGAACTAACCCTTTAACATACAGCAAATAAGATAATATGAAATGGATCAGTCCACACTTATGGGACGGGGGTGCTGTTGAGACATGCAGAGATTATTCAAGACACATACCGCTCAATGACAGGCTCCTCTGGATGCCGGACTGCAGAGAACAGGACAAACATGAGTGAGGACAAAATAAAACAAACAGAGGCCACTGCAAATCTTATAGAATAACAAATATATCTTTTTTTTTCTGGCAAATGTGCATTTGAATCAGTCATTAGGCTCCCTGGACTAGTTTTGCAATCCCTCCTTGTTTCACGACAACACAGAGATGTTTTACAGTAATACTGTCTGCAATAGTTCGTCAAAACACTGTGTAGTGTATCCGTGGATTACCAGTGATCTGTGGAAGCTTGTCTTTCCATCTCTCCAGTAAAGTCAGTCCGATGAGGAGACACGCTCAGGAGGAACAGGGGTCTCAAAGATGTGGACGTCAGGAGCCTAAAACACACACACACACACATCTATGAAATATTCATTTTCAATTATAAAAACAACATGTGACTCACTCATATGTAACATCCAATGTCATAATGTACCAGTTCCTGAAGAGTAAAAGTAAGTTTAATTGTCATTGTATTATTACTATAGATAAATATTTGTTTATCATAAATGTGTGTGTGTGTAATAAAAAAATTTCAAAAGTTTGGATACATTACTATTAAAAACATTATGAAATGTTATTGACATTTAAAATGATGCTTTCCTGTGATGCAAAGCTGAATTTTCAGCATCATTACTCCAGTTTTCAGTGTCACGTGATCCTTCAGAAATCATTCTAATATGACGATTTGATACGCAGTTACGCTGCTTAATATTTTTTTGGAAACTGTGGTACTTTTTTCAGGATTCATTGATGAAAATAATAGTTAAAAATAAGAGAATTTATTCAAAATATTAATCTTTTCTAACTATATAAATCACTACTGTCACTTTTTATCCATTTAACAAAAAGAAAGAAAAACATTACTCAGCACAAACTTTTGAACAGTAGTGCATATTTTTACAAAAGATTTATATTTTAAGTAAATACTGTTCTTTTTTAACTTCCAATCGAAGAATCCTGAAAAAAAATATTGATAATATTGATTGATGTTTTTAAAATTTTGACTGGTACTGTGTATGTATGTATGCATGTCTGTATCCATGTATTTATGTATGTATGCGTGTACATGTATGTGTGTATGTATGTAATGTGAATGTATGCATGCATGTATGTATGTGTGTATGCATGTATGTAATGTGAATGTATGTATACATCTATGCGTGTATGCATGCATGTATGCAATGTGAATGTATGCATGTGTGTATGTATGCATGTATGTAATGTGAATGTATGTATACATCTATGCGTGTATGCATGCATGTATGCAATGTGAATGTATGCATGTGTGTATGTATGCATGTATGTAATGTGAATTTATGTATGAATGTATGTATGTATGTATGTATGGATATATATATATATATATATATATATAGATATATATATATATATATATATATATATATATATATATATATATATATATATGCACACTATAATATAATCGATGGTAATAACACAATAAATACCCAAAACAAACATGCTATGACTGGTAATTGTCTAATAACAAACCATAATCATACACCATGGTATTTAACCCTTACAAACAAGTACCATGGTATGACCATGTTTTTTAGACATGACACAATCACAGTTCAATAAACATATCGATTGTATTCTTAAATCTTTCAGAGCAGTGTGAATACCATAAATATGGGAAAACATTCATCATAGCATCACAGTACCATGATATTAGTCTCAAACACACCACGACTGTATTATGGTACTGGCATATTACTTTTGCAATACAGTAGTATGCCACAGTAATCATGTGGTGATATTTAGGTACAGGATGACTTCCATATTCATGTCCCGTGTGATAATTAAAATAAACGCCCAAACCCCATAGTACTAGAGTGGTAGTTGAATGTATAATCTGATTAATTACCATGACATTTACATGGTTCTCCAAAAATACCATGGCACTAGCACATGTCCATAGAACGCTAATAGTAATAGCACTGTGAAAGTAGCAAACACGGAGCAACTTCGACCTGAAGCATCTGCTAACGAGCAGATTAGCCAGATTAACACCGTCCCTTCCAAATGAACATCTTTATTCGCGTGTGTCTCTCACCAGAACAGCGTGTTGAGCGTGAGCGCGGCGATGATGCTGTGCAGCGGCCTCTCCCACACCAGCAGCCGCTGAGCGCAGCTCACCGCGGGCTCACACTGCGACAGCCAGCCGCGCAGACGCTCCCTCAGACGCCGCAGCTCCGGATCATCCTCGGCGCTAACGCCGCCACCGGGCGCGGGGAACCAGGCCTCCAGACCCGCCGCCGAGGAGGTGGAGCACACCGAGGCCCGTCTGCTCGCCATTGTCTCTTGTCCAGTGTTGTTTGTGTGTGTGTTGTTGATGATGATGATGACGGGGCTTGGTCAGGAGAGGCTCGTCATAGATTATTAGAAAAACAGAAACACACAGTGGATCTTACAGGCTCTTACAGTGTCACATGCTCAGTGTTTACTGCGCTCGTGAGGGACATCTGCTGGATGCAGCACAAACTGCAACTTGACATTAGATTGTTTATTTACCAATTATTGTTTGTTTTTATTTATTATAGTACGTATTCAGTAGCCCTCAAACCGTCACTTTATAGCCTTTAATCCTGTAATTGTGGACAAACGTGGGCACAGAGGACTCAGGTGTGATCCTAATTTTTATTTATTATACATGTTATATCACTGTCTTCGATAAAGTTTTGTCTATCCATTTATGTTATGGTGTTTTTTATAATTTGGGGTGTATTTTTTTATTTATTTACATCAAAAAGTAACTTTATGTAAATTATGCTTATTTTGTTTTTTTATATTTATTTTTTTAACTACATTAAAATATGATTCTAATAAGTTCTTAGAGCTAAAACCTAAAGATGAAGTGACTTTGCTGTCACCTGGTGTCTTATTTTGGCTTATTTTAGAATGCTCTAAATTACATTTTTTTCCATTCATTTCTATGGGTGCCCATTTTTTGACCCAAATACAAGATTAAGGAGTTTTTTTCACCCACTTAACATTGTAGAATTGAGTCAAAATAAATTGTGTGTTCAGGAGGCAAACTTAGGAAAAGTAGCCAAGTCTTGTACCGCTCAGATCAAGGGAAGTATTTTTAAAAAATAAATCAAAACTATTTTGCCCACATTTGTCCAGAATACGGTTTTAGGGTTAATAATTTGATTTCTATTTTTAGAAATAGAATTGTATTTATACAGAGATTAAAATAGAACTATTTCAGTGTAATTATATTATGTTATTGAATAATGTTAAATCCTTTATTTTATATATATATATTTTTTTAAATAATATAATTAAAATATGTTATAATTATTATTAAATACCATTTAATTAAATATGTATAGTTTAATACATATTTCAATAACATTATTAACACTTAAAATAAAATGTTATTAATTAAACAAAATGTTTTATTTTTTTAGTTTGTTTAATTTCTTAATATGTGTATTTTATTAATTTAGAAATAAAATGAGCAGCTAAAATGGTTAGGATTAGACAACAGAATTTTATATATTTATATATATATATATATATATATATATATATATATATATATATATATATATATGGTATAATAGGGTAGAATATAGATGTTAGTACGGCCCTGGTAATTGTCTAATAACAACATATATCATTTTGAACATATATCATATTATTAAATCTTTCAGGACAGTCTAAATACCATCTGTATATGAATATGGCAAACAGTGTATGGCATACAGTATATCAAAGTACCATGTTATTACAGTCTCATCCCATGACTGTACTACTGTACTGCCAATTACTTTTTTATTAGTATGCCACAGTAATCATGTGCTAATATTATGGCACTGGAATGACTAGCATATTCATGTACCATGATATTTATGATACATGTGCAAAACCCATGGGATTAATTACCATAATATTTACATGGTTCTCGAAGAATAACATGGTATTGCAATTTCTCAGTTTTAGATTTCATATTTCTTTTTATTTGTAGTGGACAATCAGACATAAAAAGCACAAGGAATTATTTATTAAAAAAAAACAACAACATGATAATCTTTGCTATACATTTCATAACAGCACAAAATGACAAACTAGATGATCAATTTGATCAAAATCCCAAGCCTTGTGTGCTCACAATCACGCAACAATTCTCTTAGTCAGTACTCACCATAAACCATTTCTCAGTTAAATGAGAAATATATTGTTTAATATATTATACACTCTACATACTCCAATGTAAATGTATGATGTAAAAAAGATATTCTTTCTTCATTCTTGCTTGCTTATATTCTATCCTCTTTGGATATCTGAAACAGGAAAAGAGAATACACTTACAAAGAGTAGACTAATATTACCATGCTTTTTGAGTTTTATAATAGCATGGTTTTCCTTCAAATAATCTGTAGAACAGCCACAATATCAGCACAGGGAAGTAAGTGGCTGTTTGTTGACATTATACGGTTTCCAAATGCTCTGGTGTTAAATGACCATGACAAAGGGACCTGGGGTCACGACCCTGACCTACCAGGGTATTCTCTTCTCAAACATTCACATACTCATACAGCCAACAAACAGGTCATGCACAAGCATAACGAATGCAGGGAGTACACTATTCATCAGCAATTTTCTATAATTAGTATTGCATATGGGCGTTTACAGTTATTTTCATTGTTCAGTGGTTGTGAATACACAAAAGTAGAATGAAAATGCATCAGCATTGTGGAGAGCCAATGTTTTAGGAGTTTCATGGGTTCATTCATGGGTGCTGGAGCTTAACATAGCAGAAGACATAACATGATATCATCAGACGATATAATATATAATGATAATAAAGAGTATGATTATATAATGATTATAAAGAGTATATTAATAAAGAAACATAATACTGAGGTGTAATTTGCCAGTACTAGTAAAACATTCGAACACACCTGTAAATGTGATTTGTATACAAAATATAAATTAGGCATATGTCTAAATTTCTATATGATCGAAATTCCATTTAACAACAAAAACATAAATAAATTAGGGTTGTCAAATGATTAATCGCATCCAAAATAAAGGTTTGTGTTTACATAATATATGTGGGTGTGTATAATTATTTTGTTTATATATATATGTATATATATAAATAGACACACATGCATGTATATTTAAGAAAAAAATATTATTTATGTATACAATATTTATATTTACATATCATATAAATTATATATAAATCTATATTATATACATGAACATATTTCTTAAATATATACAAGCATGTGTGTGTATTTATATATATAAAATAATTATTTACACAGTGCACCCACATATATTATGTAAACACAAACTTTTATTTTGGATGTGATTAATCGTGATTAATCGTTTGACAGCACTAAAATAAATAAATAAATAAATAAATAAAAATGAGTATTATTGTTATTATATATTTATTCAGAAAAATGAACTTAATTGTTTGTTACTTCAATTAGTATTTTATTATTATTCAAATAATAATAATTATTACTATATTAGACTATATTTGTATTATTATACTATATTATATATTTGTACTATATTTTATTATTTAAATTAATTTATTATTATTTGTATTGGTGAACCCCATGACAATAGTGTGTCATGCAACCAATGATATAGAGAATATAATTTATTTTAACAATGTTTTTTGATCAATATATAATTCACTGTATGTTAATTTATAGTTTTGATGACTTTACTTTAGGACTAAGTCCTAAAAAAGAATGAGCAGGTGTGTGCAAACCTT
Source organism: Hybognathus amarus (assembly GCA_030378365.1). Lineage (NCBI taxonomy): Eukaryota > Metazoa > Chordata > Actinopteri > Cypriniformes > Leuciscidae > Hybognathus > Hybognathus amarus. Next base: position 104,975 of record JAQIUQ010005788.1, on the reverse strand, counting down.
TGACTAGTACTGTATGCCGTAGCAATGCATGTGTTGGCAAAGCTATGCTAGGAAGGCAGAGTAAAGCCTACCTGGATACTAGTGCTGGTTAGATGAGGGAACAGAAGAAAACACATCCTCTCAGGTTAGGAAAACAGAGCATCAATACCTGCTGGAGATAAGACTATAGCCTGCAGCAGGTCTGAGAGAGAGATTATTCCCCGAACCACGTCATCTCTGTCCACAAGTACCAGCCTATGGACCTGGACAGAGCCAAGATAAAACATCTCAGAGAAAACACACACACTAAAATTAAAACATAAAATGTAACAAAATAAAAGTTAAAGTCACCATGAAATCAAACTTGACAACTCTTATTTATTTTATGGAATATTGCAGTGCACATTACTTTTTTTTTAATTCATAGGCCCTTGTCATATTTAATCAAAGTAAATCCAGATCAAAGATTTCACTCGGATATACACTCTCTTAAAAGGATTATTAGGAACACCTGTTTAATTTCTCATTAATGCAATTATCTAATCAACCAATCACATGGCAGTTGCTTCAATGCATTTAGGGGTGTGGTCCTGGTCAAGACAATCTCCTGAACTCCAAACTGAATGTCAGAATTGGAAAGAAAGGTGATTTAAGCAATTTTGAGCGTGGCATGGTTGTTGGTCGGTCTGAGTATTTCACAATCTGCTCAGTTACTGGGATTTTCACGCACAACCATTTCTAGGGTTTACAAAGAATGGTGTGTGAAAGGGAAAAACATCCAGTATGCGGCAGTCCTGTGGTCGAAAATACCTTGTTGATGCTAGAGGTCAGAGGAGAATGGGCCGACTGATTCAAGCTGATAGAAGAGCAACTTTGACTGAAATAACCACTCGTTACAACCGAGGTATGCAGCAAAGCGTTTGTGAAGCCACAACACGCACAACCTTGAGGCGGATGGGCTACAACAGCAGAAGACCCCACCGGGTACCACTCATCTCCACTACAAATAGGGAAAAGAGGCTACAATTAGCAAGAGCTCACCAAAATTGGACAGTTGAAGACTGGAAAAATGTTGCCTGGTCTGATGAGTCTCGATTTCTGTTGAGACGTTCAGATGGTAGAGTCAGAATTTGGCGTAAACAGAATGAGAACATGGATCCATCATGCCTTGTTACCACTGTGCAGGCTGGTGGTGGTGGTGTAAAGGTGTGTGGGGGATGTTTTCTTGGCACACTTTAGGCCTCTTAGTGCCAATTTGGCATCGTTTAAATGCCACGGATTGTTTCTGACCATGTCCATCCCTTTATGGACACCATGTACCCATCCTCTGATGGCTACTTCCAGCAGGATAATGCACCATGTCACAAAGCTGGAATCATTTCAAATTGGTTTCTTAAACATGACAATGAGTTCACTGTACTAAAATGGCCCCACAGTCACCAGATCTCAACCCAATAGAGCATCTTTGGGATGTGGTGGAACGGGAGCTTCGTGCCCTGGATGTGCATCCCACAAATCTCCATCAACTGCAAGATGCTATCCTATCAATATGGGCCAACATTTCTAAAGAATCCTTTCAGCACCTTGTTGAATCGTAGAATTAAGGCAGTTCTGAAGGTGAAAGGGGGTCAAACACAGTATTAGTATGGTGTTCCTAATAATCCTTTAGGTGAGTGTACATCACAATAGGGAAGAAAAGACTATTGCAACTTCTGTTCCAATTAAATGACACTTGTTATTGACACTTGATTTCCAACTGTAAGTCATTTAGCCAAAGTAAACATCTCAGAAATAATGAGCAGCCTCAGATTAGATTGAAGACACGTCCTTACCTCTGCCTTGACTATTCTGTCAATAACAGTTTCCAAAGTCTCGTCAGGGTAACATTTAATGACTCCTTCCACATAACAGCGCCTCCGCCGCACTGCCTCCTGCATGCTCATGCTCAGGTTATTGTAGGTTTTCTGTGCTGCAAGATTCTGTAAGAAGAAACAGAGACACAAGATCTCTCAATAACCCAGTGCTGCTTTTAATATCTGAAATTAAAAAAGAAGAGATTCTCACAATCACATCAAATCTGGAATACAGAGCAACCACTTTGCCTGCAAAACAAAACAGAAGGAAGGGAAGCACATTTATTTTGTACTGTAACACATTCATTTCTGAGTTATTCATTGAGTTAAGTGTACCGTTGTCATCCACCACTGGGAGAGCGGACACACGTCGCTCAACAAACACGGAAAGGGCATCGTACACAGTGGCCGTCTGTGAGACTGTGGCCACTTCTGTGAAAGTTCCTATTCCTGCATCTTTAATTTGCATTTTCAAGAAGCGTGGCTTGGGCACTGCGGCTTCCTAGAGATGAAAAGAAAAACATATTTATACAAAAACCTGCTGATCTGGAATATGATGTCTTGATGCCAAGAACTTGTTTGTTTTCGTCTTACAAATAAATGAAGGAACTTGAGGATTCTCTTATGGGTGAGTATGTGAAGGACATTTCCAGACTCTGGGTCGATGACCGGCAGCCTGTGGATTTTGTATTTCAGTAAAGAGTAGACGGCATCAAAGAGGCTGTCAGAAAAATGTAGAAATATAGATTATATAATACATATTATAAATAGATGCACTACTGTTTAAAGGTTGGGGTATGTTTTAGCTTACCTCAAGGGCATCCAAGATGTAGGTGTCTTTGTTTTTTAATATATTTTTAGGTCAAACCATTCTTGTCTGTCAGTCATATAATGGATGTCTATGGTCACCACCTCAAAATCCAAATTAAGCATGGTTTAATGACTCATAAATGTAAGTACACACGAAAACGAGCGGTTTGTGTGAGAAAACGAACAGTATTTATGTCATTTTTACCTCTTGTAACCACAGCCACGTCCAAGTGATCAGAGGGCGAGGGCGCGGGCGCTTTGTTTCTACAAGAGGTAAAAATTATATAAATTCTGTTCGTTTTCTCACACAAACCGCTCGTTTCTGGTCTTAGGCCATCAATGTGTACTTACATTTACAAGTCATTAAATGATGTTTAATTTGGACTTCTCTGTGCATGCTCTTTGAGGTGGTGACCATAGACCTCCATTATATGACTGACAGACAAGAACGGTTTGACCTAAAAATATCCAAATTGAAACTACTGCGGAAACAGAGACCTACATCTTGAATGCCTTTGAGGTAAGCTAAAACATACCAAAAAATAACTTCAAAGTGAACTATCCCTTTAAACGGATAGAAAGTGAGTAAAATGCTGTTCTAAGAAATACATATTTTTTAAAAAAATAAGCAGCACCACTGTTTTTAACATTAACAAGAAATGTGTCTTGATTAGAATGATTTCTGAAGGGTCATGTGACCCTGAAGACTGGAGAAATGATTTTGAAAGAATTTAAATATATTCAAATAGAAAACTATTATTTTAAAACATGCATTAACACTTAAAAACATAAACAAATCATACAGACCCCAACATTTTGAATGGTAGTGTAAACATGAATATCTATTTTGCATCTTATATATAAGTTACAATTATAATTCGTATGTATAACAAACGTACATGGCACCAGGAACCCTGGCACACTTACATAACTCAAACTGTGTTTTTAATACCTCGCATCAGGCGTGATACTGATGAGATATTGATCGTGATATTTCAGATAGACGTCTACAGAATGACAAAAGAAAGAGAAAAACATTGGAAAAAATCAAACGCAAGTCGTTCATCTCAGGTGACACTGTGCAGTAAATTTGCTCTATAATCACACAATGACAGCTGCGTGAGATATATATCAAGCCCTGTGAACATACAGCCCGCCTGATAATGTTTCAATACTAAATATGTCATCCTAACATCTGAAGTGATGAAAAAAATAGGGACTAAGGGAAAAAATGGGCTGTCAAAAGCATATTTTCTGTCTTTTTTGATCCAGCACATTTTACAAATTAAATGCTTTAGTAAGTCAAACCCAGATAAAAAAAAAAACCTAGATAAAACTGGTAATGTCCGTCCTTATAGCTGTACTAGACAACATCCCAACATCATCCGTGTAGTTCAGATTATTTACTTTGAAATGAATCACCTCTCCATGTCTCAATCTTGTGCTCCTCCAGTTCATAGATCTGAACCTACAAGTGAAAGAAAGCACCTGTAAAATATATAATATTATACAATGTAACATAAATGTATACATAAATATCAAAGGTTATATATATATATATATATATATATATATCAAAGGTTTGGGGTCAAGATTTTTTAATGTTTTTGAAAGAAGTCTCTTATGCTCACAAAAATAAAGTAAAACAGTAATATCGTGAAATATGATTTACAATTTAAATAGTTTTTTGATTTGAATATTTTCAAAATGTAATTTTGCAAAGCTGAATTTCCAGCATCATTACTCCAATCTTCAGTGTCACATGATCCTTCAGAAATCATTATAATATAATGTATGAAAATGTTATTTTTATTAATGTTGAAAACACTATTTTTGTGGAAACTGTGATACAGTTTTTCAGGTTTTCAAGGTAAGTTGAAAGAATTTAAAGGAAATCTATTTCCCGATTGTAACCTTATAAATGTCTTCAGTCACTTTTAATCGATTTAATGCTTTTTATTTTAATGCTGAATAAAAGTATTAATTTCTTTCAAAAGAACTGACCCCAAAAGTTTAAACAGTAGTGTATATTTAAACATATTTAAGAAATTACTTATCTTTATAACTATTAAATAAATGAGGGGTATTATTGAGAAGACAACCCATATCTGGAATTATAGTCAAAGCTGATGAAAAGCTTTAACTGAGTTATAACTAAGTACTAACCCTGAATCTATCCATATACAAGACCGCAACCCATGTGGTTACTTTAATATTACCAGTACTTTCTAGGGATGCACCGATATTAACATTTTGCCCGATAACGATAACCGATAATTCTTTATACTTGAAAGCCGATAACCGATATATTGGCCGATAAATCTAAATCCAAATTTTTATTCCATTTTTGACAGCCTGATTACAAAAACAAAAGTCTCACAATTAAAATCCATATCCCAATCACATTATATAGTTTACATGGACTATATGACAAACTTGAACCGCACTAAACTGCATTTTCCTTTTTTATCCAATCATATTTTAAGCAATTCCAAACCATCATGTTAAACAGTGCACATCTGAAGAGTCTCAGCTGAAGGAAATAATGCATTATTTATCAGCTTTAATATATCGGCCTAATTTTCTTATCAGGCCGATAACGATAACACTAAAAATGAACATATATCGACAGATACCGATATGGTGGCCGATATATCGTGCATCCCTAGTACTTTCTTTGGAAACCATTAGTATGAAAAAAGATTGTGGTTGAATGCTACTGACAAAGAAACAATATCTGTATCATGCAGCATTATGTGGACAGTCAATGCAGAAATCAATATGATTCAAACCATGAAGGACAACACAAGAGAAGAGGCAGGGATCGCAACCCACCATAGGTGACCTGTAATACCGATGAAGAATATTGATAAAATCTGTGATTGTCAGCATACCTGAGAAAATGGCAAGGAAATGAAGTAAACACTACGAAAGAGAACAAATCATGAAGATAAAAATAATACGCACAGGCTCAGCAGGGTCAGTCTTACCCACAAACCTCTGCAGTTTGTTGTCCCAGAGTGGGGCCGCTCTCAGGCCATTCGCCACCAAAGCAAAGAAGGCCTTCTTCACCTGTGTTGATACAACAGATGTGTGATCACCTCCTCCAAACAAATATTTGATGTCAACGAGAATCACATTTTAAATCATGTTAAACGATAACAGCCAGGAAATGTACTGCATCCCAACCGGCAGCGTGGTGTCAAAAACGACCAGTTTGCAGCTGGTGGGAATCGCGTCGTAACAACAGTGTTTCTTCATGAAGGTCATATACGCTTCTGCATTCGGATCGGGGTCTGGAAGGACATGAAACAACACAAAATCACTTCTTCATTTTCAAAATGCCTAAGAACCTAAAGCAGTAGCACCTCATTGCAGTACACGAGATCCAGGGGGCGGAGTCGGATTCAGATCTGAGGGGTGGAGCTGGGTAGGTTTAGGGGTGGGTTTAAGGATAAGGGGTGGAGCTGGGTAGGTTTAGGGGTGGGGTTAGGGATCAGGGGGTGGAGATGGGTAGGTTTAGGGGTGGGTTTAAGGATAAGTGGGTGGAGTTGGGTAGATTTAGGTGTACGTAAGGTGGGAGGAGTTGGATCTGGATCTGACTCCTCCCCATGGATTTCATGTTCTGGACCATCTCACCTAAAGTGCTGGATGCAAATTCTCATGATTTCTGAAATGTGCGTTGCCCTACCTGTGCTGTTCATTATATAGTCCTCACGGCAAACGTCCTGCCAAAAACAATCATGTTGACATTATCATTATGTTGTTGATGACTATAATTATGCGCTCAGAAATTAAATGAAAGAATTGTAATTACGTGCACTAATAATAATGCATATCATAACTGTTTTATGTGCATCGTTTTATCAAAACAGTAGCTTTCATTACATGTCAAAAGTGATATTGCTTTGCTACATCATCAATTACAAAAAGTAGTTGGTGTATCAGATCAGATAGAAGAATTATGGTACTTTAATACAGCATAGGGCTACCATAGATTACAATTTGTGCGTCATTTGACTTCCAAACCACTATGGTTTTACACACACACAAAAGTAATACACAGTAGCACCATGGTGTTTTTTGTAAATAACGTAAAAATCGGGTATTACCATGTTGCCACTTGTAAAAACATGATGCGTACGTTGAGCTCTTGCATTTTTCATTTTCTCAAGCCTTTATTTTACAGAATGCATCAGACGCTGATTTACACCCTGAAGAGAAGGTTTATTACCTGCTGTCGCTTACCTGCGTGTCAGTGTCCATTTGTGCGTGTGCACTACAGTCGAGCTCCAGTGTGCACATCTCCACGTCCTGCGCATGCCCACTGATCCTGCTTCACCAGAGCTATATTAGGACCGCGGCCGCTATCAAAACGCAGAATGGCCGATGGACAGAGACAAAGGAAAAGCAACGACGCTCTGGTGAAAATAAGATTATCTATTTTAGGATATGGCTGTAGGAGTCCTGGTAAATCTGGCGTAAATATGTCTGTTTTGACACTGACAGACAACACGAAACGAGAGCTGGCATGTAGGACTAGGAGACGAGCGCGCGCACGTTATTCCAAATATAGCGCGTGGCCTGTGTGAAATGCGCGCGACCACCCATTCCTTCGTGAAGGGTCCAAAATTAAATGTCACACCTGCCAAAAGGCAACTTAGAAATGTATTTGATATTGCTGAAAATATTTAGTCATTTAAATGAGTTTTAATATAATTTACATAAAATATTTAATACCTTTTGATCCTGTGACAGTCTTTTAAGTATGAATGCACGATATCGGCCGATATGTTCAGCTTTAATGTTATCATCAGCCCGATAAGAAAAATTGTCTGATATATAAAGCTAAATTTATTCTCAAATTATATAAAAATTTGGATTTAGATTAATCTGTCGTGGGGACTGCATTTGACAACTTTTTCAATTGTATACCACAAATGTAAATGACAACAATAAAAAGACATACAAACCAGGATTGAGATTAAGATGTTTTTATTACTTCCATTGTTGCAGCTATATGTTCTTTTATAATTTCTATACAAAATGTACAAAATGGGACAGAAAATATAAGTCATGAAAATAGTCAAATATTTGTCAAGAACAAATTATGGTGGATATGTAAGAGATCACCAAATCAGGTGTTAAATGGAGCATTTTTATGTCCAAGCCCTAATAATATATAATTTTCTTTATTATATTTAAAAGAACATGAAAATAAAGCCAAATTAAACTTAAAGTCAAGCAATGAACCCAAGCCTGTTCAGCAATTCCAATATGTTATTACTTTAGGATATCAAAATATCGAGGATTTGTACAAAACGGTTGCATTCGATGATGAATGCTTTGTGGATGATGTGTATCAACTATCTGAACATTAGAAATCTTAGATCCATCTTAAACTAAGTTGTATAACTGACATTGCAAAACTGATCCCTTTTTGCTTTTGTTTTCTTTTACCCGTCCTCTCTGAAACCAAGTGAACAAAACCAGGCTTAATTTCAAACAATTTCCCAACTTGAAAATAAAGGCTTTCACAGGAAGAAACTCCTTAACAATACAGCCCTCCTCAGCCAAATAAACTATTCAAAACATGAGCACGCACTTCCAGCATAAGAGCAGACCCTTGTGTTAACTTATTGAACTGCTTATCATTGTTTTTGTTTGGGTGCTTTCATGTAACAGCAAAAAAAAAGACCCGTCCGCTGGAAAAAAAAGAAAGCCTGTTCATTCGTACTGCATTAGCGTGCACTGCATCACACACGTCAAAATTCACTGTCGATCAGCGTATGCCACTTCTGTAATAAACCTCCCCACTACCCTCTCTCCAACATACTATCCCACCACAACCCGGTTATAACCAACCTACATCACTGGTTCATTTACAACAAGGAAAACCAAGGGAGTTGACTGCGTATGTAAACTTAGCTGGCTTTATTTTGCCATAGGACTCATCTAACCGGGCATTAGAAGAGATGGCAATTTCCCAAATGGCAAAGTAGTCTCTGGGCAACACCCATGTCTTTGAAATGGTGGCATTGAGCTAACATGGGGGTCTGGAAACATCAGGCCAATGCTAAACTGACCTAACCCAAGCCAATGTGCAGAGAGGCGAGCATACCACGGTGAGGAACTAGTCGAGCCATTGCGATCCATTGCGAATTGGGGGAAACCGCCTGTGTGACCGTGACAGACCACTTCAGATACCAAACAGTCATTTTGTGGCTGGATGTCTAACGAGGGGTTTGAGTAGGAAAAAGTAGAGAGGATGGAGCCCCAGAGGCAGAGCACCATGTTCTGATAGGATGAAGAGGTAGGAACCTGCTGCTCTGGCACGACGGTGGGCCGCGGCTTCATGCTGTCGTTGGTCAGGACACAGCAACTGAGGTCTAAGGTCGGCCATGGCATGTCCAGCAAGAGCTCAGGAAGGACAGCTGGTGTCTGAATGGACGTGTGCTTAATCGGGTCCAAGTAAGTGTGGCTGGTATTGGGAAGACGGCTGAGCTGGTGGATGACAGCGGAAGAAGCGATGAGACCGGCTACGCTAGTCAAGTACAGGAGACCCAACATACAGGTAATCTGAAGGAAGACAAAGAACACAATAACGGATTAAACATAGGGCTGCACAGTTAAACATTATTGATATAGCTTGGTGCGGTTATCACATCGCAAAGGATGTGAACAAATATATGCGCTGCAGGTTTTATAGTGAAGTGTGGCACTGTGATCATTCACACACAAAGCAACTACTGATAACAGTGTTTTCAGTGGCTCGGTATGCAGTAAATGTTGCTCCACATTAACTCAACAAGTGCTGAGAGTTTGCTTTGTTTATAACATGCATTTGAAAATGAAACACACCATCTTTTCAAACTGATAATAATGAGAAGTACTGTAAAGGCGCCCTTTTTTTACCGACAAAAAATTTTTACCGACAAAATTAAAGCTCAATGGTTTGAAATAAAAGAAATTACAGTATAAATTATATATTATAATTACAGTATAAATTATATATTATATAATATATATTAGTATTGAAATTATTTTTTTATTAGTATTGTAATTATAATTTTAGTATTATAAATTTCTTCTTAATTACTAATTTATTTTACAGTGAAATATTACAGTAGTAATATGTATTTTGTTTAATAAATTAGTGGTAAAATTGTGATATTATATATCTTCTTATTTTATAGTTAAATCAATATATCAATGAACATGTTTGTAGCCACACTACAAACCATGCACAGGAAACACTTTAAAAAGCATTTATTTTATGCTTTTTCCAAATTAATTGGATTTTTTCTCCTCAAATCGTGCAACCTCTAATTAAAGACGATTACAGATATTTTATCTTAAGCCATACAATTGCTTTAGTGTGAGGAACAGACCAAAATGTAAGCTGGTATTTGCTCCAAATCTTCTCTCTTAACCCAATATGAAATATCACTGATGTCAAAACAGCCAAATTTAAATAAAATGAGATTTGAGTGCAAATACGGGGAAGATTTTCAGCAAATAGCATAAGGTTTTAGATGACTTGGAGTACAATGCACATATTATATGTGCTACTTTTTTGGTGTATTTATGAGCCCATATGGGTTTAGCTATGATTGTTTACCTTGGTAAAGTGCTGGTAGATGGCTGATAGGGCTTCCCTCCAATTGGTTTGCTCCAACAGGACGCAGAGATCCGTGTAGGTGAACCAGCCTCGCTTCATACCTTGCCGCTCCGCAATGCTGCAGGGACAAAGCACATTGAAATACTTAATCTTTTTACATTGGATTTTACAACAAAATTAGCACATGACTCAGAACTTAAATGTCCTGCAACTTCAAAGCACTCTGACAAACACATTAGACTAAAAAGAGCAAGAGAGCCACTGCCCAAATTCAACTGATCATGCCATAACAAATCTTCTGTGAACTTTTGAAAAGAACAAAAATGCTGTGACCCCTTAATGGACAGTAGGGGTTTTCACTCAAAGCTTATAAGGATCATATTAGATGTATGGCACAGTAAGTGCATGTTAACCAACCTGGTTTCCACCTTACTGAGGACTTTAAAGAAGTCACTGGGCTCGGTGAAGAGGTTCCAGTCCTGTAAATATGAAAGATCTTGTTTCAAATCAATTTTAATAGAAAAATCACAACCAGCAATGAATCTTAGTCTAGTATTAGCCTAAAAAATTCATACTCAAATTAAAAGGACAAAACAAGCCCAACTACTTTAAATGGCTGTAGTTCTTTGGAAGGTCACACTTACGATCGCATTGAGGAAGTTCATCTCTAGAGTGTTGACAGTATGAACATCCAGTTTGGCCGCAGTACCCCATTCATCGTTGAAAACCTCCTCATCTTCTCCTTCATCATACAAATATTTACTGGCAACCATCTGGAGATGACAGGGGAAATTCAGAGAAATATGATGAAACAACAGCATCATTGAAATTGACCAGAATAGCAAAGCTAATAAAAATGCATGGATGTGAATACCATGGATATCAAAAAGAGGTCTGAGGATGAGATCTGTTGCAGGTATTCAGGGTTTCTGTGTCGCAGTCTTTCAATGTATATCAAGGCCAACATCATAGCGCAAGGAGATATACATGCTTCCCTGTAACACAAAAAAAGCATTTGATATTGATCCAGTAAATATTTAATATACAACAGTATGTATTGTGACGAGATTACATTTTGAAGTCAAAGATATAATAAGGCAATCCTACCTAGCCACATGTGCAGCATATTTCTTGTGAAGTTTCCTAATGGGACTTGGGGCAGATTTCTGGAGCAGTTCCACCGCAATATCTAGAATAAATACAACTATGAGTGAAGTGTATACTCAATCTAGCAGTAAACATCATATCTATAGAATATGCATGTTCAAAACTATCAACCCAAATCTAGGAATGCAATGTATGAAATACAAACTTTGCTTGACCCCAATCAATTCCATGCAAAGCAAAGTACAAATATGAGTAAAATGTTCCCCTGTGTGCAATTTTAGACTTCTAAATTAAACTATTGACTATTAAATTAAATAATTAACTTGTAAAAGACTCTTAGAATTGTAAATGGGAGAATAAGTCATAATAAATATATACTTAATTATTAAAATAAAAATTATCTTACAGTTAATTTAAATCACTTAAATATTTAAACAACACCATGCACATAATTGTAAATAACAATGTAAAAGGCAAAATTATTTAATTTAAATTATTAGATTAAAATATTGCGTAACTTCAAAATGTTTCAAGAAATATTCCACGTAAACACAGGAGACAAAACAAGCAGTTAGGTGAAGAAAATAACTTATATGACATTACATTAGTTGTACAAAAATGCAACAACACAGTAGTCAACATTTGAAGTGGATCAAAACCTTTCATGAAAATTATACATGTTCAATTATACGTATTATTCATGTCTTTGGACAACTTTGTTGACATTTTTAGGTCCACTTCAAATGTTGACAACTGTAGTTCGCACTAGTTTTACTAGTAAATTACTCACCTGTCATGGGACAAGATAAAGCATCCAACGGGCTGTCAGAATCAAGACCATAATACAGTCGTTTCCTTACTCTCTCTGACCAATGCTCGTGTTTTGGCAGGAACTGAACAACAAAGAACACAAAACATGTTAATGTCAGATACCAGTCTTCATAGTAATATTAAAAGAGGTATATTATGACTACTTAACATCATTAAAGCAATAACATAAGTACTGTTATTCGTGTTTCTTCACACCTAAACATTGGGCCTATGATGAAGCCTCGAACTAAGTTAGCATACTTAACGTTACAGTAACAAGTTACCCTTACATACTGCAAAAATTAGACATTTGCTGTATTTACGGTTAACGTTAATCATTTTCTGTCAGTCTAATATTTTAGGCTTTAAATGAAGGAAAACATTATCAAATATACAAGTTCTTGCATCAGTCAGTCTCGCGTGAGTGTCTCGATCACCCGCCAAAGCTGCGCAACCGGAACAAAAACATCCAAGATACTGACCGTAAACTCTTGAAAGTCAGAAAATGTGAACGTCCGCTCATCAAATAAATCGCCAAAATCCATTTTGGCCCTCCAACGTTCATTTAAAAGGACTGAAAACACAGAAAGACCGAAGAAAGGCGTCGTGGAGGCGCCCTCTCTCTACAGATAAGTTACGTTGCTACGGATTCAGAATCACAGTTACGCAAGTCAATGCGCTCAGCTGTGTAGAAATAGCATAAAGGAGCGTAAACTGCAGTTAGAGTGAGTTCTGACTGGGGCGGGACTTTTATTGGACGGAAGTTGGGTTCAAACATATTTATGGTTTCTAATCTGTAAGGTACAGTGAATATTTTTGTGTAAAATTGTATTCAAAGGCTAACGTTCCTGATATCATTGTTATCTATCTCGATGAAACACCGCTGTTGCTAATGGACCAATCGCAGCCGCCGTTATGAGTCGTTAAAGCGTTTTTTTAAAATAAATGAATTTAAGTTTGTGAAAGGAAAATTAATTTATATGTCGAGTAATTTACATTCTGTAAAATTTATTTAATATAAATTAAATTTTTTTTCAATTTGCAAATAGATTTGAGTTGAGTGTTTCGTCCTTTTGACCGTAAAGCGCCCACTAGAGGAAAGCAGCATATGTGTGTGTTACTTTTGAAAGATTTTTTTCTAGATCGGTTTGATATTTACCTGTCCTGTTATGGCAAAATCTTCATGATGTTCTTCATGCTTCTCTTCGCTTCTCATCCAATGTTCGCCTCACCCAGTCAAACGTCCAATCACATTACGTATTTAATATTCATGGGCCATATAGTTTTCAAAAAAAAATTATGGTAACAGGCAGAACTGTTGTGGGTACATTTCTGTAGGTGCTCTTTTTTGATCCAAATAAATAACTTTTTATTACACATTTCTTTAGTTTCATATATTGTGTATAAAAAAGATACCAGTAACCAATACCAATAACAATAATTAAACAAACACACACATATTATGTATTTATGTATGTGCGCATTATATATATATATATATATATATATATATATATATATATATATATATATATATATATATATATATATATTTATTTATTTATTTTTATAAACAAATATAAAGGGACTACATGTATTCTAAATTAATGTACAGTACAGACAATATTGTATGCACAGAATAATGGATTATCAACAAGCAGAGTAAACATTAATATATGCAAGTCTCTAACTTTATTGTAAAATAAAACACATTTATTTAGACTTTAGCCAGTCATAACTGAAATACTTTATACAAGGCTATTTTCCTTTTTCCATGACTAAAAACACATCACAATAACTCATTGCAACCATGTCCCCTGAGTTTAGTCAAAATGCTATAAAGTGAGTGATCTCCTTTGTCCCTTTAATGAACTGAAGTTGTACAGTACAATCTATTGCATCTAAGTACCACTCCACACACACACACAGCATAAGAAAATATGATCTTTAACCACACAAATGATCATAAAGACAGTAAAAAAAGTCAGACGAATGTGCATAATGTCTTAACGTAACATTACAATTGATTGACGTTTTCCCCTCTGCTTAAAACGTAATCCAACATTCAAATTTAATCTTAGCCTGTATAGAAATTCAAATATCAGCATTATTATTTTGTTGATATACAATGGCACCAGTAATAGAATTACCCATTTCAAATTAAATAAAGCCTCAAGAATATGAGCTTATTTACAATAACAAGCAGTTTTCCTCTTACAAAAAACAGCAATTCTGAAGCATCATCGAATCAATGCAACCACAGAAATTCATTTAAATAACAGAATGTACATTCATCATAATAAGGTGTCAGCAATGCACTGCCTAAAGTTATAGATATGGAGGGATTTATACAATGAACAACAACTCTGTCAGTCTTCGCTCATTAATGGCCATGATATTTATCATTATAAATGCACTTAGAATGAAATGAGTGGAAAGTGAATATATATATATATATATATATATATATATATATATATATATATATATATATATTTGCATTCACTTTCCACTCATTATATATTCAATATGTATATATATATATATATATATATATATATGTATATATATATATATATATATATATATATATATATATATATATATAAACTTTAAGGACTTCAGTCTCTTATAAATAAACCCTTAAGCAAAATGGGGCACTTTTAAGAACTGGCAAAAACATAAAATGTATACAATTAAATAATTATAAATCTAATACGCCTCGACAGCACTGGGTGAGCTTAAAATGAAAAAAAAAAAAAAAAAAAAAAACGGTTTTGTCGCCGTTCTCATCACGTATCTAGTGTCCCTTGGGTCCTGTTCCTGTAGTGGATGTTTGTGGCTGTAGTTTCTCAGATTTCCTGTCTTTAGTCTCGCTGTCAGAGGCGGAGTCTGACTCCTGCACCTGCTGCTGTTTCATCCACATGTCAGAGTACAGCCCTCCCTTCGCCAACAGCTCCTCATGCCTACGACAAGCAATAATACTGGACTTTAAACGGCATATTTCATGTATTAACGAGTCGGACTGTGTGTTCAGTGTAGTAGTGAATAAACTCACCCTCCTCTCTCCACAATCTGCCCATCACGAAGCACAAGAATCATGTCGGCCCCAATGACAGTCGACAATCTGCAATAGACATCAGAGATAGCATTATACACTAAAAAAATCCTGTAATGCATAAAAGACCTTAAAGGAGTAGTTCACCTTTAAAAAACATTTGCTGATAATTTACTCACCCCCATGTCATCCAAGATGTCCATGTCATTCTTTCCTCAGTCGAAAAGAAATTAAGGTTTTTGATGAAAACATTCCAGGATTTTTTTCTATATAATGGACTTCAATGGGAACCAAACGGTTCAAGGTCCAAAAGACAGTTTCAGTGCAGCTTCAAAAGGCTTTAAACAATTCCAGACGATGAACAAGGGTCTTATCAAGCGAAACGATCGCTCATTTAAAAAAGAAATAACAAAGTTTAAGTTTTATAAGCTCAAATGCTCGCTTTGCTCTGTTCTGTGATGCGCGTTCGTGACTCTCCTGGTTCAAACTCGTTCATCAAAATGAACGAATCTTTTTCAGAGTCGAATTCGTTCATTCCGTTTGTTGAGTGATCGTTTCACTTGATAAGACTCATATTCATCGTCTAAAATCGTTTAAAGCCCTTTGAACAGTTTGCACTGAAACTGTCTTTTGGACCTTGAACCGTTTGGTTCCCATTGAAGTCCATTATATGGAGAAAAATCCTGGAATGTTTTCATCAAAAACCTTAATTTCTTTTCGACTGAAGAAAGAAAGACATGGACATCTTGGATCATCTTTTTTAAAGTGAACTCCTTTAATATTATGTTTTATGAATTAATTATAATTGATAATTTATGGGAGTAGTCGTTTTGAGTAAAAACTCTCTTAACCCCTTGAAAGGCAAAGATCGGCAGTGGCCCATGATTATTGTTGTTCAAAATTCACTTCACACTCTCATAATTCATTTAATCATGTGTTTACCTGTGTGCCACCACAATAGTGGTTCTATTGGTGCAGACTTTAGCCAGCGATGCCTGGATATTTCGCTCAGTCTGTGTGTCTAGAGCAGACGTGGCCTATTGGTAGAGGATGAGAAAATTAGTCCATGTTAAAAATGAAAAGTACTCGAGTACCGGCCAGAAAACTGTTCATAACCAAAAAATAATTCTTACTAACCCCAAACTTTTGAACCTAAACTTGCTAAAACAAGTAAACTGGGATACTTCCCTTACCCTAAAACAACCGTGTATGTATTCTCCCATAATGCACTGGTGACGTACCTCATCGAGGAGGATGATCTGAGGCGCTTTGAGGATGGTGCGAGCGATGGCTACTCTCTGCTTCTCTCCTCCGCTCAACTTCAGCCCCCTCTCACCCACCTGAGTGTCATAGCCTACAAATATAAATCAATTATGATTATCAACTTTGAACTCAAACATGATCTAGACTCAAAATAATCGGAACAAAGGTCTGCATTTCAGGTCCCCTACTTATATTCACTGCCTACACTCTAATTCTATTTTTTCAATGCCAAAAATGGTCTCACCGTCCGGGAAAGCTATGATTTTGTCATGGATGTCAGCGGCAATCGCAGCCTCCTCCACCTCCTGGTCAGTGGCAGCAACTCGACCGTAACGGATGTTGTCCCGGATATTGTCATTAAACAGGACGGTGTCCTGAGGGACAACGCCAATGTGAGCGCGCAGAGAGGACTGCTTCACCTGAGACGCAACCAGACGTATGAATTAACACAGCGCACAAGAGCTTCCCAGAAAAAAATGAAATTTTTCCTTCATGTAGGGACAGGTTTTGGTTCCTTTGATATATTACAAGGTTCACCTTTGAGATGTCTTGACCGTCAATTTTTATACACCCGCCCTGAACGTCATAAAAACGGAAAAGCAGACGGATGATGGTGCTCTTTCCTGATCCAGACTGTCCGACCTGAAAAAAGTCCAAACAGTCATGAGACACACATGCAAAAATTTGGGGTCAATACAAATATGTCTTTTTTTTTTTAAAGAAATACTTCAGCAAGGATGCTTTAAGTTGATTAAAAGTGACGGCAACAACATTTATATTGTTACAAAGGATTTCTATTTCAAATTAATGTTGTTGGGATTCAAAGAATAGAAAAAAACTAGTGCTGTCAAACGATTCAAATATTTAATCGCAATTAATCGCATGAATGTCGTAGTTAACTCGCGATTAATCGCACATTTTTATCTATTCTAAATGCCTCTTGATTTCTTTTTCTCACATTATTTTTTCTCATTTTAACGCTCTTATCAACAAAGTGGATCGGCTTGCTTTGTGCATATGTTTTTTATTGAAAACAGCATTGCCATTTACTGTTTTCAATTTCACACTAACATTCTCAGCATCTCGCGCTCGTTATCCACTCAAAACGCAACGTTAATCAACTATTTGGTCGGCTCGCAAGCCCAAACAAGTGTGTGGTGTGCCTGTTGTTTTGTTTCCGATCTCGCTGAGATCCGCTTGCGCTTTGGTCGACGAAGCAACAAAACGTCCTTCGCGTGGCGCAAGCCATTGAAATGAAACGGTTTCAGAGCGCAGCACCGCGTCCTGTTGCAAAAGCATATGAAAAAACACTACAAAATTTGCTAGGCCAAAAAGACTGTTAATCACGCGACAAAATAATTGACGCCGTTAAAATGGGTTTGCATTAACGCCATTAATAACACATTTAACTGACAGCCCTAAAAAATACATCAATTGCCACAAAAATATGAATCAGCACAACTGTTTTCAACATTGGTAATCATAAGAAATATTTCTTGAGCATGGAAATCATCATATTAGAATGATTTCTGAAGGATCATGTGACACTGAAAACTGGAGTAATGACGCTGGAAATTTAGATTTGTAATAAAAGTAATATATCACATTTTAAAAAACGGTCAGATCCAGTCCTTGATTCTGATTGGTCAATAGCTGTGCTTTATTCATGATACACACGGCTATGACCGCTTCACCCAACGGTTCTGTTCATCACTGCGCAACACCTATGTAGTCTTTATTTGAGCTTTCATGCATATTACACATTGAAATGTTGTTGCTGGTCACGGTCAGGAACTTTTTTTTGTGATT
Source organism: Hybognathus amarus (assembly GCA_030378365.1). Lineage (NCBI taxonomy): Eukaryota > Metazoa > Chordata > Actinopteri > Cypriniformes > Leuciscidae > Hybognathus > Hybognathus amarus. The sequence goes on along the minus strand of JAQIUQ010005788.1, from coordinate 86,665 downwards.
TTTAATTCATGAAAGTTGCACTAATACGTATTTTTTGGTAACCGTTTTATAAAAGCAATAAGGTACTTGAGGCAAGTGCTGTACCATGAATAAGTAACGGCAACAACATCCTTCAGGAGACAAAGCTAAAGCAAAAGGCATTAACAGCAGCACAACCTTTAAAGGATGCATAAAACAGATCAGACTTACAAGTGCGACCGTCTGTCCGGGAAGTACGGAGAAGGAGACGTCTTTTAGAATCTCCTTGCTGCAAAAACATCCGCATCATATAAAATAAAAGTTACGCATTATTGAGAGAATACTGGTCATGTGTCAAATGAATTACTCTAATAATAATAATAAAGACATTTAACTGAAGCTGCTTACCCCTGCGTGTAGCTGAAGAAGACATTCTCAAAATCTACTTTCCCCTGTCTGTAGCAGAGGCTTCCTGCGTTGACATCATCCTTCACCTGAACAAAAACCCCCAAAAAAGTCAAAAAGCCAAAGTAATTAATTATTCAAAAGCTTCAAATGCTTCTTTTCTCCTCCACTCACTTCCTCATCCTCAGTGAAGAGCTGGAACATGCTTTCCATGTCGATGAAGGAGCTCTGGATCATCCTGTTCAAAGAAAGACACATGCTTACGGTCATCTTTGTTCTTTTGAAAACGCATTGTGATCTATAAATGGACGATAAACTATTATCCAAGACAAAAAAGATGCATACCTGTAGTATGTGCCGAACCAGTTGAGCGGAGTGTAGAGCTGGATGATGTATGTTCCGAACAACACATAATCTCCCACCTGGAAGACCACAGCGAGTTATAAGTAGTTCATGTCATATGACCATAAAAAATAATAACAATTACAATATTTAAGTAATATTTAATACAATTAAATTTGTTCTTTATTCAGGTTTTTCTTATTTTATTTTTAAAATGTATTAAAAGACATTAAAATAATATTTTTGTACACTTTTTTGCCACTGACTGAGATCACAATCTCACACATGAATCAAAAGCTCTGTTTGGGAAATTGCAATAGTAAGTAATTTAGCCAAACTGTAGGCTGTTGATTATCAAAAAGAAAAACTTGACATTAAAGCCGAATTCAATTGATGTCTTACAGGTGTGCAATTTAAAATCTGATTGCTAATCAAATCAGATTTTAAAGCCAGAACTATTTTATTAATGTACATTAGCAATCAAAAATGTAGGGTCCTATGCTGAAAAAGACTGCATTTATCTAAAGTACAGCAAGTACTGTAATACTGTAATAATGTGTTTTTGGATTAATATATTTAAAGGGACAATGTGTATTTTTTCAATGTATTTCATTATCTAAAATCAATATTTTTATTCATAAATATGTCCTCAATGGTGTAAAAATACCTCTGCCAATGATCTGACTTATCCTTGTCAAACAAATAATTGTTTTACGAGGATAAGTCAGTGGGTGTGGTAACAAGAGGTAAAAACGATATAAATACTGTTAGTTTTCTCACACAAATCGCTCGTTTCATATCTTAGGCCATCAATGTGTACTTACATTTATGAGTCATTAAATCATGTTTAATTTGGACTTGTCTGTGCATGCTCTTTGAGGTGGTGACCATAGACCTGCATTATATGACTGACAGACAAGAATTCGCTGTGTGACTGATGTGCGGAGTCGTCCTGACTGCTCGTACCTGAAACTTTCCCTCTGTCACGAGTACGCACAGAGCAAAGATCCAGTCAGAAGACCCAAACCGATGATGAGGTTTTGCGTTTGGTTTAAAAATGCAAGAGATGCGTTGGTCTTCCATTCCGATACCTGAGCAAAAATTAAATATAATTATGAAAGTGATATTTATGATTTATTCCTGTGAGTTATTAACCAATAAACTATAGAATACACGTTATAAGAAATCTGGTGTAGAGAGCAGTCTTAAAACAATCTTAAAAAATACTAGGGCTGTCAAACGATTAATCGCATCCAAAATAAAAGTTTGTGTTTACATAATATATGTGGGTGCACTGTGTATAATTATTTTATTTATATATATATATATATATATATATATATATATATATATATATATATATATATATATATATATATATAAATACACACACATGCTTGTATATATTTAAGAAATATTTTCATGTATATACTGTATATAGATTTATATATAATTTATATTATATATAAATAAATCATAATATCACAAAATTTAATAAATCAATAAAATAATATTTATATATAAATAATATTTTTTCTTAAATATACATGCATGTGTGTGTATTTATATACTGTATATATATATATATATATATATATATATATATATATATATATACAAAATAATTATACACAGTGCACCCACATATATTATGTAAACACAAACTTTTATTTTGGATGCGATTAATCGCGATTAATCGTTTGACATCCCTAAAAGTACTACCTGATATTTCAAGATGGCATCCTCAAAGCGACTCGCTTCATAACGCTCTGCATTGTAATATTTCACCTGTTGACAAGATCATAATTCAATCACACTCATTATATTGCACAGCACAATTTTATTTTTTAACAACACATATTTTGATATAGATATATAAACAAAAACATACCGTCTCAAAGTTCAATAAAGAGTCCACAGCTTTCGATTTGGCATTGTTATCTTGTGTGTTCATATCTCGTCTGTATTTAGTTCTCCATTCAGTGATAACGATGGTGAGAGCTGAAAGAGACACAGATAAAAGAGCAGTCAATCAATCAAATGCTGATCTGGTATATTTCTATTCTTCTTACTTTAGTGACTCATGGGACCAGGAGAATCAAAACTGCACTCCTGCACATTCCCGTATGGTGTTAAAGGGATAGTTCACTTTGAAATAAATTTTTGGTTTGTTTTAGATAAACTTAAGGGCATCCAAGATGTAGGTGTCTTTGTTTCCACAGTAGTTAAAGTTTTGATATATTTAGATTAAACTGTTACCTAATCAAATCAATCAAATATAATAATAGTCAAATAATGCAGGTCTATGGTCACCACCTCAAAGAGCATGCACAGAGAAGTCCAAATTAAACATGATTTAATGACTCGTAAATGGAAGTACACATTGATGGCCTAAGACATGATACGAGCGGTTTTAATTAACCTTTATTTAAATTTCTTTCATTCATTTTGCTTTCATTTATATTCAGTTTAAGTAATTTTATTATTTCAACTTAAGTTTTTTCATTTAGTTGCCAATATATGTAAAGAAATTCATCTAATATGGCATAGATGTATGGATACTGCATTCTGTTCTCACAAACTACACTTAGTAGGCAGTATATTTCTATTTCAAACACATCCATTATTCTAATTAATCACCTGAACCTGCTAGACAAGGTCTTCAGGTAGAACTTGAAATATAAGTCTAAGAAAACAAAACTCAGGAAACAAGATCTTTAAGTACAGGACAATCATTCTCTGCATGGTTTAAGTTTACCAGCGTATTTGAGACAATCATCATCTCTGAATGACTTCAAGAAATAGTTAAAACATATTAACTTATTCAGCACAATTATACAGCACAATTATATATATATATATATATATATATATATATATATATATATATATATATATATATAACAATTATACTTTTAATATTTAAAGGGGCAGCTATAGTATTTAGTTTTTATTTAAAGACTAAAAACATAATATTAAAATATATTGCTTTTTTATTTAAAGACCAAAAACATAATATTACAATATATTGCTCAAGATCTCATGCTGTCACTCAATGCAATAAATAAATCTTTTCTTTCATTAATGCAATTGTACTATTAATACTCAAACCAGACCAGACAAGGAGCAACTAAAATATTTTAGGTAAAATTACAAATTTCTAAATGTAAATCATTTGAAATTGGGGCAACAATAAGGGAGGACAAATGTGTGTGTGTGTTCATGTATACACATTGTTAAATACTCACTGAGGTAGAGGGCCATGCAAACGAAGACTATGAGGCCAAACCAGGCATTGAAATTGGATATAAAATAGATAATGGCGATGACAATGTCAGCCATGGTGGGGAAGATGCTGAACACGATGTAGCTGTTGGAATAAACCAAATAAAAAAATATTTCAAGAAAATAGAGCCTGGGATCACTCCTACTGTAAAAGCACACTATATCTGTCTGCATCCAACACTAATATTGCAAAGTTGACCTTGTTTGCATTTAAATGCAAACACCTGGAGATAAGAAGGTTTGTGGCATCAGGACTAGGGCTGGGTATTGACACAAATTTCACAATTCGATTTCAATTCACAAGCTTGCAATTCGATTTCGATTTTTGATTTTTCGAATTTGATTCTATTTCAATATTGATTATTTTGAATATCAGTTACAATAAATGGAAAATTTCTGGGAATCTAGTTGTAGCCTACTAGGCTTCATTAGCCTAATATGAAGGTAATAATGAACTGTTTTGTGGCTATACAAACACTTAAATTACACTTTTATTTAGTTTTACAATAAGAAGATTATATGAAATATAAACATTTAAATGGTGGCTGTCATAAAAACTTGCCAGATTTATTCAAATATGCACTAAATATTGAAGAACATTACGATTATAATGCATATGTAATATGGTGTATATATTTAGCAAAATGCTCCTCTCTAGAGTTATTTTTTTCTAGCTGACTAACGAGTTGATGTGGGTTTTCTGAGGTAAATATGACGATACATGGCATTGATTGCAAGCTGTTTAACTGACGTCTTTCCACGGTTGAAACGCTGATTGAGTGAATCAATGTGACATGATACGGATTTCGATAAGTTGTACTCTATCTTTTAACACACTTTCAGATGCTCATTCATGTTTATTTCGCGCTGTGACTGGTATTATTAATCCAGAAGAGAGATCAGCGCTGCTGCTTCTCTTGAGCTGCGCCAGAACGATCTCACGCCACAGCGCCAAAACGTTATTTATGTTTCTGAATTTCTAATGGACGTAATTTGAAAATTTAGACTTTGTTTCATATCAATAGTAACAAAGGACAAAGATTATTGCGATTCGCGCAGCCACGAAACAATGTTCAATTCATTCAAATAAAACAGGATGACTAATCGATTCTTGAGATTTAAGAATCGATATCGGTTTGAAAAAATGAATCGATTAAAAATGAATGCGCGTGACATCACCTCCGGCCGGAGTGCTGCAGTTCCTCACAGTGAGTGGCAAAAAGACTGAGCGGCTGTATATGTCCGTGAAAAACAAACACAACACATATAAAGTGGGAAAGAGCTTTGCGATTGACTGTACAACTAGATTTGACAAAAAATCGGAGGTATATTTTTACAGACTGCGATAGAAAGAGGAGCAAATGGATCTCTGCAATTCACAGAAACAACTGGACTCCAGTCAGCCAAAGGTGGATTTGCAGTTTTCATTTTGTGTCAATATGCTGAATTAGCTGTAAAACCATACCCATATATTTTGTATTGTTATATATATATATAACAACTCATCAATTAAATATGTATCATTCCATATTCTGCATTATTGGATGTTTTTTTAATAAACACTGACTAAAAAAAACTATAAAGTTTTAGGGCTGGACAATATGATGATATATAGGCTATATATAACACTGATATAAGTAATTACCCAGATTTAAACCTATATTGTATTTATATAAAACATTCACAGGCAAATTTGCTTTATGTTTACGGTCTATATTGCTTTTATTTCCCCGCTGTCGAAATCAGGCAAACATAAATGTCAGGCAACACGATTCCTGGCTGCATGTCAATAATATCCATGGATCACGATCTTTAGTAAGTTGTAAGGAACACTATATTGAGTCCAACATTTAATTTAAATTGATAAAATTGTTCGTTTTAGTCGCATTTTCGCAGTTTCCCCTATTAAATCCAGTCACGCAAGAAGATCTTTTGCCACTCTGTCAGGCTGAGAGGGGGTTGTTCCGGGGGGAAAGTCACGTGAATGCATTCCCTCTATATCGAGAAATCAATATTTATCAGGGCTGTAGTACTCGAGTCCGAGTCTCTGGACTCGAGTCCGGACTCGAGACCGTTTTTCTATGGTCTCGGACTTGTCTCTTGGACTCGCTGGTATTCGGACTCGGACTTGTCTCGGCCACTGGTCTTGCCAAATATGGCGTTTGGCTCTCGACCAAGTCCAACATTTTGTATGCGTGTTCATTTATTACTAGCCTATCAGGGTAACGTTAACTTAGAAAATGCCCAAATTAACCGACCAAGTGCTCACTACAACGGAGCGCGTCTTCTCATGCTGTTACTATAGTTACTTGTTGCGCACAATTCTAATGATTCCCGCAGGTCTCCCATTTATAATGTGGGATATTCCTGCAATCGTAATCCACACAGATTATAAAATCAAATCATTCCTTTAATAACTATCTGCCAGACGCAACTTCACAAACCGCGTGAGTGTTCAGCGTTATTGTCGCGTCTTCTCTTCTCTCACGTGTTGTGGAAGGCACATCAAGCGCTGCCGCAATAATACACACTCGCGTTCAGGAGTCGGGACATGACGGAATATTCACTTGCATTCGAGCCAGTAGTGTATCGTGAATAAAGCTTAACATTTGCACGTCTTTTTAAGTCTTACCAGTTTAACATTCAAGTAATTTTAAACTATCAGTCCTTGCGCGCTCTCTGGGATGACTATGCGCACATTCATTGAAAATCCGCCTCAAGAACAGCTGGCCAGTAACAAAAGTTATTTTTCACGGATTAGCTATATTGCTTTAACACTCAAATCGTGTCAATTTCGGTCTTCGTGAGTATAATGATCTAAACATAGTCGGTTTTGTCTTTAATAAGCATAAAACGCATGCCAGTATGAACAGAGAATCTATGCTCTTAGCTCTTAAAGTGACAGAAACCATATGTGTCGTTCATTAATTTTGTCGTCAAAACAAGAAAGAGAGCTTTAAGTTAAAGGAATCAGGATTAGCCGATGTGTTTAATTTATTCAGGACTGAAAATACTATCCAGTGTTATTTTCCATTTGATTACTTTATTCAGTTTCTGTCTATGAATACTAGACCTATTCAAAAACATTTCTCTTTATTTGTATCTTTTATTGTATTTATTTGTGTAACTTTTTTCAATTTAATTGACTATTTAAATCAAGCCTTGTGTTGTGGAAATTCTTAACAACATTACCCCATTGTAAAAAATGCAATGAGCACAAACATTTAAGCAACATAAATTTAAAAGCCCTGAAGACTTTTTTTTTTCCTGTCCTGGATTCTTGGTCTTGACTTCAGACTTCGAACCTTTTTGGACTCGGTCTTGACTTGGACTTTGACTAGTCCTGGTCTCTGGACTTGTCTTGGACTCGACAAAGGTGGTCTTGACTACAGCCCTAATATTCATCACCCAGCCCTAATCAGGACACAATTTCATCAATGATTTTTTTAGCTGTACCTCAGCAGGCTGTTGATGGAGGAGGTTCCTCTGTCGATGCTTCTCAGGACGTCTCCGGTGCGGCGGCCCAGGTGCCAGCGCAGGGACAGAGAGTGCAGGTGAGCGAAGAGACGCACCTGCACCACACGGTTGGTGTACTGCTGCACTCGAATCCACAGGAACGAACGCATGTTACTCACAAACCCAGACGCACCTGCAGACGGAAACAGTGGTTAGATTCAAACTAATACTCCCCGTCATGCAATAAAGATTTGGGTGATGTTCCCTCACCAGCTCCACCCCCTGCAGGAACTTCAGAAGCCCATAAACACACACTGTAGTGGCCAGAGTCTTCCAAGAGCTCCCATCTGTCAGCTGGTTCACTGTAATATACATACAGAATATTTCATTCCAGAAATTAGCCCGCATTAGTTCGGGAAAAGAAGACTAAGAAAAGGCTACTGACATAAATAATTGAATCATGACTGAAAAAGACTCTTATTCTGCACCTATGTTCTTGTAGTAGATGGGCACAAACACATTGATGACGCGTTCCATGGCCAGCAGCCCGAGACACAGCAGAACCAGCAGCTGAAGCAAGACACTGCCTTTGGGCCACATGTACGGCACCAACAGACGCACCTTCTGCCCAAAGTCTTTCCACGTCGACTGATTCTCCTCAGAATTACCCAAGAGGGGCTGAAAAGAGGCATTAATGAGATGAATGATTATGAGAGTAAGATTGAGAACAGCAGAGTGCGTCTGATGTCTTACCGCTCCGTGCTCAACATCTCGCTCGTCTTCATTGACCAGAAGCATGTACGGTCGGCGAGAGCAAGCCTGGGGCTTTGAGGCCTAACAGGAACAGCAAACCTGAGCTGAAGTATCGCACCAGCCAGAAAGAAAACTCCAACTGCAGTCACAATGAACAATATGCATAGAGCGATTATTATTTGCTATGGTTTGTATCTGCTACACATCATACACATCTCTGATATTGTGTAAAGAGCAAAGATCAATCAACTCAAAATGCCTCACATTTTGAGATTTTTGGTCATTAGCATGTAAACAAATCACTTCAAAGATTTTAGATTTTATAGGCTTAAGGCTTAAGGCTTAAAAAAAAATATATATATATATATATATATATATATATATATATATTGTGGCATGGATTGGCTGCAATTTATCAAGTGTGTCTTACTGAATTTATCTTTTCTAATTAATAAGTTCCAAATAAAAACAACTATATCATTAGCATGGGGTCCCACATTTAAAGCAAAGCATATACAAAAAATATCCAATATTTTAAATATAAAATATTTAAACATATATAATGTGTAAAATGGTTAAATTCATACGAAGTTATAAGTTTTAGGTCTATTTACATATGGTCTATGGGTTATATTTTATTTTTAAACATATTTATTGTTTAATAATGTATAAATAGCCTATTGATGATGTGATGTATTAATGGTTTAATAATTATATATATATATATATATATATATATATATATATATATATATATATATGTATAAAATATTACATTATATTTAATACAATATTTTTTATTAATTTATTTGCCCCTTTAATAGTATATATAATAGGGCTGTGCAAAAGTTAATTGTGATTAATCGCATTCAAAATAAAAGTCTGTGCTTACATAATATATTTGTGTGTGCTGTATATAATTATTTTGTATATATAAATACCTATGCATGCATGTATATATTTAAGAATTATTTGCACTTAAATTCTATATATATATATATATATATATATATATATCATACATATATATACACAAATACATAATCTATATTATATAAATAATTTATATATGAATAACACATTTTCTATTAATATATATATATATATATATATATATATATATATGCATGTGTGTGTATTTATATATACAAAATAATTATATACAGCACACACAAATATATTATGTAAACACAGACTTTTATTTTGGATGCGATTAATCGTAATTAATTTTTTGCACAGCCCTGATATATATATATATATATATATATATATATATATGCTATCTTTTTTAAAAGAGACAAATTTGAAATAATATTGGAATAATTTTGTAAATGCTCTTTTAATGCATTTTAATTAAGTTAAATCTGGCAAAAGTGTAGGACATTTTTATAAAATGTTTTTTTTTTGTAATATGCAATTTTGCATTCAACATTCAAAATTTAGACTAGAGCAAGACTAAAACTGAGCAGAGTAAAACTGCTACCTCATGGAGTGTCACAAACACTGTTATCTGATTGGTCAAACCTAAACGCTTAGGGTGTGGCCAACGAGGCCAAAAAGGAGTGCAGCCAGAACTGACCATGACTCAACAATATTGTCACTGCCTACTATTTAAAAACACAAAATGACTCAACAATACTGTATTTTTTTAATGACCATCCAAAATTGACAGAATTGCAGAGTCATTCAAAGTTTGTTCCTCAATATGTCTTGTAATCCATTCACAAAATTACCATAATGCTGAGTCATGGTGTGTGAGCGGCATTCCTACATCTGCCACCCCTTTCATATACAAACACTTTATCAGAACAATGGCATCAGAGCCAAAGGTTATACTATAGACATACATGACAATGCACTTTAAAACACTTATAACTACTACAATCTGGTGCATAATTTAATGCAACTTGTATGTTTATGAGAAGTTTGCCATTACCTTTCACCTAGTGGTAGATAAACAGCCCATTTGTTTACATTACTGCAAAAATTTTGCATATGCAAATCATTTTTATAAAAAGAACAGTTTATTTTAAAACGTATTGATTGATTAATAATGCATCATTATTTAGTGATGTATTCCTAACCAAACACACACATACCTGCTGATTCGGACGTCTCCAGAGTCCACCACCACTGAGGGCTCATCCACGACACAAAAGCCAGATTTTCAGCCGCAAAAGCCATGGCCCAGTACAGCAACAGTACCGAACTGTGTCCTCTGGTTCTGTCCTGCACCAGAACCCTTCTTCTCTCCAGACGCAGCAGTGCCACGGCCCAAAGCCAGCCCATCATGGAGAGACACCCGTACAGGACCACGTATCCCGGCAGCTCTCCGCTGCGAGCGATCCGAAACACCATCCAGCCCAGAGCCTGCAGGACGAGCAGCACCGACAGGCCCACCTGGAGCCGGTAGAGTCGCGAGCGAGGGATGAACTTGGGCTCCATGTCTGTGCCTGTAGCGGCTGTACCAAACACACAGAAACGTGCCGAAGAGGAAGAAGAGGGTGAGGAGGACGGACGGCACCAGGGTGAAGTAGAAGCAGAGAGTTCAGACCGCCCTCCACCCACACCTGCTGCATGGAGACTCCAGCTTCACAGAAACTCTTCATCTCCACCATGATGATGATGATGATGGACCACACAAAGAATATCTGGAAAAAAATATATGGTCAGGAACCAAATAAATCTTGTGTTTCCCACAACAAAAACATACTGTGGCAGGACCATAAAAAGGGCTGTCAGACGATTAAGTTCGCATCCAAATTCCAAAATAAAAGTTTGTGTTTACATAATATATGGTGGGTGCACTGTGTATAATTATTTCATACATATAAATACACACACATGCATGTATATATTTAAGAAATATTTTCATGTATATACTGTATATAGATTTATATATAATTAATATTATATTTAAATATAAATATTTTATATATAAATCATATTTTTTTCTTAAATACACATGCATGTGTGTGTTTTTATATATATACAAAATAATTATAACACAGTGCACCCATATATATTATGTAAACAAACATTTATTCTGAATGCGATTAATCAAGTATTAATCGTTTGCCAGCCCTCAATATATATATATATATATATATATATATATATATATATATATATATATATATATAATAAAAATAAAACTTATAATAGTATCTCAACACAATAGAACGATTAAGATAGTCAAATACCATTGTATTTATATGGTAAGTTACCCCAAGGTACTTTTAAATAATAATAATTAAAAAATAAAAGTATTACCATACATGTACAAAAACATTAACTATAATAAAACTTGATTAATATTGATATTAAATGTTCTCATTTTACTAATAATACATATTATTTTAAAAATAAATATAATTTACATAATAAATAATAATACGTATTTAAAAACCAAAGTGTATTGTTGAGGATGTTCATGAGCCAGTCATTATTATAATACCTTAGATTATAACACAATGTCATTGTTTAGTTGAGTTTAGTTGAATGTGTTGAGACCAACTTACTTCACTACCATAATAAAACATGCATGCATAATACATGCTACTATATACCATGTACAAAGAACATGACAGATCCACTTCTTTGTAAGTGTTCTTTATAACCACATATACCAAAGTACCACAGTATTACCGTGTGAAACCATAGAACTTGTGGTGTAAGGCCAGTGAGAATATGAACTAACCTGTTTCCAATGTCAGTGGGATCCTTCTAGTCTTTGGCGTGCGTCCTTGAATAATTATCCACTCAGATGGATTATGATGATGTTAGCGCGCCTAAAACATGTCATTGTATGTGGTTGCTGTATATGACCTTACTACAGTCAGAAACTCACGCAGTTCAAACATCCATTACACAATAAAATAACACCGGGGCAACCAAACGCCTCGTGGTCCTAGTGCCCTCTTTACGCAGTCACGTGGCAAGTGTGACTTTCCTCAGCGTAAGTAAAAGTGGTCCAATCAAAGTTTATTGTGATCACTCCTTGGTTTACATAATGCAGTTTATAGTAAATGAATAAACTGGGATTTATCCATTTAAAAGACCATGTTCTGTCTTATGTCTACATTAAGACATCCCAAGAATTGCGTCTTTTCATTTTTTTTTGTTTTATTGAAAAAAAAACATTTTTCAACGGTTCTGACCAATTAATTTATTTGACATTTGCATAATAATAATAATAAAATATTTGTATAGGTAATTTATATATTTCAATCAATAATTTAAAGACCACGTGTGGTGAAAATCAAGTTTTTAATGTTGCTTACGGTTGTTTATAAGTCTATGGTGTGTTTTTATATGCTTTAAGATAAACCATGAGAAAATTCATAAATCAACACACTTGCTGAGTATTTTCTTCTTAAAAATGTAGTGGAATTTTTTTTTTTTTTTTTTGAAATCGTCGGTTTCTTACTACCATTTAACCAATCACATCAATGTGCTGCAAACATTAGCATATCATTAACTGCTGCCAGGTTGTCCCAGTATGTTTTTCTGTTGTAATGAAAATCTGGTACATTTAGCAGTTCTGTTGTTGTTATTATTATGTTATTTACTTTGTAAACTGAATGTTTAAATAAAGCATTAAAAAAAATAATTCATTCGGTTCACGTGACGTCACTGTAGCTTTGCGCCGCCATCTTTGCGACCAGTTTGCGACCGACGGTCACATTAATGCCTGCAATGTGTTGTGCAGTTGGCTGCAAAAACAGCCGAAAGAGGAACCCTGAACTGGTATTTTATTCCATACCAAAAGAAGAGAGAATAGAAAATCTTTTTTTTTAAAGACTTAGTCTCATGTTGCTGATTTGTGGTTTATTATATTTCTATTACAGCCTACTCTCAGTGGCCAACATATACAAACAGATAGACAGATAATGTTTTTTCTTCATTAAATTTGTTGGATCTGTTTAAATGCACTTTATCGTGGTAAGTTATTAGATTTGGGGTTATTTTGACATAACTGTCTGTCTGTCTGTCTGTCTAAATCTAATAAATATTTTTCTGAAGTTCATAAAGATGTGTTCGTCTTGCGTTTGTCTTCGTCAGACGCGCTTTAGATGTTATTTTTGTGCAAGTGTTAGCTCTGCAGACGATGCATAATCAGCCTTGAAATGCATATTAAAGGACTAACGTTAGTTCTTCCAAAAATGATAACTCTGCCGTCATTTAACTACTCACCATCATGTGCAAATCCTTAAGTTTACTTTCCGTGGAAGACAAAGGGACATTTTTGAATTATGTAGCCTAAGACTCTTCTTGTCGATGTAATAAGAGTGAATGAGTAACAGCCTACTGGGGGCTGTCAAGCAAAAAATAATAATAATAAAAGACAAAAAACATCACAAAAGTATCATAAAAGTGATATAATACTACTCGTCCGTTATATTAATATCGTTATTTATTAATATGATAGCTTTATGTGACGAACAAACTGCAATTTATGTCGTTATATTATAATCACGAAGAGCTTTACCTCTTGATAGCTTTTAACCGCAGCCAAATCATTCAAAAAGATTCGACTCGAAAGACTCATTTCGATATTTGTGATTAACCTTCTCTGTAAGTTAACTGAACATCTGTTCTATCAGAGAGATATGGCAGTCTTTTATAATATTTGACTGATGTCTCTGACTGTGCTGATGCAGTTGTCTCTGTCCCAGTGCTGATGTTCGGATTAGAAAGATTCATTCATGCCAGCCGAACTGCTGCAGAGGATTCATTAATGACATCGCCTCGACTCTCATGAACGCGTGCCATAGCTCTATGACAAATGTATTTCTATTTCATGAAAGGCCAATTAGGGCAAGCCTGGGGCAGATAATAATGGACTAAAGAAAACTGGGGGTAACAAATAAGGATCGGAGCCTAAAATTGAAATTTTCTCAAGGTATCTCTATCTCTCTCTCTCATTCAAATAGGCAGTTTGAGCGGCCGTACCGGGCGAGTCGGTCGCAAATATGGCGGCGTTCTATTTGTAGTGACGTAGGTGGCATCTAAATATGTATCTTAACATGTGGACTAACAATGAAAAATAAAGCATTTTGTGAATCTTAGTTCATGTTCATTTCAACATTTACCAATATACATCAAAGGCTTTATCAGTTCATATTTAGGACCAACTTCCCCTTGACCAGTCATAAGTCATCCTCACCTCAGAATCCAGTATTAGCCGCTGAAATGACCTCTGTGTTCATTCATTTTACAAAGACAATTACTGTATCATTTCCTGAATAGACCGAAAGTGAAGTCTGTGATCTGAAGACATCTTATGTGTTATTAATAGAGGAGGTCAGTGAAGCCCAGACTCAGGACCATTACACAGACTAAGAGGAACTTAATTGTTTCCTGAGTGTCTGGATCTTGGTCTGCAAGAGAAAGGTAATTAAATCTCCTTCTCCATTATGAACATTTCATTGTTGACGGGGTCTTAATTAAGGGGGTTAATTATGAGCTCTGACAGGGGTCGTCTCGCTCCATGACGGGAAGCCTTTGTCATCTTTATCTTGGTCAGTCTACCTTCCTCATTCAAACACAAGAAGAACAGGGTCATTTACAGTGAAAGAGTGCTTTATTTGAAGATAATAGAAGGCTTCTCATAAATACACGCTACACAAAAGAAATTAAACATTGCAATTCCAGAAAGACATCAAAGTTGCCAAAAAATACAGAAATATTAAGGAGTTAAGAAATACAGGGTTAAGTGTCAACATTTTCCATGTTTATGCATTTACATAATCCTATATTATAAATACATTTATAAACGAACACAAAAAGGCTGTTATACAACCATATAAAACAAATCACTGTATAGTACTGTATGTTTATATATATATATATATATATATATATATATAAATATACATATGTCAAAGATTAATCATTATTAATCGCTTCAAAAATAAAAGTTTGTGTTTACATAGTATATGTGGGTGCATTGTGTATAATTATTTTGTATATATATATATATATATATATATATATATATATACAATGTATGTATATAAATACACACATGCATGTATATTTAATTGTAAGATATTTAATATATAAAATATTTATATTTATGTATAATATAAATTATATATAAATCTATATACAGTATATACATGAAAATATTTCTTAAATATATAACAAGCATGTGTGTGTATTTATATATAATTAGCCATCCCACATATATTATGTAAACACAAACGTTTATATTATTGGAAAAATATTAAGTTAATTGAAAATCAATATAATATATATATATATATATATATATATATATATATATATATATATATATATATTATATATATATATATATATAATATATATATATATATATATATATATATATATATATATATATATATTATACTATTACTTAAAGTATATTATATATGATTCTAAACTAATCTAATATTAATTTTATCTATATACTACTTTTAGACATAATACTATGTTTATATATATATATATATATATGTATATATGTATATATATATATATATATATATATATATATATATATATACATATAGACATTCAAGATATATTATCTTAAAGTATATCTATAAAATTTTAACCCAATTAAATTAAAACTGTATTTAATGTTGTATTTAATTAAAACATTTAAATACAGTTTGAAAGTAGGATTTTCTGCATTGTTTGCTGGGTTTTTACTTCTTTTCCGGCCATAATATTTCCAACACAAGTAAAAAGCCAAGACAAGTATTGCATTCTTTAAAACATACAATATATGTTGCTCATTGCTTTAATTCTTTTAACTTTATTTGATCTGGTTAAAATTATTAACAGAATGATCCTGAAAATGAAAAACAACAATTGTAAATTACAAATTTGGCTTTACTTCAGTCCTTTTGATTTATTGTTTTGTAAAATGCATTGTAAGTTTAGTTCCTTTTAACATTTACTTTGGGTACAAATATTTGTCAGAGGCATCTAGTCAAAGGCATATTTTATTTTACAACAACATAGTCATTTATCATAACTGCCCTGATTTATAAATATTTCCACATGAGCTCTCTCTCTCTCTCTCTCTCTCTCTCTCTCTCTCTCTCTCTCTCTCTCTCTCTCTAGCATGGCCGTGATCTTGTTTTGGGTATTTGTAAGGCAGCAAAGTGCCACATCATAAACCATGTGGTTTATTACTCATTACTGGGTCACTGCGAGTTAATGGATGTGCTTGTAAACACACCAATATTGCACAATATCAGCTGGCTACAAACACACCATTATACTTCCATACCTCACTTTATTTTAATATAGCTTCCTATAGCTTTCATTGCCCTTTTAATTACATCTATTTGTCTTCCTGTTCCCATGAGCCATGTGCAGAGATGCAGTCTGTTTCACCAAAAGCAAGACATGGAACATAAAACTCAGTCACCAAAATATAAAAGCCATTTTTATGCAAGTGGTTTTATATTCGCTGATGAGGAATATAATTTAAAAAAAAAAAAACATCAATTTTATTCAGATCCATCAGTCAAATTTTTAATCCTTTTAATGCTGGTGAAAGAAGTCTTGAATGCCAATAAAGGCTACATTTATTTGATCAAAGACAGTAAAAACAGTAATTGTGAAATATTATTACAATTTAGAAGAACTAAAGAAAAAAATATTTTAAACTGCAATTAATTTCTGTGATGTAGAGTGTCTTTTCTTCAGTCTTCAATGTGACATGGAGCTAATAATCATGGTGCTATAATTAGAATTATTTCTACAATAGAAATAATTCTAATATGCCGATTTGATTGTCAATAAATATTTATCAAATTTGAAAAACAGTTTTTTGTGGAAAGCACAATTCATTTTTACGAATTCTGTTATACAGCATTTATTTGAATTCACGATCAATTGAATGCATCAGTACTAACTCTTCCAAACAATAAATATCTTTTGAACAGTGTGTGGTCAATCTCTTATCGGATTTTGTTGGTTGAGCAGTCAAGTCCAAATCCAGATCTAGTCTGAAATTCACTTTTTTGCTTTGAAAGTATAGAAGCACAAACACGTAGCCTACATTTGTCGCTTTAAAAGCACCAGCGAGTAGTCAATGGCAAATTGTTACCATGCTCCAAACCAGTAAACAGTGCCGCATCAGCAATTTTAAAAGTTGATGGGTCATTTACTACAGATGGGATTCCCTGAACAGAAACAAGAACCTAATGGGCTTTAACCAACTAACTGCGGGTGACAGAAGACCAAGGACACAACACACCCATTAGACAAAACACCTTTTATTGTCATTCACAAGCCAAGTCATTTGCAGTTTCTGCGTCTTTGGCAAAACAGCGTTCCGAGGATTATGACAGACAAAATACCGACTGCAACCACCAGAACAATAATGAACACCAACTCGATGGAGTACTCTAGAAGAGAGAAGGTAAAGGAGTAAGGGTTGACATGAATGCAGGACACGGACATAAATCACTGCTCTTTTGATTTTTCCGTTCAAAGAATCCTAAAAAAAATGCATGACAGTTTCCACAGAAATATTCAGCGGCACAACGGTTTGAAACATGGATAAGAAATGTTTCCTGAGCAGCAAATCCGAATGATTTCTGAAGGATCATGCGACACTGAAGATACTTTCCAAATATTTCAACCCCAAAACTTTTAAATGGCAGTTGGCATTTTGGGCCCACTGTATGTTAAATCCGTCAAGTCAACAGTCACCTGCATCCTTTGATGGCTCTTGATAAGACTCTTGAATCTGTAGCAAAGGCTCTTTCTCCATTGGTAGCAGCTGCTGGACGAAAATCGGCCCAATAGTAGCCTCATCATCCAACGTGGAATCTTAAAATGCAAAGAAGATGGAAATAACATTCCCATTGCACAGCAGTATAGCTTTCCAAATATATTTGAATGGATTTAAAAGTGGAATGATACCATCAGTGTCCAGACTCCTGCCCTTCCTCATGGCACAGCTGGTCTCACAACAGCCACACACCTGATCATCTCCGTTTGCAGCCGTCCAGCTGTTAGGAAACACGGGAAACTCATTGGAGATTGAATGGAGACTCCTGAAATTGCTTCCGAGTCCGAAATTACTTCACGCATACCTGTTTGTTTCATGAACAAATGAGCAGGCCTTGTTAGACATATCAATGGGTCTGGATGTTGTAGTAGCCTTTAAATGACAAGTGATGTAGATCTGGAGAGAAAAAACAAAAACTAAACTCAGTCTGATTAATTCAGATTAACAAATGGCTGAGATCAAGCGTAAATGGAACAAACTGTACACTCTCAGAAACAAGTGCAAACGTTTAGGGATGCAGGAACTTGCCAATGGGCCAGTACTCTTAAATGGACATCTTTGTACCTAATTTACAAAAGAAAGTTCACAGTACATACCTCAACGGTACAAGTGGTCTTCTTCAGGGCCAAGTAACTTGGCTACTTTTCAGCCTTCTCCTTCTCCTCATTATCCACTTATTGAGTGCCAGGGACCTGCATGTTGTTTCATTGAAACATTTCCCTACCCCAAGAGCACCTATCACGGATAAACTTTACCTGAGAGGTTGAATCTTTTATGATACACATTTAAAACGTGCACCTTTTAGGGGTTGTTAGTGTACAAAGTTGCCCTTGCAGTGACAAACTGTAACCTGCATATTTTTATGATTGTGTAATGGACTCACCAATCCACTTGAATCTTGCTGAAATCTGAATGCCTCAATCTGAAACTGTAACTTGTCGTCCTGTATCCTGGGCATGAACCTGGATCTGGAGTTTGTCAGCTTGGCATCCAACATGCACCTAAAGATTGTTAACAGTATAAAGCAACAATGGGGCAATAGCAAAGCGATCAACGGGTCTGTCTAAAACAGTCGCTCACCCGCTGTTCTCGATGAACGTGTAGACGGAGTTTGCTTCTCCGCTGGGGCCCAAAGTAGCAGCGCAGCTTTCCACAAACACCCGCAGGGGAACGTGATTGGCACGGACCACTGAGGCTTCCAGGTTTATGAAATCTCCCAGGAAGAAGGCGTTAGAGGATCGCTCATACCTCCAGTCATCTACGGGTTAAGGCTGAACGATTAAGACGATCAGGTTAAGAGCTAACACACTGCTAAGAGACCACTCACCGCTCATGATCTTAAGGGAAAACTGTAGGTATTCGTCACCAGCTCTCGCTGCAGCGTAGGGAATCCAAGTGGGATGCAATGAATTACTACTTACATTGTGTTTCCTGAAAGTTACAAGAAAAATGTACAGCATGTGGAGAGCCAAAGTATGACAACTATACTTGAATTGTAAATGAGGAGGTTAAAAATGGTTAAAGAGGTTAAAAAGTGAGTAGATTAAACGTTTGAGAGGGGAAAAATAAAATTGTACTTTACTATCATAAAAGGCCTATTATAAGCTCATTCCCAAAACATTACAACCGTATTCTCAATCTTAAATATGTTCCATATGTTGCAATAAAATCACCTAACATTTTTGCAACAGATTTAATGAGTTTACCTTGGGTAGATACAGTGAAGTGCAACCATTGCTTCATTGGTCTTCACAATGGGTGTGTTAGGAAGAGGAGAAGGTGAATACACCAAAACAAAGGAATAAACAAGTGAATCTTCAGTCATCTGAAAAGAAATAATGGTCCACATAAATCCATATTAATTTCATTCATACAAAAACTTAAATGATAGAAAAGACAAACAAGACAAAAATAATGCAAAAACATACAAATAAAATGCCAATAAAAGACACATAGAAGGTATATGAAAAATACAGAATAAAAAGGATGTAAAGAAATAAAAAATAATGCGATACAGTAAGTAAATGCACAGCCATCCACAAATATAGCCTATATATACACATATATATAGTATGCATGCATGCATGCATGCATATATGCATGCATGTATGTATATATATATATATATATATATATATATATATATATATGTATGTATATGTATATGCATGTGTATGTATATATATATACACATGCATATACATATATACATGCATGCATATATGTTATTGTATTTATAGCATTTATATTATCCATATTTTGTATTTTTTTAATTTTGTATATATACACACACATGCATGCATACTATATATATGTTATCGTTTTTGTACACATATATCTTATCCACATTTTGTATTTCTTTACATCCTTTTTTTGCATCTATGTGTATATATATATATATATATATATATATATATATATATATATATATATATATATATATATATATATACAGCTATGTAAAATATATAGAGATCACTGCCAAATCAGCAGTTGCTCTGGATTTATTATTTATATTATAAATAATAAATCCAGAGCAACTGCTGATTTGGCAGTGGTCTCTTACATTTTTTCCATATAGCTGTATATATATATATATATATATATATATATATATATATATATGCATGTGCATATATGGCTAAAATAAACATGGCTAAATAAATAAAAAAACACATAATTCAAATATTACACATAAATATTACACATATTAGCTTTAACATGTCACAATGTTGAAGTCTTTGCAAAAAAGCATCTTGTCTAAAACGTTACAAAAATCCTTGTTCAAGTCCCTAGTAGCAGGATCACAAATTAAAACCCAAATAAACAGCAAGGGCACCAATGCTCAGGAGGTACAGTACCGTTAGTGTGCTTCCACATCCTTGTAGAGCTGACTCAAAGGCAACAATCCTGGCATGGTCATCAAATCCAATAAACGGACAACCACCCAGCGTCACATCAGAAGGGTCGATGAACTGATTGTTTCCCAAGAAATCTTGCTTCACCTGCACTTTGACAGAGACCTCTCCACACTGAACCTGCACAGAGTTTGCTGGCTCTGGTGCTTTGGGTTCGAAATCTGGCCCCATAACCACCTCATCGTGGATATCAGGAAAGAGGTCAGGACCTGGAATGGGCTTCTGGAGACCCTGTTGGGTTTGTGAGAAAGTCTCAACCGTTTGCTCAGGTTTTATCAGGCCAAAATTCATTTGGCTTCGCATAGGCATGCTAGGATGAAGGGGCACGTGTGCGAAGTTGGTCTCTCTGAGATTGTGCTTGCATTGGTAGCTCTTGTGATGAAGGTCTCACTAATGCTGGGTCGGGTCTCCAAGGAGCCCTGGATTCAATAGGGTTTTGTAACATGTTGGATCCAAAGCCTAGTGCACTTTGATCAGTTTGTGCTGGCATTGGATATCTGAAGACGGCATTTTGACGTGAACCCTGATCTAAAGACTGTTCCCATACATTCAGTTGTTCAGCACAGCACATTAATCCACATGAAACTGTAAATATAAAATCAATAACCACTGAACTTATTCCCATTGTTGGTCTCTCAATATATTCCTCTGAGTTCTCAAGGGATATAACAACTTCCTGTCAGTCTTTAATGTTGATTGGTAGGAAAGCTCAAGTTCAAATTTGACTCCGCCCTTTTAAATTTCCCTCCAGCCCATGCCAATCAAAACTGTTCTGTTTTACTGCTGAAAAGTTCACACACATTTCACAGTTTTAATACTTTGATCATTTGAGTTTAATACTTTAATAGTTTTAATAAACTGTTAACATTATTAACTGATCACATGACAACGACAACAATAATATCGATTTTCATTGTGGGAGAAAAAATGGTTTGTAAACATTGCCTCAAAGATATGTAATTATAATATATGAGAATTTTTAATAATATTAAAATAGAATTAATACTTATAATGATAAAGGTACTTTTATACGTAGCCCTCAAACTTTATTCACTTTATATCCTTTAATCCTGTAATTGTGGACAAATGTGGGCACAAATGTGGGACTCAGGTGTGATCCTAATTTTTATTTATTATAAATGTTATATGATTGTCTTCAATAAAGTTTTGTCTATCCATTTATGTTTTTTTTATTATTTTGGGGTATTTTTGAATTTATTTACTTCAAAAAGTACCATATTTTCTATGTCAATTATGCTTGTTTTTATGTTTTATTTTTTAATTTTTTTAACTACATTAAAATATCATTCCAATAAGTTATTAAAGCTAAAACCTAAAGATGAAGCGACTTTGCTGTCACCTGGTGTCTTATTTTGGCTTATTTTAGAATGCTCTAATTTACAGTTTTCCCATTAATTTCTATGGGTGCCCATTTGCCCAAGATTAAGGAGTTTTTTTTCACCCACTTAACATTGTAGAATTGAGTAAAAAAAATTGTGTGTGTTCAAAAAAAAAAAAAAATCTAAACTATTTTGCCCACATTTGTCCAGAATACGGTTTTAGGGTTAAATAAGGAGATGAGATTCATTTATTTCCATCATAGATTTATATGTATATGTATTAACTGTAAAACATGGGGTTTCACCTGAAAATGTATTTAAAATGTATCTTATATATTATATAAATTTAATGTTTACTTCGTAAAAATTGAGTAATACTTTATATCAACATATTTATGCAGGGCGTTTTTAAATGTCCAATAAAAAAAGTTAAAAAGTTCATAAAGTGGATAACCTTTGTCGGAATTAAGCTATAGGCCTAAAAACTTTTTACATGTAAAATATTCTTTAAGATTTATCTTTGTGAAAAGACACAGAACCGTGCTTTTTAGTTCTTCTTTTACTCATTTATACCACTAACATATGCTAATTAATGGGGAAAACGTATTCTTTGATAAAAATATACTCTAATATTCTCTATTTTCAGAGGTTGCAAAAGATTTTCACACAAAACACACTGCATATTCCCTCACGACTCCACAAAGCGTGTTTATCAGGTGGTGTGTTGTGTTAGTCTTTCACAGAATTTTATGACATGCTGTGCTAAACACTCTGACACATGAGGAAGCTGCGAGCGGACAGGTCTCAGATCAGTTGGAGCTGCCTATCAACCCTATTATGCCATTCTGAGTAACTCTATTAATGGCCTCTAATTTGGCCCAGGGGATCTGAATGGGACCGGTGGCGTCTGCGACTCCGGTGCCAGAAAGCAAGGGCCATCTGCTGGGGACCGCAGGAAGCAGGTATCCATGACCCCATACTCCCCACAGACTCAGACAGGCAGCAGCTGCTCATTATGAAACATGCTAAATGAGCTCTGAGTACTGTCATATAGAGAGGCTCATACCACTAGAGGGCAGCGGCAGCTGTAATTATGTTGCATTTAGCAGATGAGAGCTTTGGTAGACTCTCAGGCTGGATGAATTCAGAATAGCATTACCCTTATCATTTCTGCTATATATGGCACAAATTGTAGTATGATTATGCTGTTCCAAATTCAGCGTTTAGGCTAATTTTGCGGTATGTAGCCTATACTCTTCATCCTGTGCATCCTTTCCAGATGCATGAACAAATATGCAGTATACAACTTTGAAAAATAACAAAAAAATCTGTTTAATATCTCACTTGTTTTTTCCAATAATGAGAGTAAACGGAGAGCATGCAATGGAGACTAATTTCTTGTTTCTCTCACACACACATATTAATTTAATAATTGATTAAATCAATAATTGTGGCATTTGTGTCTATTTAAACACACACATGTTGGGCTTTTACCGGTATGTTTTATGGGGACTTTAACACTATTTTTTTAACTCTACATTTGTGCGGTAAAATTAACGTTAAAGATGATCTACATTTCCAACGCTTCTCCCTTGACTTTATCGGATGTTATGCCTCCATGTCCCCCTGATTTCCTGCGAGCTTCTCCTCCTGTCTATTCGGTAATTTCTCTACTGTGCAACCGGAGAGTCATTTCGTTATGATGCAATCGTTAGTCTATTTTTACAAAAACTGCTTCCGGGTCTGGGGGACACAAATACGGCGTCGATGATCCCCACGCCGCCAATGGGTTTCGATTTTGACGCGTGAGACAAGAATAGCGCGTTAAATTTGCGTTTACTGCGTCTAGTTTGACGCTTGACCACTTTGTATTAATTCGCGCATCAAGAGCGAAACTGACGCACATAAAATCTAAAGTTTGAAGCAAAACGTATGTGCGTCAGTTTCGCTCTTGACGCGAGAATTAACACAAAGTGGTCAAGCGTCAAACTAGACGTGGTAGACGCAAATTTAATTCGCTATAGGGGATTATCACGCTTCCGGGTTTCATGGGCGGGATTTGTTCACTTCCGACGCAGTTCAACAATGCCTGAGACGAATGCTATTTATGTCACTGCTCTGTTCCACTTTGTAAATCTAACCAACAACGCCAACCCTACTTAAGTTTTCATGGATTCCCGAACTGAATTGAGTATAAGGAAGAAGTGGATTAAAACTTTAAAATAAAACAAGGTAGCGGCACTTTAGTGAATCAGACTAATTTACCAGGGATGCTGTATAAATAAACTTAGTGTAGTCCTTCATCAGTTCGCCAGCGAGATCGGTGATACAACGGAAGTGGCAGTGCACAAAGATCGCTGAATCCGGAAGTACTGCGTATCAGCGTGATAATCCCCTATCTGCGTCCAGTGTGAACGTGGCATTAGTCTGTTTTTGCAAAACTGCTTCCGGGTCTGGTGGACACAAATACGGCGTCGATGATCCCACGCCGCCAATGGGTTTCAATTTTGACGCGTGAGACAAGAATCAGCGCGTCAAATTTACGTCTACTGCATCTAGTTTTGACGCTTGACAACTTTGTATTAATTCGCGTGTCAAGAGCGAAACTGACGCACATACATTTTGCTTCAAACTTTAGATTTTATGTGCGTCAGTTTCGCTCTTGACGCGAGAATTAACACAAAGTGGTCAAGCGTCGAACTGAGACGCGGTAGACGCAAAATTAATGCGCAATTTGCGTCCAGTGTGAACGTAGCATTAGTCTATTTTTACAAAACTGCTTCCGGGTCTGGTGGACACAAATACGGCGACGATAATCCCCACGCCGCTGTTCTAGCTCTCCAAAGCAAATACAGTGCGGTGAATCTCTCGATGAATGCTCGATCAACATAAAAAAAGATGGCTGCCAACGGGTTTGGATTTTGATGCGCGAGACGCAAATCAGTGCGTCGAATTTACGTCTACCGCGCCTATTTGACACTTGACCAGTTTGTGTTAATTCAACCGTCAAGAGCGAAACTGACGCGCATAAATTTTGCTTCAAACTTGTGATTTTACGCGAGTCAGTTTCGCTCTTGTGTGGTCGAATTAAAAAAAGTGGTCAAGCGTCAAACTGAGACGCGGTAAACGCAAATTTGCACGCGCCATTCGTGTCCGGTGTGAATGTAGCATTAGTCTATTTTTACAAAAAAATTTCTATGGGGCCATAACGTAAGAAACAAAGTAATGGAGCCTTTTATAAATTGTCAGTGTTTCTTTAGAAATAAATAATGGATAAATGGAGTCTTTGGACACCTCAGATGTAAAGTTATTCGTTGTCAAAGTGACGCCAAAATGAATGGGAGTCAATGGAATGCTAACAGCCAGGTGATGGTCGGCTACAATGGGCTCCCACGAGGCTTCAGTTTCCAGAGGATGGATTAACCCCTTGGTTTTAAAGGGAACTGAGACAATTACGAATTAGTGTACAAATTACAGATAGTGTTTTTGATGAAATTGCACCTTAAGGTAACAGTTTGAATTAATTAGTCAAGTGTCATTTAACAGCATTGACTTGATTTACCAACAGTTTGACGTTTCTTTGCAGTGACCCCCAGAGGAAATGAATACATGAAATAAAAATGATTACAATGACTTTAATTTTTATTCCTTTAAAGGAAAAGTCTCCATTTAATCTCCATGTAATCTCATATCTGTTTAGGAGAAACAATCGAGACATTAAAAAGATCTCATTTGTGATCCTTCCTACGGGTCTGCAATCTACACAATGCTTTCAGCGGTGTGTTTCTTTGTGTGGCAGCAGCGTGGTGAGAAACGATAAAGAAGCTTGCCAAGAGCTCGGCTCTGAGTGGATGCGGATGACAAATGTTTAACCGCGAGAAGTGAATCGGGCAGCTTTACGTGTCTATTGACTGATCCGAAGCCTTCTGCTCTCACACATCTGCTGGCGCTTGTCTTTGTTTAACCCGTGCTTTGTTATTTCAGAGCCCGAGCGCTCAGAGAGTCACATGATCACAGGCTCCTCTGAGCCCATCAAATATTTCAGAGGTGCAGCTGGATTTCTTCTCCAGATATGAGCTTTGTGTGGGAGTGAGGTGCTCGAGGACCTCTCGACACAAACTTCTCTGGGCTGGTTGAGACTTAATCAAGGTTTCAGTTTAATACGTTTGTTTCGGTTGTTCATGTGATTCTCCTCCTAACTAGAATTTAGAAGACAACGGTTGACATACAGTAATACAGACATAAAGTTAGACAGCAGCTCAGATCATTGGCCCATGGATGAATTTGCTGAGAAATGTCTGAATTCATATTGAAATTGTGAGGCTTGTAAACATCATGCACATTTCTATAATTCTAGTTATGCTGTTGTTTTTTCACTTGTTTTTTTTCCAACACTGAGACTAATTTCTTATGATGAAAGAACCAACGCCTGTGAAGAGATGACTCAACGCCGGCGATATGTTATTCCCTTAATATTACATGATTAACTAAATGTACTTTTTCTATGTACTTTCTGAAATACACTTAGGTACTAGTAAAGCTTCTTTTGAAACAATCTGAATGTTAGCCAGAGGAGAACTGGCCCCGACTTGAGCCTGGGTTCTCCCAAGGTTTTTTCTCCATCCAATCTGATGGAGTTTTGGTTCCTTGCCACTGTTGCCTTGCTTAGTTGGGGATATTTAATATTCAACAAAATTATTGATCTGTGTTGTACTACTTTCATGTTATCACTGTGAAGCTGCATTGATGCAATCTGTATTGTGAAAAGCGCTATATAAATAAATGTGACTTGACTTGACTTGACTATTGTAAGTCGATGTAGCCTACCATCTCAAGGGTTTTGGAAAAATATTATAAAGACATCCTATGTCTCTTTTGAGAAACATTGTGGGTATGTAAGGCACAAGTCACCACTGCATTCAACAGACAAAAGGTAATTCAGTCATCTGTCCGATAATAAACTTCAGCTCTCTGGTGCCGCAGCACATAGATGGACATTACTGCCTTTATTAGGTTATTCTTATTGACCACACAATATTAGCTCTCTCTCTTATTATGCATCTTCATTACCATTTTTCAATCAAGATAATGGCGTAGAGATGGAAAAATAGACTAATACTTAGTGACAGTGAATGAAATAATGACTGGCGGTAATTTGGTAATTTTGAGTCCGAAAACTGCTCTCACGTGCATCGAAATACTATTCAGAGGCAATTACACAGTCCCTCATTTCACTGCATTACTGTTTGTGAAGTTGCACTCCAAACACATTTAGCAGCCAGTTATCCATCATGTCTGATTGTGTGATTTTGCAGTAATTAAACCCCCCGGGACACACACAAGATATATTCTCTGGTTTATCTGCATTTGTTTTGGGAAATCTCATTATAACTTTCTCTTTGATAAATCAACACCGTGTTTGTTAACAAAATGGAAATGCATGGTGTGGTCTGGATGACCATCTCTGACATCTGGAATTCACACACATAATGCGACTAGCTGTCTCACTGAGAAACACTATGTTGTATTGTAGTGTGTAGTATGTGACGCAGTGTAAAACTAAAAGGGGGACCCTATTTTTAATGAGATTGTCTTTATTCCCACAGAACGACACAGCAGGGGACAGAGGAGGGTAGTTTGTCTTTGTCACATTAGGGAAAGATCAGGGGAAATAGTTAACTAGAGCAGATCTCACTAATAAGGTGTGTTTACGAAGTCAACCATTAGTATTATTGTAGGTTAGTGAGTTAAAAGTAGCTCTTTGGGGTTAAAAATTATCCAAAATACATATTTGAGAAAATACATAACCAGCCAGTGTTGAAAAGCTCAATTCAAAGCGGTAAGCTTGTAATAATGTGTTTAATTCCAGTGGTACTGGTGGATTTTCAGCGGGAGATTCGAGCATGTCTTTGCGTCATTACGTCACATCTGTGCACACACATCTGTACACATAAAGAAGGAGTCTCGGCTAGAAGGCTATATTTATGGCCTTTTCTCACAGCACTTGATATTATTAAACTTATCAATTTGATGGCGGATCCATGATGCCAGTATCCACACGTATTCAATGTAAAGTTGATAATTTCACGAATAACTGCAATTGCAGATTTTGAACAGAGATGGCGACAAAGAGGGAAAATGCCGGACTGCAGCTTTCAAAGGTCCAGTTCTTCGTGATCCCATGTTTTAAACTTTAGTTAGTGTGTAATTTTGTTGTTAGTGTATAAATAATATCTGTAAAATTACAAAGCTTTAAGTTCAATGCCAAGCGAGACATTTTATCTAACAGAACTAGCCTACTTCGAACCCGTTTGGACTACATCCCTCTACTTCCTTCTTTAATGACGTCAGTAGAACAGTTTTTTTGACTAACGTCCTCCCACAGGAATGCTCCCTCAACTCCCTCAACTTCTTATAACTTACTGTGTTTACTCAGCTCTTACGCTGATTTTCTGAAGTAAAACTGACGCTTCATCTTTTGTGTGATGAACAATAAACTTTATTAAACTCATCAATATGTTTGATCATCATTCAGACCTGGTCTGAAACAGCAGACTTGTAGGCTAATAATAAATAATGGATACATACAAGCAGATGACTAATACGTTATGATAACCGTGATTAAACTACTAAACTATCTGTTCCATCTCTATACAGCACTCTGACTCTGTAGGCATTATTGTCCGACTCGGAAATGAACACCGACTGAGAGTTTCTTATATTATCAATATCATCATTCTGTGAGGTGACTGAGCGCAAGCTCATGAAGCTCCGCCCCCTGTGCCGGCAGCAGCAGCTTATTTGCATTTAAAGGGCACACACTAAAACAACGCATTTTTCTGAGCCCCAAAAATGACAATTTAAACATGCTGTAAAACATGATCTGTTGGGTATTTTGAGCTGAAACTTCACATATATTCAGGGGACATAAGAGATTTAACAGGGGACATCATTTTTTAACTGCAGTGAGTTAAGAAATGCCTTGGAAAATAATAATGTTTTTTTTTTTTTTGAAAAAAGCAAAAAAACAAAACAAAAAAAAAACTCTGGCTCACTGGTCACTGGCTTCCGGCAGCGGCCGCATGTGCTTTCACGAGAGAGTCGAGTTCAGGCAGAAGTGTAACCTCTGACCCGATGAATGACATAGGTGTAGCGTAAGGAAAGACACCTATATTACCTCTTAAAAAGGGCATAGGTCCCCTTTAATTAGAAAACAGCATGAACCTAAAGGAATGGTCTTATCCTGACGGTTCTGATCAGTTTGAGGCAGTCTGCACAAATCCTTCACTGAACTGAATCTGAATAGTCAAGGGTGGACCATGCACCCTACATTCTTGCAGTAGCCTTATCAGTAGCCTACATATATTCCACTCATTCTGTCCTCTGTGTTTTCTTCCTCTAAATATAAGTGGGAAATGTATGTAATAAGTAAATTTAACAGTGTCGTAACAGTTTATTGTCTGTAGGTGGCACTGTGTAGCCAAAGCCAAACACACTGCCTTCAGCGTCAATCTCACTCTTCCCTCCTGGGCTTGGAAAAGATGGTTCTCTGACAATAACGTGATGTTTGCTCTAAAGCCTTGAGGAGAGGTTTTAGCTTCCTGGCTGTCGACTGACTGGCTGCTGACCTTTTGAGTTTGTGTTTTCACGCACCAGTGCTGTGCGAAACTGTACATCTGATTTCCTTTGTAGATGTTGAAACAGGGGCTATTAATCAGTCCACTAAGAACGAAGAGTGATTAAAATCATGTCTGTGTGGTCTTGCTTGATGTTAATTTCAAAATATTAATCTTTTCACTTACAATTTCTTACAATTTATGCACAGAACATACAGTTTATAATGTGATCAGTTAATATTTACAGTTGGATGTAGCCTATTTATTTAGATTAGGCCTATAGACTTTTCGATTTATTGAACAGAGACTTGTGCCAGTGAGTAAACAACATAGAATGCATCCAGAATGCCCTAGCAAATGTATAGCAACACCCTAGCAACCATGTAGCAATGACCCGGCAACACCCTAAAGCATGTGTAGGTGTTTTAAAATGACTTAAAAATGTAAGAAATTAATTTTTACCATGGGATTAGTGATAATTAACAAAAGAGGTCAAATATTATAGAACGCCCTGGGAACATTTGAACAACATTTCAATGCATTCTCTAATAATGAAGAATATGCTCAAAACACATCATTGCATTTGAGATGGCGTTGTTGAGCAATTTCCTTGGGAGATGTACAGTAAAACTAGCAGGATGTGAAAACACAGCACTAATGCTGCCACCAATGTCAGATTTATAACTTTTTATTGACTATTAATGCTCTTGTGCAATGTAGTACAACCACTATGCATAAATGCAGGATTGAAAAAGAGGAAAAATTAAAGGAGTAGTTCACTTTTAAAAAACTTTTGCTGATAATTTACTCACCTAATGTCATCCAAGATGTCCATGTCATTCTTTCTTCAGTTGAAAAGAAATTAAAGTTTTTGATGAAAACATTCCAGGATTTTCTCAATACAATGGACTTCATTGGGAACCAAACGCTTGAAGGTCCAAATGAGAGTTTCAGTGCAGCTTCAAAGGGCTTTAAACGACACCAGATGATGAATAAGGGTCTTATCTAGCGAAACGATGTTCTGTGACTCTTCTGTTCAAACTCGTTCATCAAAATGAACAAATCTTTTTGGAGTCATGACTCAAATGGTCCTAGATAAGACCCTTATTCATCGTCTGGTGTCGTTTAAAGCCCTTTGAAGCGGCACTGAAACTCTCATTTGGACCTTGAACCGTTTAGTTCCCAATGAAGTCCATTATATTGAGAAAATCCTGGAATGTTTTCATCAAAAACCTTAATTTCTTTTCGACTGAAAGAAGAATGACATGGACATCTTGGATGACATTAGGTGAGTAAATTATCAGCAAAAGTTTTTTAAATCTGAACTACTTCTATAAGTTTGAACGATATACCAAAAGTCTTCATTTAATTTCCATTAATTCTCAACACAGAGAAGCACTTGAGATATTAAAGAGGTCTCACTTGTGATTTTTATTTCCCCTGACATGATCTTCATTTCAAAATGCTTCTTTAGTCTATGTTGACTCCCATTATGATGCAAATAATACTCATATATGGACAAAATGGCCCGAGTCTGGCCTGGATCAATTGTGCCTCTGGACTCATGGCATTTATGGAAATTATGATCATAGATCAATACATCCTGCTTACTGCAACTCAATTGTAATTGATCTGTTGTTGGATATAGAGGGCAAGACAGACTTTCTCAGGCTGAGAAAATGAGCTTCTTTGTCTTTGCTGCGGTTTGGAAAGAACTGAAAAACACTTCAAACAGAGACAAGAGAAAAGGTTATTTCTGCCTAGAATTATTTCTGCTTTATGATAAAGAGATTATTTCATAATAGATCTGAATGAACCCGTCTAGGCTGCTTTTATCTTTGCTTTCCACTATTCTATGAGGCAGAGCGACCCTAGAAGGAAGTTATTTTGCCTTTCCTTTGAGTATAATGAGATTCACACACATACTTTGATTACTCAAAGTGCCTTTAAGGCAAATCGGTTCACTCTGCGGCCCTTTTGGTAACTTCCCTGTCACACACACGTCATACAAGTACAGCGCAGCTAACAGGAAACGTTCTGGCAAGGTTTTCTCAAAGATATGAACTTCCAGTAATGTTAATGGAATGTTTTAAATGTTTCAGAATGTCCAGAAAACATTCAAAAGTAGCGTTTGTAAAATAGAATAATGAAATGGAATGTTCCCTAACGTTTGCATAACAAACAAAAATATATTAAAGGAGTAGTTCACTTTTAAAAAAACTTTTGCTGATAATTTACTCACCCCCATGTCATGCAAAATGTATATGTCTTTCTTTCTTCAGTTGAAAAGAAATTAAGGTTTTTGATGAAAACATTCCAGGATTTTTCTCCATATAATGGACTTCAATGGGAACCAAACGGTTCAAGGTCTAAAAGACAGTTTCAGTGCAAACTGTTCAAAGGGCTTTAAACAATTCCAGACGATGAATAAGGGTCTTATCAAGTGAAACGATCGCTCATTTAAAAAAAAAAAGTTTAAGTTTTATAAGCTCAAATGGTCGCCTTGCTCTGTCCTGTGATGCGCGTTCGTGACTGTCCTGGTCGAACTCGTTCATCAAAATAAACAAATATTTTACAGTCAACTTGTTCATTTCATTCGTTTAATGGACAAAATGACACGAAAAAAGATTTTTTCATTTTGATAAACGAGTTCGAACAGGTGAGTCGCGAACGCGCATACATGACACAGCAAGGCGAGCATTTAAGCTTATAAAACTTAAACTTTGTTTATTTTTTAAATGAGCGATCATTTCGCTTGATAAGAACCTTATTCATCATCTGAAATTGTTTAAAGCCCTTTGAACAGTTTGCAGTTTGCACTGAAAATGTCTTTTATACCTTGAACCGTTTGGTTCCCATTCGAGTCCATTATATGGAGAAAAATCCTGGAATGTTTTCATCAAAAACCTTAATTTCTTTTTGTCTGAAGAAAGAAAGACATGGACATCTTGCATGACATGGGGTGAGTAAATTATCAGCAAAAGTTTTTTAAAAGTGAACTACTCCTTTAAGTATCTTAATATTTTTATATATTATAAATATGTATTTTAAAGTAGAAACCTGAAAAATAGCTAGATTTTTGTGTCGTTGCAGTTTAAGCATGATCATACCTAAATGATCACTTATGCTGCAGTGCGTTGTATAAATGTGTGATTGCAAATATTAACATGTATTAAAATCTAATATATCAGATTAATATCAGATAGACTTACGAAGAATTTGAAAGACTTTATTTTCATGATGCTAAACTACTTAAACCATCCAAACTTCTCAGCCCCCACAAGTTCCTCCGCTTTCAAACACATCAAAAGAGAATTTGTATTGACAGAGATTATGAGACTGACATGTTCTTTCTTTTTGTTTCAACAGTCGGATCACATCCCTGATCTAGGAGCCCCTAGCATGGCATGAACTCTAGCCTCCGTCTTTGAAGTGCCGGCTGAGATGACCCTTGAACGTGCTGAGCGTTCAAAGGAACGCTATGGAAGATTTCGGTTGACTTCTATAGAGAAGGAAGAAAGGAGCACGAGAGTCTCAAGAGAGACGAGGAGGAAAGAGAGCAAGAAAAGGTTCAATGAACGAGTCATTATGAAAGGATGCTTTGCTGATGTTGTTAAACGGACTCCGGATAAAAGGAGCCGAGAGCTGCTTCTGACATGTTTACTTTTCAATTGTTGTATTTCGATTAGTTCCACAGTTTCCGATTATGACGCATATCACAAGTGTTTTGAGCTTCATGATTCAGAGGAAAACAAATTCGTTCAGGTACGAGGGTACGACTCTGAGAACAATTGATGCAATAGCACAGCAATTATATTCTGCATAAGGAAAATGAAGCCAGAGCTTTAGCATTAGTTAGATTGATTAGCAATTATTGCATATTTTTACTGCTTAATAATGTGATAGTTCACTCAAAATGAAAATCATCTATTCACCCTCAAGTTGCTCCAAACCTGTATGATTTTCTTTTCTGCTGAACACAAAAGAAGATATTTTGGGTAACCAAACAGTTGATGGACACCATTGACTTTGCTTATGGAAAAAAAAATTCTATGGAAACCATTCTACAAAAAATGTTGTAGAAACAAATTTAACTCAGAAATTGCCAGTAAAAAGAAATGGCAACACATTGAATTAAATATGAAATTTTGAAGATTGAAACAATGGAATAGAAAGATTGTCCGATGGACCAGTTTTTTCGTTCACTTGTTTTTGTTCTCTTCCTCTGTTCACCCTTGACTTTGAGGTCAGAGAGAAAATGACTGCAGACTATGAAGGCTTCTCACAGAGAAAGTGTGTCAGGGTTCATAGACAGACTTAAAGGTGTAGTTCACTTTTCAAAAAACTTTTGCTGGGAATTTTCTCACCCCATGTCATCCAAGATGTCCATGTCTTTCTTTCTTCAGTTGAAAAGAAATTAAGGTTTTTGATGAAAACATTCCAGGATTTTTCTTCATATAATGGACTTCAATGGGAACCAAATGGTTCAAGGTCCAAAAGACACTTTCAGTGCAAACTGTTCAAAGGGCTTTAAATGATTCCAGACGATGGACCCAAAGGGCGGGAATCATATAAAAAAAAAAATCTTATATATGTTTTTTACTTGTTTTTTATAATATTTTTTCTTTTCCTTTTTGGTGTTTTGAGAAAATTTCAAAAAAAAAAATATATATATATATAATTACTATTAATGCAATGCAATAGTTATGACAAATTCCCCCCTATTGAACATAATAGAATATATATATATATATATATATATATATATATATATATATATATATATATATATATATATATATATATATATACTTCTTAAAGCTGTATTTCATTTTAGAGTCAAGCCTAGGCCTCATAAAAGCAATTTTTGAAATGAGATGGATGCCATCTGGTGGACAAACTGAGCCTTTTAAAAATGCAAAACACATGTATAATCTGAATTTTTTGGTGTGTTTGTGTATAAAACTGTGTTTGTGTGTGTGTGTCTGGATGTGTCTGTTTTGCACTCTTGATGTTTTATAGATTCACCCCTTCACTGTTGTGTG
This sequence comes from Hybognathus amarus, assembly GCA_030378365.1. Lineage (NCBI taxonomy): Eukaryota > Metazoa > Chordata > Actinopteri > Cypriniformes > Leuciscidae > Hybognathus > Hybognathus amarus. The sequence goes on along the minus strand of JAQIUQ010005788.1, from coordinate 51,763 downwards.
CTTTTTTTCAAGATCGTGGCTGATTTAATTGTACACACAAAAAAACTCCAATTTCCCATTCATTTTCCAGGTGGGTCCATTTGGACCCGAACACCCCAAGTGTGACTATTTTTTTTTTTTACAACCATTTAGACTATTCACATCCTGTCCCCAATTTTTTTGGGTGTTCAAATACAAAATACCAACAAAGTCACCAAATTTCGGACCATTCCGAGGAAGCTGTGATTTAAAAAAAAATTATTTAAATGATTCGGGTCCATTTGGGCCAAAGAACCCCAGAGGGTTAAGTAACAGAGAAACATATAGCCGAGAAATGTGACTGATCTAAATTTAAAACACTTCAATCTCATACAGTCTCTCATTATCTCATTTTGTTCTCTGCTAACACCTGAGCAATAGAGGGTGACATCATGGATAGTTGTTTTAGTGATCTACAACATAGACTCTTACTACCAAAATAACCATCTAAACAGCTCTAAAAGCCATTTAAAGAGAAATAAAGCATTAGTATGATTCTGTGATGTGTGATAAATGAATAAATGTCGCTACTCTGACAGGTTTAAGGATCCAGCTGGCTCCAAAAGCTGAGGAATGCATTAGCGTAACGTTGTCAGTGGTCGTGGTGAGCATGTGCTGCACACTCCAACAGGGTTTTTCACTGTGATAAATGAACAGTGCCATTCAGTTATATTAAACCAGCGAGTTTTCAACGCCAGCCAGCTGTTCCCTCGGTAAAACAATCCCGTTCCTCCCTCAGTTTAAGTTCATCACAACCTCACCAAGCCAATTCCTGTTATTAGCGTTATTAGCTGCACCCTGTTTGCTTTTGTTCAGAATGTACCTCATGAACGCCCAAATCGCTGTTAGACATTTGCTGCAATTAGTGGGGAAATTAGGACTGTTGTGCTCAATCCGGAATTGACGTAGTTTTTCATCACAGGATTTGTTCTCTCTTCGCTAAGTGTTAGCATGTCATAATGAACTTTAATTAAGCAGCTCACCAAATGTAGAGTAAATTGCAGGTGCGAGCGAGACGCCAGCGAGGTGGGGAAGATTTGTGACAATCCGCTAATTTGATCCATTAGGCACAGGTGTAAGTCTGCGCTAATGCTAGCGCTTCTGTCTTAGCACCTTACAAAGTGTGAAGATTTTGGTTGTAGCTTCTTTTTTTCATTTTCAACAGGGCAAGTCAAAAACAAAATCGTTTTCATGTAACCTGTAGGGAAATCTATAAAAAATTACCCTAAAAATGACAATTCTTTCATTATTTATTCACCGTCATGTCATTTCAAACCGGTATGCTGTTATTTATTTATTTTTTCTGAAATATAACTGGAGCATTGTTTAATTTTTAATATGGATTGTTTCATATACAACATCTATCAACAAACTATCTATCAAACTCAATTTCTCTTTCTTTAAAGGGATAGTTCACTTTTAAATTCATGTTTGGTATGTTTTAGCTTATCTCAGCCACAAAGCGCCTGCGCCCTCAGATCACTTGCACATGGCTGTGTTTAAATGATATAAATACTGTTGTTTCGTGTCTTAGGCCATCAATGTGTACTTACATTTACGAGTCATTAAATCATGTTTAATTTGGACTTCTCTGTGCATGCTCTTTGAGGTGGTGACCATAGACCTGCATTATATGACTGACAAGACAAGAACGGTTTGACCTAAAAATATCAAAATTAACTGCAGAAACAAAGACACCTACATCTTGTCCTTGAGGTAAGCTAAAACATACCAAAAATTCATTTCAAAGTGAACTATCCCTTTAAAGTTTCCTTAAAAGGTCTAGTTTTGCACTTTATTGGGATTTTTAGAGCTGCATCTTAGCATGTTACTGGTGATGTCAATGGACTTTTGTTTCCAGTGAAGATCAAGGATGATATATTTGGCTATTAAAGTAATGAAGCTGGTGCTGTAATTGCTTTTACAGTGGGGTCAAGAAAGTAGGCCTACAAATAACCCCAAATGTAGCCCTGTACCTTAGCAATCACCTCTTGACTTTCATCAGTCATGAACAGAGAGGGCTTTGTGTTGGCCATCTTTAGACATGGTTAAAGCTGTTTTCATTGCTTAAAGGCTGCTTTGTTCATGAGTAAGTGATTAAAGGAACAGCGCACTGTCACGGCTGCCCACATGAGTTCCTCTGAGAGCCCTCAATGGACCTTTAAAAACAAAACTCAGTCAAAAGAAAACCTCATGAAATAACCCAATAAATCTAAGAAAGCAGTAAATCAGCATCTAGAATGATTTATGATCACGTGACACTGAAGACTGGAGTAATGATGCTGAAAATTCAGCTTTGACGTTACAGTTAAAATAGAAAATTTAATAATGAAAATAAATATTTATATAAAAAAATTAAATTGTATTAATATTTCTAAAATTACATTTTTACTGTGTTTTTGATTTCATAAATGCAGCTTTGGTTAACAAAAAACATAAAATTAAAAAAAAATCTTTCTGACCCCAAACCTTTGAACGCTAGTGTATACACTGTGAAAAATTATCGTTATTTTAAAGGTAGAAACTGTTAATCTGTTAATTGATTAACAGAACCTTTCCTTACTATATATGGTAAACTGTGATAGATCTAATAGTAAATTCCATGTAATTTTACTGCAAATAACCGTTAAAGGTGGCTTTAAGTACTATGTAATTACATTGAAATTAATAATTTGATACAACGGTCTTATTGTGTACATACATGTTTTTACATTGTAATTACATTTTAAAATACCAGCAAATTTATTAATTTATGTAATTACATTTGTAATTACACAGTTGACCCTCCCCTCACACCTTAACCTACCCTTTAACCAACCCATACCACCACACCCGTCCCTAACCTTACCCGTATCATACCTCAATAGCAGCAAAAGTGTTTTACAATACAACAGGAACACAATAATACATTGTACTTATTGTTCAATGTAAGTACATAGTACTTAAAGCCACTTAAATTTACCATTTTTAAAGTGAAAATGAACAATTCATTGTATAATTTACAGTGAAAAAAACATAAATTGACGTCCCCACAATTATTTTATACGGTAAATTTCTGGCAACCACATTTCTGGCGAACACTTTTTTTTTTTTTTTTACAGTGAAGGGTTCAACTGTAAAAAATAATCCTGTAAAAAAACAGTAAACTACTGCCAGCTGTGGTTACCAGCATCATATCATCAAAATACGATATGTTACCGTTTTTGAAATTAACAGCTAAATACCGTATTGTCAGCTACAGTATAAAACTTTAATTTAACTATATGCTCAAACACAATCAGTTTATCATTATTTTACAGGATTATTTTTACAGTGTATTTTATGAGGTTATATATTTTAATAAAAATTTATAGTGCAATAAAAATTACATTTACCTACACATTCCATGCTATTTTAAATACACATTACTGATAGAAAATACATTGCAATAAAAATGACATTCATCAAATATGTTTTCTTCCATTTAAATCTCTCATATCACTTAAATGAATCAAATTTACTGGCATATTAGAAGCAGGCCTTTAGAAATAGTGATCAGTAGTTTATCCACACACACACACACACACACACATATATATATATTTGACTTACATTAAAAAATTTACACTTATATTATATATTTACAAACTTATGTACTTATATAAACTCTTGTATTTCATTCAAGTACCAACTTTGTATTATGTTTCTCTCACAAGTAAAAAGTTCGATAGGGAACCAACAGATCTTCTTAATATCCCATATCTATACACCGCTGAATCTAAGCTGTTCTCATTCCAGACATGGTGGGTTCAAGGCAAACAGGATCTGGGAACCCCGTCTGCTGTTTGGCTATGAGGTGGAAATTGATTTAGGATTGTTAAAACATCGCTTGAGTACCCACCGAAGACCAGATTAGGCAATGAAAACAGATGACACAATCCCGTCTGTTTGCACAAGCCTGTCATATCCTGACACATCCAAACCCTGGCCTGCCATAACTGTGTGTATAATGAGCATATTCCTCAAAAACAATATGTCTTCTGCTCAGGCACAGTGTAGAGGCTCTGTGATGGATTGAATGGAGGATACTGGGCAGATGTGGAGGAGAGGCTGGTGAGAACGATTGAATAAGAGCCAAGACAATGTCCACAAAGATCTTAACCTCTGAAAATGCAATCAGGTTTGTTTGTTTGCGTGTGCTCAAACATTCTGCACACACACTAGATGCAAATACACCCGTATAGAGTGCAAAGCAAGTCATGTGCATGCATACCAATGCAAGGAATGTGGAGCGCAACCGTGCATGAAGAATTTACATGATAAACAAGCATCTATCTTGTACTCTAGTACCTCATAATTTGGTTTTGGATGTTTAAAACAGGCCTTGTGTTTAATTTCTCACGAGTCTAGACCATCTCTCTTGGTGGGCATAAGGAGAGCAGAAGTGCATCATGGGGGAAGTCATGTCTAGTGAAAATCTCCTCAACATGAGATCAAATTTAGGAAGCTGTTTTTCTATAAACAGACACACTGTTCAAACGGATCTGTTCCCTTTGCTTCACCAGGTTCACAGAGAATAAACCACAAAGTTCCACCCAAAACAGGAGGAACTAATGCACAACAGTCAGTGCTAAACAAAGGATCAATAATCCAACCTACAATACACACTTCTATGCTTATGTTCCAATTAGTATACATGCATACTTAATGTTTTTCCACAATATGCATGTGTGCACTGTAAAAAATTATTTTTCAAAATTATAAATAAGATTATTATACTAGAAAATACTGTTTTACTCTCTCCACTGTGCTTCAAAATTTCACATTTAATTCAGAGTGTTATTAGGTTTTTTATTTACTAGTAATTTCTGAGTGAAATGGTTTCAAACTAAATCCTACACTGTAAAGATTACTGGAGTATGTTTTACAAGAAAATACTACTTTAGTCTCTGAAATTCACTAGCAATTTCTCTGTGAAAAATTATATTTACATTTTAAAAGTACACTGTAAAATGCAATATGCTTTATACTAATCAATAGAATTGTGGCAACAGATTACAAGCAATATTATTCATTAAATTTAACAAATTAGAATTAAGTAATAATTAATCAAATTATTCCTTAAAAGTTAACCATTTAAGTAAAGTTTACAACAAAAAATTTAACATAAAATATCTCACTGACCGACGTCAAAGATTATTGAGAGCTATTTATTTTATATTGCCAACATTGAAGAAAACTGATGTTAACAAGCAGAACCACTGAAGGAGAAAAACGTAATTTTAAAACAAACCTAAAACAAACACTGATCACCATAATGGTGACTTAAATGTATGTTTTTTTTTGGTTGTGAGTTTTACTCATTTTAAATAGTTAACTTTTAAGGAATTAATTTGATTAATTATTACTCAATTCTAATTTGTTACATTTAAATTCTAATTAATAATATTGCTTGTAATCTGTTGCCACATTTGTTTTGATTAGATAAAGCATATTCATTTTTACAGTGTAATGTAAAAAAATTATATGATCAATAGGTTATGACAAAATTTTAGCATTGCTTTAACTCATCAAAATTAGTCACTTTATACATTATTCAACACATTTTCTGTCAGTTCAATGTAATTTAAGTTGAAATGACTTAAAATTCCAAGTTGAATGTACTTTAGTAGAATTTAAGGCAGCAACTTTTTTTTTTACAGATGTACACCAATATTTTCAGAGTAGCATATATGCTTTTTCATAGCAATATTTTGCAAATGAAGCATTTATGATTTTGATTCAGATTACTGAACTGGTTCACTCAGGTTCATTCGAACTGAATCATTTATTGAATGATTCAATGATCCATTTGAGTGCCTGGTAAGACGTTTGCATCTTTTTTGCAACAATATATATATATGTTTTAATACAACATTTGTATAAAATAATATATTATCAAGTAATTTCATTATTTGATAGAACTTTAAAGAGCTAAGACACAAATAGTTTTTGCACACAATTGGATTAAAAATGCACGCCAAATAATAATTTTTACTTCAAAGCCTTTTTTTCCATCAGCAATGTATCATAATTTCTCTTACTTGCAGGCAAACCATAAAGAACTGAAGACATGAAATAATCATTCATTTGAACAAGCTATTTTTGCGTGCACAAACATTCCTCTCTCTCCCTCCTGAGCACATTATTTCACAATAAGGAAAAGATAAACAGCTTTTCTTCAACAAAAAGCGAGCCTCATTCTTTCTCTTGCCCTCTCCATGAACTCATTGAGTGAGCTATGAAATGATGCTCACTGTCTAGCAGCTGTCGTAATTCTTTACTACTTTCAGACTTGCCAGTGCAATCGCAATAAGCATTTAATCAAGCCCAATCAATTAAAACACTATAGACGAGGTTATAAGCGTGAAATGAATACTTTGCCGCCACACAAAGTGAGAGTGGTAAAATTGTATTACGCTCCCGCAACATTAGCTTCCTTGCTGTTTTGGTCTGTTGTCGCTTATTTCTTTTTTCTGTTATATTTGTAAAAAAAATGATGTAAGGGAAGCATACTGAACAAACAACGCTTCCTTTTTACTTAATTAATCAAGGAAGTTTTTTTAAACACTGCGCACTCTAAACAATGCTGGGTTGTTTTATCACAGAATTGGGTCAAATATGGACAAACCCAAATGAAGGGTTAAAAATGTAATTGCATGATTAGTACCCTTTAATTGGAATTTTAGCCTAGATAGATTGAAGACAGTAGAATGAATGAAGAATGAAGTCAGTATGATCCAAAACAACATTTATTACTTTAATTGTATGGCAAAAAAAAAAAAAAATATTTCACAACTTTAGTATGGGAGCAACTCATTTCAGTTTTGTTTTCAGGGTACTGCTTGTTTCACTTTTGACTAATTCTTCAAATAGTTCCATTGAAGTAATTTGATTATTTCCTCACTGTTGAATTGTTGAATCTCTTTTGCTGAGCAGGCCAGCAGAGTTAGAGAAGCATTCCCACACTGTGACATCATCATCACCATGGAGTTTTGGTTAATGTTGTCAATATGGAACTGTCTACTTACAATTATATGTTTCAGACATGTTGTCCAAGACATTCCATTTTGACTCCCATACACTCTAAAAATGCTGGGTTGTTTTAACCCAACTTTGGTTAAAATATGGACAAACCCAAATGTTGGGTTAAAAATGTAATTTAAAAATGTAACCCAATGGCTGGGTTTGTCCATATTTGACCCAAAGTTGGGTTAAAACAACCCAGCAATTTTTAGAGTGTAGAACATATTTTAGTTTAAGTTAGTTTAGTTATAGCCAAAGAACATTTAAATGAAAATGTATCATTTGCTCCCATACGAATTTTTTTGCCATACAATTAAAGTAATAAATGTTGTTTTGGATCATACTGACTTCATCATATGAAAAAAAAAGTACTTTTTTACTATTTCCTTAAATTTACCATAAAATCAAACTTGACAATTCTCGTTTTTTAATCGAATACTGCAGTATTAAATGATTAAAACTATAATAAACCATCATTATTATAATTTGTTTTTAATTTATGTGCCCTTATAATCTTTAATCAAAATAGCTTACCCTCCCTCTTGTAATGACATCTAGTGTTGTTTAAAGACCTAAACTGAAGACCAGGTCAAGATCAAGACCAGGCTAGCACTCATCTAAACGATCCACATTTACTGCCAGAGAAATGTCTTATATTTAATACAATAATAAATATATAATAAGACACCATGCTGTTACCAATAAAATAAAATCATTAAAAACAAAATTCATTCAGAAATGGCACGGAAGCTGCAACTGAATTTGTACAATTACTGCATAAACAATGTTGAGATTATGGTTTACAAAAATATCCATCCATCCATCCACAATATATATATATATAGAGAGAGTTTGAAACGTGACACTATATGTTTTATGTTTGTATCAGTGTCACGTTTCAAACACTCTCCTGCTCTGGTGATATTGCCTAATTATATCACATCATAAAAATCAGTTATTGATTGCATTTGAAGCAGGAAGTTTTACATTCAGTCACATGATGTTAACATATAAATCAGACAATGTACCGGCAATAAAATCCAGAGTCCTTTTAGTCTGAGACATAGCTGAGCATAAATGCGTTCGAGAACTGATACAAGTCAAAACCAAGACACAACACTAGCGATATCTCTTCTCTTCTCTGATGACATGTTTACTGGTGTGTGGGCGGGACAGCCTGTCACTCTCATGAGTTCGACCAATAGCAAACCACAACTATCCAATCAGTTCCAAATGGAGACAATTATATCCCACCCTTTACAATTTTTCTAGTTTGAGAAGTCGTTTCACTCGGATATACATGACAACAGGGACGAAAAGACACAACTTCCAATTTATACCGACTTTACCTGAAAGGCGACACTTTCTTCATACAGCTGCCATTTTGAATGGTTTGAATTCCTCCCACTATTTTTCTTTCAACAGGATCCGTCTCCTGCTCTAACACTATCTCGGATACAGCCCACATTCGACTTCTAACTATTTGAACACATTTGTCCATTCCCCTCCACCATTCTTTTTCATCTTCATGCCATGCTGGATAATTGTACATGGCCACGGATTCACTTCTATTACCAATGTTCCTCATTTGGAGAAAGCAGCTCAAGTCCCAGAGCCTAAGAATGGCTTCAGACTGACATTCTGACATTCATTTTTTAGTTTTGCAAATTTTTGGGATTTCGGTTTTCTCAAATAGTACTAGTGGAGATTTATTCACAGTAAGATAAGCTATAAACCAATGGCAGACCCTCTTAATCTCTTCACTCAAATATAAACACAAACATATTAGTTTGCTAACAGGCGTTTAGTTATTTTATAAAATTCCATTTAGAAATATGTATGAACTACGCTGTAAAAAAATGTTGGTTTAACTTAAAAAATTAAGTAACCTGGCTGCCTTAAAATTTTAAGTTCATTGAAATGGAAAAATTGAGTTAATACAATGAAGAAGATTGATTTAATCATCCGAAACTCAAAATATTATGTTATCTGAACTATATAAATTATTTAAGTTGATTTGACAAAAGAAAAAAAAATTGTTATTACAAATCATGAAAATAATTTTTACAGTGAGTATGCACACTTTGTAGTCTGTAACATGCACACTTATAGCATCACTATAGCAGGCATGAAAACAACATGGAACAAATAAATTAATTTGTGCATATAAATGATATGACACAAATGAGAGCACTTGATTGGCTTGCGAAGTTAATTGGCTTGTTTACATTAGAATAGTTGATTTATGTTAGCGCTTCCCGCTGATTGTAACCATCAAGTTAACTAGTATCTTGATACCCCTGAGATTTGTCTAATGCTCACTTACTTAAACAATTCTGAGCATTTGAGGCATGCTGTTTAATGGTTACCGGATAGCTCCATTAACTCTTCTGTGCTGGCTAAGCAGTTTTTGATGTCTGGCACATCGGTCATACTCACTTTAAATGTGTGCCTCATAAAACTTATGTACTGTGAGACCATCTATACCCTTCCTAAATAAATGAGTGTTCCAAAAACATTCCCCATTATACCCATTATAGTTTATGGCGAGGAAAGGGACTGTAAACCATAACTTTCTCCAAATGGCTGTGGTAAAGCTAGCATTAAATCTGTTGTTGAATTGCATATGAAAAATTGGATATCAGAAAGAGACAGGAGGATTTTGGCTGGCACGGTCACTCCTCCAGATGGCAGAGTTTGGCATCACCTGTTATAATGATGGGACGATCCCGGACTAAAGGAGCAGGCGCCAGCTTAATATCAAGTGTATTGTTGTCACATTGGTGTTTATACTGCATTTCAATGCTAATAAGAATTGTTAATGTTTAAGCATTCAAACGTTGTCTATAGGCCCTAATGTTCACAAATATTCAAATGTGTGGGGTCGGTAAAATGAAAAAAAAAAAAAAAAAAATATATATATATATATATATATATATATATATATATATATATATATATATATATATATATATATATATATATATATATATATATATATTTCTATCTTTAAACTGGGGAAGTATTAGGGAAGCGTTATAGAATATGTTCTAAACTAAGAACATGAATGTATTTTGAATTCATTCAAACTGTGGGAATAATAAAGCTGTTAAATCACTATCTTCATGTAGCCTATATAAGGGTGTAGAAGAAGGTTGGAGAGGTTGATAGTGTAATTGGGTCAATGAAACACTAGGGACACACAATAGTCCTCTGATAATAGCCCATTGTCACTGGATGTAGTTGCAAAGTAAGGCCTGGGGACTGTAAACTAATATTTCAAACAGGAAGTAACGAAGTCTTCTTTAATTTAGATTTGTACATGTAATTTACGCCCACAGGCTAGTCATCAATCTTTTTACTTCATGCAGTGAAAATTCTCAGGGTATCTTTCCTTTTAATAATCGATTTCTGCAGACACTGTAAAAATGAATATGCTTTATCTAATCAATAAAATTGTGGCAACAGATTACAAGCATTATTATTAATTAAATTGATCAAATTAGAAGTAGTATTGATTAATAATTAATCAAATTATTCCTTTAAAGTTAATCATTTCAAATGAGTAAAGTTTACACCAAAAAATTAAACCAAAATATTGGAATAACAGACAGACGTCAAAGATTAATTATTTTATATTATCTTTATTTTATATTGCCAACATTGAAGACATCTATCTGTCTGTCTGTCTGTCTGTCTGTCTGTCTGTCTGTCTGTCTGTCTGTCTGTCTGTCTGGTATTATGAGAGTTTACTCATACTGTCAAGTGAAGAAGGAGAAACTCTCTATTTCCTATTCTCTTCTAATATGTGAGATTCCCTATAACTTTAGTACTTTTTCATTCTGTGTCAAGTGAGTCATTCATCTCTGTAAACAGGCTACATCTTTCTCTCCGCAGTGATTATTCTAAGGGAACTGAGAGTTTAAACCTGTCTGTCAGTCAATCACGATAGTTTTGCTCTATCTGCCGCTTCCGGTTTCACTCTGGACTTCAGCGCGCGTGAACTCGGGAAAAACACATCAGGACTTTTCTCTGTCATCCAGGATTGTGTCTTTCTCTTCAAAGTGTGGTTTGGGAATGTGTTTACTGGACGATTATTCCGTTCATGGACATAATATTGCCTTACTGAAGACTTTATTGTACACTAAAGAGGAACATCACCTGTAACAGTTGACCAATGACACCTGTTGACTCCTCGGTGCTGGTTTTCAGTGAAACTTTGTTATAAACAAACTACGAGGAGCAAGTTAAGATGAAAGTCACGGTCAATTTCGGGGAAACGAAGGTTGTCGTCCCGTGTAAAGACAGTTGGATGGTACGGGATTTGATCGATCAAGCCACTCAAAGATACAAGAAGATTGTTGAACAGGTAACGTGTTGTTTTTAAGTTTGAAATCGAAACACAACCATATAAATATTCATTTATGAGTCCGACTATTCACTATGTATTGTTTGAATAGACTTACTTAGGCATTTTTAATCGGAATTATTTTAAAAACTACACCTGGCGAATCCTACTATGGCGAAGTCTTGGTTCATGAATATTAATATTAAAGCCTTCGCCGTGTACGGTTGTTGACCGGGTGTGCCCTCAAGCTCATATCACGTGATCTTGAGCTGTCTGTCAACATTGCTCTTTTTCTGATTTCTGGTTATTGTTTTAAATATTCATTATCTTTACACATTCCTTCAATCTGATGCTGTGGTAAAAGATTTGTTCTGCGCCTCAAATATGGAAATATGATCTTTAGGTCTACACAGTATATGTCTGGGAAATTGACTTAGATTGTTAGTCCCCTGTTACCATTGACTTTCTCTTCACTTTTGTTTGGATTTATTACAAATTTTAAACACACACACACACACACACACACACATTATTATTATTATTAGCCTATATAGATGCATAAATATTACACACAGTACTGGTCAAAAGTTTGAAAACATGACTATTGTTATTGATTTTGAAAGAAGTCTCTTTGCTCATCAAGCTTGCCTTTATTTGATCAAATATACAAAAAAACAAAACAAAAACAAAAACAAAACCGCAATATCATGAAATATTGCAATTTAAAATAATGGTTTTCTATTTCAGTATACTTTCAAATATAAATGATTTTGGTAACACTTTACAATAAGGTTCATTAGTTACTACATTAGTTAACATTAACAAAGATTGAACAATACTTCTTCAGCATTTGTTAATCTTTGGTAATGTTAATTTTAACATTTACTAATACTTTATTAAAATCTTGTTAACATTAGTTAATGCACTGTGAACTAACATGAACAGCTAGATTTGTATTAACTAGCGTTAACAAAGAATAACAAATACAGTAACAAATGGTTAGTTCATGTTAGTTAATGCATGAACTAATGTTTAATAAATGAACCTTATTGTAAAGTGTTACCATGATTTTTGTGATGCAAAGCTGAATTTTCAGCTTCATTATCCAGTCTTTTAGAAATCATCTGTATGTAATGTATGTATAGTAGCCTGTGTGCGCGCGCATGCATTATTTACAATTACTTTGAAGTTTGTAATCTGGAGTATTTGACCGCTTGGTGATTCTTCAGATTGATAATTAATGTGAAAGTGGCATGCATTTATTGTGTTAAAATGTTTTTACAAGTGCACTTCTAATGGCTCAATTATTGCACTCCGATCTTTAAGTTGTTAATATCATCATTAACTTATACATAAATATGTCCCAACTATATTCCACAGAACTTAAGAGTTTTTAAAAATATCAATACATGCTTATATTAGTCCTAACTGAGCATAATCACACTTTGATATCACAATGCTTGGTCACTGTTAACTATGCTAGTCTTTTGTCCAGCTCCTGCAGTAAATGCCAGGTGGAATAAAGCTGGACTGATGTGATGAATACAGCCGTGTCATTAATCGCTCCCTATCTCCAAATGCAGGTGGCAGGCTGTGTTTGATTAGTTTGGCCTGGGCTCTCTGGCTGAGATGGCTGGCTTTATGGGAGGTTTTAGTATGAGGTTTTAGACTGATGGACGTTATCGGCTGAGATTGGCTCAGTGGGATGGGATGGGCCTGTGCCAGGCGTGCTGGGGTAGACGTGGGCGCTGTATCCATTCTGTCAGCCCACCTCTCGGGTCTCATGCGTCACTGAAGTATTGAGCCCTTCATCTGTGATAGCGGTGCGTGATGCATATTCACAACAAGCAGGTTGTGTTGATGTTTGTTGTACATTTTGAAATGCAAATGTGTCTGTGGATGGATGTTTAATTTACATTTACTTGAGAGATGAGCTGTTATTAGTTTAAATGGCCGATTTACTATGATGTCAACAATGAAAACACATTATGCATTATTAATGAAGACCAGGGTCCTGTTTTGCAAATGTGACAGGATGATTACTCAAATAAGCTTCAGGTTAACTCTAGTAGAGCTGCACAATTATGATTCTGTCTGCCCATTTAGATCTACTGCATTTTTATTAAGGATACGCTACATTTGCTGCATTTATGCATTGCAATCAAGTTTTAAATTCAAATTACAACCTAAAGTGTCGTACACACCGGGCCGAATATTGGCGCACGCTATATTTTTGTGTTCACCCAAGCAATTTTCGCTGACGATGAGCCAAGTGAACATGCAAATTCATTCCCTGACATTAGATGGCGCCAATTTGCTCTGCAATACCACTCCATAACAGTTATCTTTCATCAAGATGTTTGTAGTTGCTGTCACGTTTGTCGCATAGTTCTAACACCAACGAGACTAGAAGCTCTACAATCATCTTGCCTTGCATCTTCCTTGTCTTATTTCTTCATGGCTCTGTAGACCATAGGTGTACGCTGATGCTACTTGCCGTAGATCTTCTTCTCTATTACGTATGTGTGCTCGGCAAGACCGTTTTGTGTTGGAGCGCCCCAAGTTGTGTTTTACTGTAACTTCAGAAGCTCAAAATACGTGACCGCCAATCTCATTGGTTGGATATTTTTCACGCGGCACGTCAAACTAAAAAAACGAACCCCAAAGCATTTTTTTAAAAATGACGCTTTTACCGCGTGCCGTTTTCCCCGTCGGTGTGCACACTCACATCGTTTAATCATGAGGCGTTAAACGCTGGCGAATATTGGCGCAAAATTCGTACCCCATGTGTCGTGAACAGGCCTTTAGATGTCTACTTTAATTACAACACTTTTTCTTTTCTGTTCTTGGTTGATGTTTGTTTAGTGTCATGTTAAATCTACTTTTGTTAAAAATAAATAAATAAAAAAACGGCTTATGAAAATTGTTGCAGAATAGGAGAAATTTATCATTCAATTTAAAAAAAGGTTATAAAGCAACATTTAGTTTCTAGGATATGTTCAAGGGTTAGTTGACCCAAAAATTAAAATTATGTCATTAATGACTCGACCCTCATGTCGTCCCCAAGCCCTAAGACCTCAGTTCATCTCCAGAACACAGTTCTGATATTTTTAGCGTCACTGAATGCGTATTGACAACAGAACCGAAAGACAATACAATGCTGAATAAAGTCGTAGTTTTTGTTATTTTTGGACCAAAATGTATTTTCAATGCTTCAAAACATTGTAACTAACACACTGATGTTGCATGGACTACTTTGATGATGTCTTTATTACCTTTCTGGACAAGGACAGGATACCGTATACATTTTCAAAGGAGGGACCGAAAGCTCTGGACTAAATCTAAAATATCTTGAACTGTGTTTCGAAAATGAACGAAGGTCTTACTTGGTCTTACTTAGCATAATTTACATTTTTGGGTGAACTAACCCTTTAAAAAAAAAAAAAGTACATTGTGGTTTCATGTCTCAGACGGGGTCGTAACAATGTTGATGTTGGTTTAAAGCTACACTGTGTGATTTTTACCCGCATCTAGTGGTGAAAAGGTATATGACCATCCAGTGAATATTAGTTTCTGTTCCTCTCAATTCCGATTTCGTTTTAACTCCTACGGTGGCCAATGTAGTCCAAGATTAACATGGCTTCCAGTTCGACCTCGTCCATGAGTGTTAAACGTAAATGCGAAAGGCGAAGCTTGAATTAACGGGTATGTCCCTCTTTGGCTAATGTACTTTCAAGATGGAGGGGCAACATGGCGACCGACATTAGAACCCCTTACCCGTATGTATTTTCAATGGCATATTATACACTCACGAGGGATACTTTATTACTTGAACGAAGTAAATATACATTAATGAGCACATATATTTTTGAAAGAAAGTGTTTTTAGCAAAAGAATAAACTAAAAGAGTTACACAGTGTAGCTTTAAATGCTTTTTAAAATATAGTTAGTAGTCTGTCTACCCCAAAAACCAATCCTATAAGAATACTGCATTAAAAGTGTCCGTCCCACTTGGTGATGTTTGCGTGTCCAGCAAGATCTTACTGACTGGTTACAGATTAACTGACATCTGAGGAAAACTGCTTTATTGTCCTGCCATAGCTGAGCTCTGCCGGGCCGCTGCTAACCTCTGAGGGTTGCTGGAGAGCTGACTTGGCAGGCAGCGCTGCTGAGATCACTACACACACGGCACACTTCCAAGAGCACAAAGCCATCGGTGTCAGCAGCCATCCCTACAACAAATTGCCTTGGATTTAAATGTCACAGTGGGTATGCAGTATCGAGCCCTATAGGACCGTTCCTATTTGCTGAAAACTGACGCTATTTACTTTCTGAAGGGGTCATACTTTCTGAAATGACATGATATTTTAATTTTTCTATGTTCCTTGAGGTTCACTTATAAGGTTAAAGTTTTTTTGCCACAAAAAACTAATATATGCAGAAAAACAATTACTTTCAATCTTCATTCTGACCCTCTTGATTGATAGGGATGCTAACAATTAATCAACGATCAATTAATTAAAAACATGCGAGAAAATTGAGCGCACCACATTTACATATATTATAAATGTATTAATATCTTCAAGCTATGCAATGATTAGCTTGCCATTTAATTTGAAACCTAGTTAACCAAGGGTCCAAAAAAACTTCAGATTTTACTGAACAAGAACTAGATGTGTACTTTACACTTTCCCAGTAATTTTCCCTTAATAAAATATATCTTAATAAAAAATGTATTTCTTAGTATGTGCATGTGCTTACGGGTGACATTGTTTGAAATCATGGAACGGGGGTGTTGCCTGACTTGTCACGTATCTTCGGCACAGTTTGCAGTGAAGGGTGCAATATTAATAATATTACTATATTAATAATATGTTTTGTCTCTTAGAAACATACATTTAACAACCTCATTTTTAACAACCTAATTTTTATGTGGTAAAATTTTAATATTCTGATTGTTTGAGATTTATTAAAATGAAACTTTGGTCTTCCATTAGTAGCATACACTTAAATTCAGGCTGTCAAATGATTAATCGCATCCAAAATAAAAGTTTGTGTTTACATAATATATGTGGGTGCACTGTGGATAATTATTTTGTATATATATAAATACACACATGCATGTATATTTAAGAAAAAATATAATTTATATATAAAATATTTATATTTATATATAATATATATATATATATATATACATATATATATATACAGTATATACATGACAATATTTTCTTAAATATATACAAGCATGTCTGTGTATTTATATATATATAAAATAATTATACACAGTGCACCCACATATATTATGTAAACACAAACTTTTATTTTGCATGCGATTAATCGTTTGACAGCCCTAATTTAGATCATGATTACATCAGTTAAAACCAGCACCTCACTATCATGGTAGAATGTATGGTTTCTATTGTATATATATGAAAAACGGTAGTTCATAACTTTTCATAAGATTAGTTAGGCTGTCAAACGATTAATCGCGATTAATTCGCATCCAAAATAAACGTTTGTGTTTACATAATATATGTGGGTGCACTGTGTATAATTATTTTGTATACATATAAATACACACACATGCATGTATATTTAAGAAAATAATATTTATATATAAAATATTTATATTTATATATAATTTAAATTATATATATATCTATATACATGAAAATATTTCTTAAATATATACAAGCATGTGTGTGTATTTATATATTTATATATATATAAATATTATACACGGTGCACCCACATATATTATGTAAAACTTTTATTTTGGATGCGATTAAGTCACGATTAATCGTTTGCCAGCCCTAAGATTGGTCTAATTTGAGCCTGAAACATCAGACTCGATTGCCCCTTGGTTAGTCATACTGGTTCTTACTACATAATCTTAATTTAATGGCTTTGTTTAAGCAACTGGCCTCAGATTATGAAGGTAAAATGGGTTGCAAATTTTAAGGCAGTTATTAGCCATAGTTGATTAATGAATTCAAGATCGAAGCAAATTATTATGCATTTCATGTCAAAGTCTTTTGGGTTGTTTTATCAAAAAATATAAGTGTAATCTCTTAGTAAAATCACTCTTCTCAATAAGCTGCATGATTTGAGGACAGTATTGTATCACAAAGTGGATGAATTACATGCTGACATTTCATATGCATTAGGGGTGTGTTCGAGATTATTAACCCATCAGTACATCTTAGTAATCACAATGTGCTTTTCCTTTGTGAGGAATCATTTACAGTTTCTGCATGTAGAATTACTTCTCAGTTCTCATAGATGGAGAGACTGATTACTGTGTGTTTGACATTTGAGACCAAACAACTTCCTGCTGTTTAATCACAGGTAATCAGATCTTGTGTTTTCTGATTTCTTATAGTGTTTTATGGGATTTGTGGGAGAAAAAACAAAACAAAAAGACAATAAATCACAGGAAAATTCACAATTTACTTTGTTAAAATTAGAGATAGTGAAACTAAAGACAACTAAACAAAATAACGTGATTTATTAGATGTTCTGACAAAATGCTGCAGTCTATTTAAAAATATTAAATTATTATTTTTAAATTCAGTTTAAGATGAATAATTCAATGACTCATTCATAAAGACGTTATTGGATGAATCTGCATTTTGAACTAATCTTCGAATGACAACCATAAAGATGTAATCAATACAATTTTTATTTGAAGTGTCAAGTTATTTCCATGTCCGAATTAGAAACGTTTATTCCAGTACTTCTGTGATAATTCGAACAATTGTAACACAGAAACAATGATATGATAGTGTCATAACTATAGGCTATATGATAGCGTTCTGGATCAGCAAATTTGTATGTTTACTGTGCTCATACTTCCACGAAATACAGTAGTTCGTAGCTTCTCACATATTTGTCTTCTTGTCGTTAGCAAGATGTATGTTAAAGATAATGAATCTGTATTAATATTACAGGTTTTTGGTGTGGGAAGCTTTAAATGTCTGAGTGTTGAGCTTGTGTGTGTAAAATGCACCAGGTGTGTTGTTCATCCAAAACAAATGTTTCTCAGTATGGTTTCGTGAAGCTGAAAACAGTCCCAGCAGACATATCTGCCTAAACAGCATGAACACTTTTCCACACCAGCAGGGTGGGGCACGAAACGGCTGCTTCCTGTTGAGTCTGAACCAGTGAAAGGGCCTTCACAAAAAATATCAGTGTGTGTTAATCTGGGTTGAATTGAGAGTCACTGTTTCATCTCTGGATAGGGGGAACTGCCTCTTTCAGTATCTGATGGCATCAGCTTCCGTTTTAACATGTTTCGAGGGTTGAAACTGCATTTTGCAGCAAATATGGAGGTTTGGATGGGTTGTGAGATAGATTGAACAGTTATTTTCTATTGAACTTCAGAATATGTGCTTGTGTGTAAAAAGAAACTCAGACATCCCTCCTCTCCGCGAGTCTCACGCGTATCCATTGCGGCTCGCTGACGCCCGCAAATTATATGCATGTACAATTTCCCGTGAATATCAAGCGAGCAAAGGACAAGCCCTGTTTCCACCTGGTGTTAAGATGCATTTTCGATGATGAGATCCCAAGTGGTCATCCAAGAAACATTACCGTTTAACAATCTTTCTTCCTCCCTATAGAACTGTGACTTGCTTTAGTGTTGAAACAACCTCTTTAGGTTTTCAATTTACCCCAGAAGACCTGGCAAACAAACCTGTCTGAGATTTGATACACAGTTAAAGATGCAAGAAATAAAACACACTTTCTGTGAAAATTTGTTTATTGGACTAAAATCCTACTGAATGCGGAAACATGTATTCTTAAATATTTGTTTTTATGTAAATTTTCCCCCATCCCAAATCCATTGACTTGTGGTTTAAATAAAGAGAAAATAAATCATATTTTCAGTGTAGCCTTTCTGTTTTTTATTTTTGTATTTTTTTTAAATATCCTATTGGCTCCCGTACATACTATTTTCACTGGCCAAATAATAATAATAAAAATAATTTATTTTTAGCAGCTTGTATATCAGAAAAAAAATATTTATATTTTTCATTAAACAATGATTTTTTTATTATTCAAAGAAGTATTTTACACATACATTTATTAGAAATTTTTATTAGGTTTTGCATTAATGTAACTCCATGGAAGCTATGAATGTGTACTCTTGGGGCAAAAATATACTAGATTGATTAATGCACCCTAGACTTCTTCTAGGTTTCTATTCTATATTGCACATGTTGAAGTTCACAACAATTTAATGCAGTTTTCACAAAGACCTTCATTGAAATTGAATTGAACTGCAACAGTTTAGTTGTGATTGGATGACATGTAGATTTTATCACTTTTCGTCATGCGTGTCAACAGTTTAGTTGAGGTTTCTGCTGAAAAAGGCGTTGACCTGGATCTGTTTTGTCATCATGCGTTTCTAGCCAAACACGTTCTTTTAAACCATTGTAGTATTTTTTGTTTCTTCTTCCCCAACCCAGGTAGAAAAGTTGTTCTGCGAGTTTGTTTTGTAATGAGCTGATGGTATTCAAACTATGAAAACATACCCATCTGACTTATCTTATCTGGTTACATGTGTACACACGATTGACTATGCATTCCCACCGTACATTTTCAAGTTCTCATTCGACCTGTAACATGTCTTGCAAGGTCAATAAAGGAAATTCATTGCAGCCATTTGAAGGTTTGTGAAGGATTATTAAGGATTATTATTTAAAATAATTTGTTTCTATATACTATAAAATAAAATGAATTTTCAGCATCATTACTCTAGTCTTCAGTGTCACATGGTCCTTCAGAAATCATTCTAATATGATGATTTTCTGCTCAAGTAATTTCTGTCGTACTTTTTAACATTTTTGTGCAAGCATGATAATTTTTTCAGGGTTCTTCGTATAGAATGTTGAAAGAACAGCATTCATTTAAAATAGAAATCCTTTGTAACAGTATACATATAATTACTGTCAATTTTAATCAATTTACTGCATCCTTGCAAAATAAAAGTATTACAGTTTTTTTGTAAATAGTTTAAGTTGTCACCCTGTGGTTAATAGTAGCGATCCTTGCTTTGTAAGAGTAATTCCATTGGTGGAGACATGAATATGTATTGAAAGTGGGTCATATATAGTAATTGTGCGCTCTCTTTGTACTTCTTGTTGTGCAAAATGCAAAAAGGCATTTGCACGAATAAGATCGGGATCATGCAACACTTGTCAAAGGATGACAAAAAAGAAGAGATGTTGCGTTAATACCCCTAATTTGTTTATTTCATATAAAATCGCAGCATTTTGCTTTACATAATCGCATAGGTTTGACATCGCAATTATGATTGTGATATGATTAATCGTGCAGTACTAATATAGAGTAGAATAGTATCATAAATTTCTAATTTGGGTCCTTCTTGGCCAATAAAAGGCAGTGTTGCCGTGATAAAAGTAGTGCTTGTGGATTGTAGACGACAATCCCCATAGTGCATTGCAATGCTCAGCTCCGCAGGCCACTCCCACTGACTCCGCCCACCAACTCTATAGACGATGTGATTGGCCTGACCAGAGTTTGGATTTTCCACTTCGAAAGTCAACGGAGAGTTTCTAAGACCACACTTTGCAGCTAAATAATTTTTGCTGCCGCTAGGGTGCGTCTGAGATTTCTAGGCTAAAACGCACTGGCACTGATCTGTGATTGGTCTGTTAGCGCATTAGGCCCAACCCCTGATGGGCGGGTTTGAAAGGGTGGGAACTAGTGATTGTAGTCTTTACAGAAATCCCCCCTCTTACACTTTCTGCTAAAATTACGTAAAATGACAATTTTTGCGTCATTGTAGGAGGAAGTGAAAAAGCTAAATAGCAGATTTCTCTCGTTTCAGGGGAAAATGAGAGAGTGTTGCATGACCAGTCAATAGTATGACTGGATTTCTAACAATGTAAATCTTAATGCAAATGTCTCTTTAAAGCAGTAAGGCACTCAAGGCCAAGCTGAATAAAAGAAAAATGCATTTTAGCTGTAAATATATTCATAACATCGTATAGCAGTTTATTCCTTAATGCTATGAATCTATGTGTTCTGTGGATCATATATATATCAGTCTGTGCTGTGAATGTGCTGGAAAATCAAACCTTTCAGCAACAGGAAACACACCTTTTATTGTCATCACTTCCTTAGTTTCCATACATTCATCCACATGGAAACACAGATGGACATAAAAGCTGCGATTGTTTCCTAATCATGACTAAAGGGCTTTCTGGCTAAACAAATGTGAGTTCTTTCAGCCAGTATGTCAATCGAGGGCGTATTTTGCATGTGTTGTTATCTTTTTTTGTAATGAAGACATTCTCAAATAAAGCGTTACCCAACCTGCAGCCTATGTTGCAGTGATTTAAGTGGTGGTTACAACATCATGATAAAATGCTAAAAAAATCATTTGAATTGATTAGTAAATATAACCAATAACAATTGACCTATGGCTAAGCCACGCCCCCTCCACTCACTCGGACAAACGGTCAACATTCGGGGACAGGCGCTATGGCAGCTTCATAGCAGGCAATTGGTGATTTTTGGAGACAGAACGATTATATATCATCTCAAAGTCACTTAAAGGGCCTTATCTATGCATTGCAGGGTTATATTAATAATTTTATTGTTAAGAAGGTCAATGAAAAACTTCAGCTCCAGGCAGAGATGTACAGGTCACAGTGTAAACATGATAAATCGTGAAAAAAGTGACATGATGTACAACGCAGCTAACGTTTTCTAATGTTTGGCTAACGTTCAGCCATACGTTACGTTAGAGATTTACGCAATCTCGTAAACTTATCTCGTTGAGATGTGGCTTGGGAAAGGGTAAAAAAATACACACCGTCGCCCAGCCTCTCGGGAACCTAGTGTCCGAGTTGCATGTACCCCATGCACACCGTTTGACCATTTTAAACTTAAAAAGGCAAGAAAAAACCAATGAAAACTAACTGCAATGCATTTTAATGGACGTGGGAGGAGAGAATGTCCGAGTGTATTAGGTTAGCTGTGCACTGTGATTGGCTCATCATGTTTGAGGGGCGTGGCTTCGCCATACGTCAATTATTCTGTGGCTTAACCAATCAGATTTCTATCCTAGCCAGAACTACCCTAATCATTTAATAATTATAAACATAACATGAACTTTATATCTGCTAATATGTTTGTATATCCTTTGATTACATAAATAATTTTTTAATAGTCGTAAGAACAAAACAGCATGTTGCATGTCTAAAACTTCCAAATTCATCTGATTAGTCTCTGGTATTGTTGTTGAGCGGAGGACTTCACTGATGGACCTATTGTTTTCAACAGGATGGGGAATTCCTGGTACGGACGCACCATGTGGAGTACGAGGACGGGGGGATCCTGGACCCAGATGACATGCTAACAGACCTGGTGGAGGACAAAGACAAGGTACGTCTACCGTGGTACCTTATCCAGAGAGAGATTTTACTTACTATGAACATTATCTAGTATGTTTGTCACGAAAATGTGCGGTAAACACGTTCAAATATAGTTACGTTTGTCTGGAAGTGTCAAATCACTTTGCTTGTCTGTACAGTAGCAGTGGCCCATGAATTGAGGTTCCTGTATGAGTTTTAGTTCACTGAATTCAATTTTCATGATTTTTAGACAGCTTCCATGTTCAATCTTATTATCTCTAGCAGCTGTTTGGATATTTTTAAGAACAACAACCTTTTCTGACCATTAGTCGGTGTCACAGACGTAGGATGTGGCCAAAAGTAAGGCAGTCTGAGTGGGTTGTTTAGTCTGTAATTAGTCTATTTTTACCAGTTTGACACATTCATTCAGGTTTGTGGACCAGCTTATTAGCATTATTGGTGGGCATTATCGCATTGACAGGGTAATCAGCCAGTCACAACAACATGGAGGCTGTACCTTCTTTCACACAACTTGTCAAGGAGACAAATAAAAGTGTAATTGACTTTATAGATCTCTAAGCTGCAGTTAACTAAAACTATCTTTGCAGTCTAGCAGCGTGAACAAGCACAGCAAGTTACTTAAACTGATGTTTAGCTGAGACTTGTTTAGCCTGTCCTCCCTGCCTTGAGCGGATTGGTGTACGTGCCAATGACATCATCACTATTTCAGTTTAGAACAAGTTTGGGAACATTAACTTATTTTCTCTCTGTCTTTTTGTATTACAAACTGTAAAACAATGTAAACGCAGAACCCTGACTGAATAATTACTACATCTCCCAGCATAATATTAATGTAAATATTCACACCATTTGTGAGATAAATGTCCATTTTTGCATAGCATAATCTCATAAATTGCAATAAATTCAAATGATAAGCATAATAATAAGTCGCATAGATGGAACAAATTATAAAACCTTAGTCAGCTGGAGCTGAATAATTACTAATAAAATATTCATATGATATTCAGAGCAGCTTATAATGATTAAGTCACTTTCTTTCATTTGAATTTGGATCAGTTTATTAGGAATGTAATTGTTCTGGGGGAGAAGTTAGTGGCAGAATGTTATTGGGGACATTGGGAAATTATATGATGTTCACTCGGCTTTCTAATTCATTTGTTTTATTCATATAAACCCTGTGGTTTTGTTGTATTAAGTATAACTTACAAATCTGCAGATGTTAACATGAGGATGCATGGAAATTGAGCACACGTGCATATTATAGGGTGTGTAATATGTGTATGATACGTGCATATTATAGGGTGTCAACTATTGGTTAAGTCATTCATAATTTATAAAATTACTAAGGCTGTCAAACGATTAATCGTGATTAGTCGCATCCAAAATAAAAGTTTGTGTTTACATAATATATGTGGGTGCACTGTGTATAATTATTTTGTATATATATATATATAAATACACACATGCATGTATATTTAAGTAAAAATATTTTTTATATATAAAATATTTAGATTTATATATAAAATATTTAGATTTATATATAATATAAATAATATATAAATCTATACAGTATATACATGAAAATATTTCCTAAATATATACAAGCATGTGTGTGTATTTGTATATATTAAATAATTATACACAGTACACCCACATATATTATGTAAACACAAACTTTTATTTTGGATGCGATTAATCGCGATTAATTGTTTGACAGCCCTAGAAATTACATTGTTACTGGTGCCAGGGAGTTGCTATGCAATTTCTAAGGTGTTCTGAGTTTTGTGTGTGTGTGTGTGTATTTTAAGCATTTTGCTATGCCCCTGTTAGGATGTCCTTGGTAGTTGCTAAGTGGTTGCTTTTGTAGTCTTTAGATGTTTCATATAAACTAGTGGGATTTGTTCACTAAACAGGGCAAATTAGCATGAGAACGCAATTCCCAAAAAGCGCCGATGCGAGTTAAAGCGCTGATGCAAGTCTCGTAAATATTTCAACTTTAATCTCGAAATATTTCAACTTTAATCTTGAAATATTTCAACTTTAATCTTGAAATATTTCGACTTTAATCTAAAATATTTCAACTTTAATCTCGAAATATTTCGACTTTTAATCTCTTAAAATGCAAGATTTTTTTTTTTATTAGGCTACAGATTATTATTTTTTTTTAAACAGATTTATTTTATTTTTTTTCACGTTGCAGTTTAGAGCTTCCGTACATGGGGGTGAGTAAATTATCAGCAAAAGTTTTTTTTTAAAGTGAACTACTCTTTTAAGACATGCTTTTTTGTTATATGAGTTGGTTCAAATTGCTAACTCTAAGTTTGAGCAACAGCGAAAGTGATGCTTGCATTAGTGTTTTTGTTTCATCCTGTTTAAAGAGCATTTTAATGCCTAAAATGTTTGTCTAAGCTTCTCTCTTAGTTTTGGAACAGAGCTGTTTTGACTCCAATAAAACAGATTATTGGCAAACGTTCTGGCGTGAAATTTAGGCTTAATAGGAAATGAGAAACCTTTTTCTCTTTAGCTCGCTGCTATCGATTCCTGCACCGATATTGCGTTCCAAACGCATTTTTCTTTTTCTTCCTGAATGTGTTTTCCTTCCATTTAGACTGAAAACCATTTTTGCGAACTCATTTTTCACACTGACCGGGCCCATTATTGCCCATTATGCAGTCAAGCGGCTTTCGTCTCCGTTATAATAATCTTTATCATCCTTTGGAAACATTCCACCGAGACGAGGTCTCACCGTTAGTAGCGCATGCTAATCAACTTTAATGCAAAGCCAGTGCGGGGAGTCACAACATCTTCATTAGACCGTTCTTCACCTCCAACGGAGGTTGATTAGGGTGAAGTTGCCATGGCGATGGAATCAGATTACGGCCCCACCCCTGCTCTGATGCACATTAACCCCCAGCAGGAAATGATGGCGCTTGGCTTGACCCCCGGGCCCGGCCCATGAATATTCAGCGCGGGATGATGAATGACGTTAATGCGTAGAGTTGCTGTAGTCGGCCCCCGGTGGACTCTGGGAGATGGAGAGGTCATGCTAGGAGGACTTGCCACACTGTTTCCTTCAGTCAATTAAACGATTAATCACTCTAGTTCTTCTCTTTTAAATGTAGGACTCTGTTTTTATGGCGGTATTGTGAACTTACACAAATTTTGAGTTGATTATGATGTCGTTTGGTGTCTCCTTGTGTGGGTAGAGGTCTGAATGTGATTGATTGTTCATCCAAAAATCATTTTCATTTACTTGCCTTCATGTTGGAGCAAATCTGATTTTCTTTTTCCAGTGGAATACAAAATGAGTTAACTAACATAATCTCTGAATTTGTTTTTCACACAGAGAAAGTGAAAAATAAAAATTTAGTAGGTTGTCTAGCCCTTGACGACCTATGCTTTTCTCTTAAACGAATTGGCACGTCATCATTTGTTTGGTTTAGGGCTGTCAAACTGGCTGGCATCCAAAATAAAAGTTTGTGTTTACATAATATATGTGGGTGCACTGTGTATAATTTTTTTTTGTACATGTATATATATATATATATATATATATATGTATGTGTATGTGTGTAAATTTATGTGTGTGTGTATATATATGTGTGTGTATATATATATATATATATATATATATTTATTTATACATAATATAAATTATATATATAAAACTACATACAGTATATACATGAAAATATTTCTTAAATATATACAAGCATGTGTATATATATATATATATATATATATATATATATATAAATAATTATACACAGTGCACCCACATAAGATTATGTAAACACAAACTTTGATTTTGAATGTGATTAATCGTGATTAATCACTTGACAGCCCTAGTTCATATATTCATTATTCATTCATTTTATCATAGTGCCATGTATTTTATGTGATTCAATGTGTATTGAAATTAAATTTGAATTCAAATTTTAATTATGAAATTTGATTTTTTTTTCACACATAAAGGTTATTGGTTCAAAAGTCATATTTTGAAAGATATAGTCATATACACTAATTTTGTAATACATTTATAGAGTTGTTTTAGAGCTAAGCAACTCTTATTCACTTTCATTGCGCAAAATAGCTCTTTTTGTGCTCCACTGAATAAAAAACACATCATTGTGATTTGGTGAATGGCAGAATTTCATTGTTGGATAACTTTTCACATAAATAAGCACTTATTTTAAAGAAAGCCAACAAAAATATATTAATAAATCTGTTATTAATTTTTTCAATGGATAAATAAGAAACTTCCTTGTTCACTTTTATTCAAGTTATTGGAAGATGTTAATTTTCTTAAACTAAGAAACTGATAAATTGGTATACCGCAATTTAAAACCACTTCTAAGGTTACTCCTACTTGGGTTATTTTGGTTATAATTGAATTACTCCCACCCACATGCATTCATTAAACTGCCATCAGCTAAATGTTCAGAGTATATGTCAATAATACCTGATATCCTGCGATATTTTCATTCTGACCTTAAAGATTCCTCACCCACCTTCATGAGCTTATCGTCATGCGTTCATCCCACTTGTCTTTTTGCCTCATGCCCATAATCAGCCACTCCAGATGATGAATGGTGATTATGTGTGTATGTGTGTGTTTCTTTGAGCTCACTGATAATGACCTAAATCCCCTACTACACCCTATGATAACAGGGCACTTTACTTTCCCAAGATACGCATTACCTGTACAGCCCTATCATTCACTTCCACTCACTGTCACTCACTGATGCATTATGGGTCTGTCCCTGTGTGCTAGTGCTGTCATAGCGGCCCATCAGTATGGGCAGGTTAACAGCCATGAGAGAGGAGAGTTTTATTCAGCATCTCCAAAGGGAATCAGTACATGATTCATATTGGGATTTCTATCCTAATTTCAGGGCCCGATGATTTCCGTGACTTTATTTAAACTTATATAAAGTAATATAATTTACATTACTGGACAGTTTAAAGTTCATAATCATATTTTGTTGTTTTGTTGCTGAGTAAATGTCTGTATTACCTCAATAAATTTAAGGTCATTCCTGATTTATTTGTATTTTTTAATGCATTTTAATCATTAACTTTAAAAGCACACTCTTTTTACGACTAAAATAACAGTCAAGGGTTAAAAAAAGCTAATTCTCCAAAATTAAAACAGAAAAAATGGAATTTGGGAAAAAATAAAACGGATTTCCTTAGGGCCCTATATTTGGGACTCAATCGTTTGTCATTTTTAGGATTCTTTAACATCTTACATCTAACTGAAATTTGTTCACCGAATTATTATTTTGATTTGATTAGTCATGTTCAATTATTTGTAATGGAATTGTATTGAAATAACGGTACATTAGAATTATGTTAATGCACTTTGTATTTGCATTTTCATATTTTTGGTGATCAGCCATGGTTCATTTTAGTATGAATAAAATGATTCTCTTGGTGAGAATGTTATGGTAGTATAGATTTAAATTTTTATACACTACCATTTATAAGTTTGGGTAAGATGTTTTTGAATAAGTCAGCAAGGCTGCATTTATTTGATTATAAATACAGTAAAAACAGCAATATTGTGAAATATTACAACAATTTAAAATAATGTATTTTCTATTTTACTACATTTTAAAATGTCAGTATTTATTCCTGTTATGCAAAGCATCATTACTCTAGTCTTCAGTGTCACATGATCCTTCAGAAATCATTCTGATATGATGCTTTTCTGCTCAAGAAACATTTCTTGTTTGTGGAAACGATGGTAATTAAAAAAATTTAAAAGCATTTATTTGAAATAGAAATCTTTTTTTAAAACACACACACACATACATATTCATATATTCATATTCATTCTCTGTTTTCTAAAGAAAAAAAATCTTACTGACCCCAACTTTTGAACAGTAGTGTACTTTAAATTTTTTGTTATTAAAGTTCTGTTCTGCAACATTAATATTTATGGCATGCTGGGAAGTCTCATTGCTCCTTTCTGTTGTTCTTTTAGCCTTGAGGTTCTACAGTCATATAGTGTATTCATCATGCACCTTTAAATCAAACAAACAAACAAAAAAACTAATTCTCAATATCTTATTAACAGTTTATCTGTGATGGGAAAACAGTGAAATTCACTATTAAAAAGTAAAGAAAGAATGTGCAAGAGATAAAAGACAGTTTTGTCAGATGTCTGTTTGTATGAACTTCAATGATGATTCAGATCCTTCTGTTTTAACTGTGCAATTTACCAGCTCTCGATTCCTTGCATACTTAAGATTATTTATAAATATTTCCCCCCTATTTTAATTGTTTTTTTCTCTCTCACGGTCATCCTTGTGATGTTTTGGACCTTGTAAGTAGGCCTAATGAATTTGCCATGCTAATTAGCACATATTTCAAAACCTAATTCAGAATAAACAACTAAGTAATTGCCAGTTATTGCCGACTGCAAATTAATATGCAGATTGTGGTGTGTCTCTGGGCCACAAACATTTAAAATATATAGTGGGCCAGCATGAATGCTAAGTCAATAGTTAGCATCAGTGGCATCCAGCTAATTTTGAAATGCATTTGTCTTTTTTTCATTTCACGTTCTGCGTCATTGAGAGAACGATCATGCTTGCTGAAAAGAGCCTGATTGCTCAAGCTGAGCGTTTAACTACTGCGCTTCTCAATTTGCCAGCATAGTTAAGGACTATTCAGCTAATATGAGCCGCGGGTTCATTCGAATTACATTTCAAATGCAGAAGGATGATTCTAATAAAAAAATCTCATAATATATGAAGAATTTGATTGATTAAGGCTATTCAGAAACTGGGGAAATAGCTGCGGGAACTCATTTTCACTGATGAACAAAACAGCCGTGATTTCGTGCCTCGATTCTGATGCCCCAAAATCACAGTTTCAGAAGCATTCAGGAGTGAATGGAATTGTGTAAACTGATATTCTCTGAAAATGTATTCTTGTGAGTTTTTTTTTTTTTAGCTTTTTTGGCCTTACTTTTTAAAGTTCTAATTTAATGTGTTGTGTTAGTTTTTTTTTATGTTTATGTGAATCTTTTTATTCCTGTGCTACATTTACATCTTACTGGTCATGTTTTTGAGTGTGCTGCTGCTGAGGCCAGCTCTTAGAAAAAAGGGCTCTATATATGTAGCATAGGGTTCTTTACTCAACTGCAAAGGACCTTTTATGCAAAAAAATTATGATAATGACAAGAAAGAAGCCTTTTGGCACAAAGGTTCTTTATAGGCTATTATTCATTCATATATTACATTATTCTGCAACATTTTGCAGTTGTAATTAAATCATTTTTTATTAAACTGTTGTAGTAACTTAATATCACATTTTAATCATGCTGATTTTTGGAGGATACAAACTGAAATGGCACTCTTCATGTGATATTGATTAATTAAATTTTTTAAACCCCATATCTTGAATTTTGTGATCATTCACATGCATTGCATTTTAGGGGTTCCAAATACTGAGCGCTTTAGGTTCTATATAGAACCTTTTCTTCTAAGAGTGTAGTTGCTGTGCAAGTAAACCTCACTCCTCTGATCTTAATAGGCGCTCTCAGGACTCGGGTGAAGGGTTACATTGGTGCCGTGACCCGGAATAGAGGCCCGCTTGGAGCGTGTCGAGTAGGACCCGGGTGGAGAGGTTACATTGGTGCCATGACCCGGATTCGAGGCCCGCTTTGAGCACGTCGAGTAGGACCCCGGTGGAGGGTTTACATTGGTGCCGTGGACCGGATGAGAGTGAGGTTTAGGGTTGTGTGTAACGGAGGCCAGCTAGTAGTTGCTGTGCATTGGTGCCGTGACCCGGATTCGAGGCCCGCTTGGAGTGGTTCAAGTAGGACAAGGGTGGAGAGGTTACATTGGTGCCGTGACCCGGATGAGAGTGAGGTTGAGGTTTGGGGGGTGAGTGTAACGGAGGCCAGCTAGTAGTTGCTGTGCAAGTAAACCTCACTCCTCTGATCTCAATAGGCGCTCTAGAAGCTGCAGTCTTTAGCCTCCTTGTTAGAGCGCCTGACTCTCATGCCAGAGCAAGGGTTCGAGGCCCACTCGGAGCGGGGTCGAGTAGGACCCGGGTGGAGGGGTTACATTGGTGCCGTGACCCGGATTCGAGGCCCGCTTGGAGGGTGTCGAGTAGGACCCCGGTGGAGGGGTTACATTGGTGCCGTGACCCGGATTCAAAGCCTGCTCGGAGCGGGGTTCGAGTAGGACCCCGGTGGAGGGGTTACATTGGTTCGTGGCCCGGATAAGAGTGAGGGTTCAGGGGGGTGAGTGTAACAGAGGCCAGCTAGTAGTTGCTGTGCAAGTAAACCTCACTCCTCTGATCTCAATTGTCGCTCTAGCGACAGACGCTAGAGGCTGCAGTCTTTAGCCTCCTTGTTAGAGCACCTGACTCTCATGCCGGAGACGCGGGTTCGAGGCCCGCTCTGTGCGTGTCGAGTAGGACCCGGGTGGAGGGGTTACACTGCAGTGATGATGTGTTTTTGTAGGCCAAACCAGAATTGTCCCCATTGGCTGGTGTTATTGCAGAAATAAGCTCTGTGACTAACACAAGTTTATGATTCTTACATGTTTTATCATGATAATCTTCACAAATGGACACCACTTTTATGAATTTCAAAGCCTAAATGCAATCGTCAGGAAGTCTTAATGTAGGATATGAACTGACTACATCACGGTCACATGACTTCAACATTATTCTTTATTTAAAAAAAAAGATAAAAAAGTTTGAGTTATAATAGTTTGCAAGAGCGTGATTATAAACACAATTGTTAAGCAGTAAGTTTCCCATGACACTTAATATTAATATTCATTGTAGTTGTGATGGGTGGGCTGATGCTGTCACTTTGCATTTCTAAGAGCATGAGCTGCTTTTAGTTTCGGCTTCTAATATTAGCAGAAGAAAGGAATAGCAGTATGATGCAGGTCGGATCTCATTGGGTATCCATGTATTATGCATTCTCATTTCCATGTGTTTTGCTCTAACCCAGTCTTGGAAATCAATGCTGTGAAGAGGATAATGTTCCTCAACTCTGGGAACAAAGGCTTTGATCAGAGAACTCTGTCCTTTGCCAGTAGTTTAGTTTTGAACACACTGAGAAGAGAAGCACGCTGTAATGAACTCCTCTATTTAATCACATCTTTAGCAACAAACATGAAACATGCGTCATTTAGACTGACCTCTTTCAAAGAATAGCTGATGTACAAATCAACACTCATTCAGGGGTTCATTGTTGGGGCTTGAGAACTCCATTTGCATTGATATTTTGTTAATTGTATGTATCTCATTTGCAACTTGTGTATTGCTATAGTGTTTTTATATAACTAGTACTGTGCAAGTATTGTGATTCATTGATGGTATCAACTGCTAATGCCATTATGCTGTTTGATGACCTTAGGGATGCACCATATGGTTATTGTTGAAAAATATATTGGTACAGATTTGAATATTTAGTTGTTTCTGTTTATTTAATATTTTTTAGATCTCAGTAGATTATAGTAAAGATTTAATCATTGAAGAGGAGTGGATATTTTTTAATTTAATTTTATTTTATTTCTGTTGACATTGCCAGTAGAGTGTAAAGTACATCTGGTATTTATTTACTTATTATTATTATTTTTTACTTTTATTTTATTAAGTAAATATTGTGTTAAATGAGCATTCATTACATTTTAGCATTTTTTTTCTTTATTTTTTTGTAAATGATATTTGATAATATTATATAATCAGCATTTACATATCAGCTATATTTAATTCGGTATCAGTTTTTTAAAGTAGAGTTTTTCCTGCTTTTTCCTGAAAATAGCCAAATGAATCTTTGTATCACCAAAGATTTACTTGATCAGTTAATGTGATGATATCTGCCATTCTGCAATGATGAATACTAATTGCCAATAGCTTTAGAAACGCTCATGTGAGTTTTTTGTGTTTACACTCTGTGAAGAGTGTCAAAGGTTTCTATTTACAAGGTGTTTTTGCAGTCTTGAGCTTTGTAGCCAATCACAGATATCTGTTGAGTGTGTGTGAACACAATGGCCAAACAGATGTTTAAGTTGGTCAGAAAGAATCCACTCAACAATGGTCAAAATGGCAAAGTTTTTGTTCAGTGTTAGTTCTGCACGCTCACAAATCATTTCATTGTAACCATATAAACACAATGTCAATGAGAGATTCATTGCACATCATAGACAACTTCATGATTCTAGGATTTTTCACAAGAGTGACGCTTTGTACCTTACATTGTAATTGACATCTTCAGTGATTATAATGGAAGACATTTTTGCTCTCTTCTTCATATAAATCTATGTTTTCATGCTGCTAACTACACATTACAACATTTCTGGATTGAGAAACGTATTAAAATGTTTGATTGAATCCGATTGACAGTGAAAACCATGGACTGAGCAAAACAATCTGATACGGATGTCAAATGATCCCATGAACGTGATTATTTTTTTAATTTCATGAATAAATAGGATATTTCAATATTACAAACAATTTCTTTGCACTTTTTTAGGATTTATTGTGAGTACCGCGCTCACAGGTCACATGTTCTTTGTTCTGTGTGGATGACCATGCTCATCTGTCATTTTTGACCCTGCAAAAACCCTGAAAAGTCAACCATGAGTGTTAATGTTATTCCACTGGATATTTTCTTGAAATTTTTAGAGTAATATCATGGTATTTTTTTTTTCTGTAAGGGTTTCAGTGGATTATTCCCATCATCTTTCTAGACTGTCTTATCGGTTATACATATGATGAATGAGAAATGAACTGGGACTTCCTCTGCTCATTTATGATTCCTCAACTTTCCACATTTGAAACAGTTAAAGTGTCAGTCAGACTTTTTTTTTCCAAGTCTCTACTTACTTTTTTGTTTGACAGTTTCTCTAGACTTTGCTGATGAGAACAGTGTGTTTAACAACCATTCTGTGCGTTGACGATTTCTTTCTTTCATGTGGTCAGTTGGCATCATTATAGATGGATTATTATTGTGACCAAACCAACGGTGTTAAAATTGTAATAGCTGACCAACTTTTCATAAACTTTTATTAAAGGTCACTTGAAATTAATTTTTGATATGTTTAGATTACCTTAAGGGCATCCAAGATGTAGGTGTCTTTGCTTCCGCAGTATTTTCAATTTTGATATTTTCAGGTCAAACCGTTCTTTTCTGTCAGTCTTATAATGGAGGTCTATGGTCACCACCTCAAAGAGCATGCACAGAGAAGTCCAAGTGAAACATGATTTAATGACTCGTAATGGTGGCCTAAGACACAAAACAAGCGTTTTTTTTTTAGTTTTTTTTTACCTCTTGTAACCACAGCCACAAAGCGCCCGCACCCTCAGATCACTTGGATGTTGCTGTGGTTACAAGAGGTAAAAACGATATAAATACTGTTCGTTTTATCACACAAACCGCTCGTTTCATGTCTTAGGCCATCAATGTGTACTTACATTTACGAGTCATTAAATCATGTTTAATTTGGACTTCTCTGTGCATGCTCTTTGAGGTGGTGACCATAGACCTCCATTATATGACTGACAGACAAGAACGGTTTAACCTAAAAATATCAAAATTGAAAATACTGCGAAAAACAAAGACACCTACATCTTGGATGCCCTTTAGAGCCCTATAATTTCTGCGATCACGGAATAAAAGCACACTATTTTTACAACTAAAATAACAGTAAAGGGTAAAAAAAAATGAATTCCCAAAAATTAAAGCGGAAAAAACGAATTTGCAAAAAATAAAACGGAAAAAACGGAATTTGGGAAAAAATAAAATGCAATTTGGGAAAAAATAAAATGGAATTTGGGAAAAAATAAAATGGATTTTATAGGGATTTTATAAATTATCCAAAAATTAATTTCAAAGTAAACTATCCCTTTAAGAATTAAATCATGTTCTCATTATCACACAAATATTACACATGCACAATTGATGGGGATTTGTCATTTGTGAGATTAGTGTGGAGTTGGTATTAATTTAACTTTAATTAATATGCTGACATTACGGTTTTAGTTTCCTTTCTAAACTGTTAAATCCGGCGGGCTCCACGGCGTCTTCATTAGGCCTCACACACTCAGAAACACTTGACTGACAGCTTGAGAACGTTTCTCAAATCTCAGCTCATCCTCTTCACTGATAATTTGCTAACTCTTCACATAAGCGACAAGTCACACATATCAGCGCCCCTCGCGCACCCCTTCAGAAGAGGTTAGCAAGCCAACCACGGCGAATACAACTAATAAAACGCATTGTGCGAAACGCTTCGACTGCAATTAAAAAACGTAAACCCGCACCTGGGTCCTTGCCCCGTTGACCAATCAGCAGTCATCACACCCTTCATTATTATTATTATCAATTTCCACAGGCGTTCGCTGACTAATTAATTGTCTTAACGAATGGGCCTTTCTCTGATGAGATAGTAATGAGTCTCAATAGCCCTCTTGAAACAGACGTGGTTTGTCTGGGCTGGATACACACGCTTATCAGATACATGCTGTCACCTCCTATTTCTCGGAGAACGTCTCAAAGCATTGATGGATTGTAATTGTTTGTGTCTCATGGTTTAGCATAAAGTAATGGCTTTTATTAGAGATGATATATTGCACTGGAACAAGGCTTCTTTCTGAGCTAGGCCACTTCATTTTTTTATTATGCAAATTGCTTGTATGTTCTTCTGTTGTTCTGCGTTTCTAAAGTTTAAGGCATCAGCCTGCCCAAAAGACCACATTTACAAGAATGCATCATGTGATCAGATTTTATTTTGTTTCACTTACTACATGCAGATGACACGCATACCAAAGATGTTCTTTAAAGTCTAAACATTTTCTGTGGAGAGTTAAGTCAACATGTTGGTTGTAACCTATTTTACTAAATTTCTGTGTGAAAGAAGATATGTAAGAAAAAATATGGTGGGTCTTTTATTTATTTATTTATTTATTTTTGTTGAGTTTTAGGATTTAAGAGTTATATCTAAATGACAGGTGGCTTTATTTATATATTTACTATTTAATATTTCTATAAATCTATCTATCCATCAGTCAAAAGATTCGGGTGAATACATTTTGAGAGACATTAATACTTTTATTATGCAAATTAAATTGACCGAAGTGACGGTAGCCTGAAGACATTATTTCTATTTCAAATAAATACTATTCTT
This sequence comes from Hybognathus amarus, assembly GCA_030378365.1. NCBI lineage: Eukaryota > Metazoa > Chordata > Actinopteri > Cypriniformes > Leuciscidae > Hybognathus > Hybognathus amarus. The sequence continues at coordinate 15,776 of JAQIUQ010005788.1, read as the reverse complement.
TTGAACATTTTTATTCATCAAATAATCCTGTAAAAACAAACAAACAAACAAAAAAAACTGTTTTTGACATGGATAACATTCAGAAATGTTTCATATATCATATTAGAATAATTTCTGAAGGATCATGTGATATTGAAGACTGGAGTAATGATGCTGAAAACTCAGCTTTGATCACAGGAATAAATGACATTTTATAATATATTAAAAAAGAAAACACTCATTTTACATTGTAATGATATTTCACTGTATTAAAGTATTTTTGATCAAATAAATGCCGCTTTGGTGAGCACACTACTTAAATATCTATCTATATCTATAGGAAACACTGGACGGACATACAGATAGATGGATAAAAACACCTTTCGTATAGAGAGAATTCTTAACTGAGAAAAAAAGTCCTACCATATTTCTTTTTCTTATATATCTTGTTTCACTGGGAAATGGGCCACTAGTATGTGGATGTCCTGAACACTGTGCCAGAGGCTGGTAAGGTGTGTGTGTGTGTGTGTGCATGTGTGCCCTCTGCTGGGAGATCAATTCTCTCTTCATTTTGTTTTGTCTGTTTTTCAGTTGAAATTTTAGAGACTTACGCACTCATTTGATTATTTTATTCGGAATGACCAATACTGAGTAAAACAACACAGCAACCATATATTTACAAAGAGCCTGTTATGTTTCACCTTACAATACACACATCGACAATAGCCACAACCACATAGGGCTGTCAAACGATTAATCGCAATTAATCACATCCAAAATAAAAGTTTGTGTTTACATAATATATGTGGGTGCGCTGTGTATAATTATTTTGTATATATATAAATGCACACACATGCATGTATATTTAAGAAAAATATATTTATAGATAAAATATTTATATTTACACATCATATAAATTATTTCTAAATATATTTACAGTATATACATGAACATATTTCTTAAATATATACAAGCATGTGTGTGTATTTATTTATATTTATATATATATATATATATATATATATATAAATTATACACAGTGCACCCACATATATTAGGCTATGTAAACACAAACTTTTATCTTGGATGCGATTAATCACATTAATCGTTTGACATACCTAGAATATACAAATAAATACACTTTGGATTTAGACATGCAGAGTGCCTATGATTGCTGACACAGAACAGTATTTGGCTATTTGCTTCGTCTTTTTACTCAGTCTAGCAATTTGCAAACCCCTGACGCATAATCTGTGCACGTCCTAAACTACCAAAGATTAGGAGGATCAGTTTTGTGCTGTAACCACACACTGCTAAAGCATTTGTTAATGACTGGTATTGAAACATTTTCTCAGAAAAACACAAGTCCATGTTGCATCAAAACAACAACCCACTTCCAGACTCAGAATGTTTTTTTTTAATCAAAAGTTCATTGACAATGACAATGTATGGATTTTGATGTTGAATTTTCTCTGAGGACACTTCGTTAGAAGGTTTATGTTATCATTCAGATTGGAGAACCAACTAGTTTGAATAGTCTTGTTTGCATGTATTGCACTTTTGTCCAGAAACTTTGCACAGATCTTGAGCTGTTGTGTTTACGATGCGATCGTGCCGCGCAATGTAAAGACACACACACACTTTCATCTGGATTGGATTTGCATGCCTTAAATATTTTATTGGAATTCCTAGTGGGATTTCTGTAATAATTAGAGCCAAACCTAAAAATATCCCAGTGGGATCATGTTAAATTCCTTAATATTCAAATACGGTCCTTGTGGACAAACTGTAAAATCGTACAGGGTTTCTTGATTCATATTTCACTCTTAGTCCTATTGGCTGTTGTGTTGGAATAACATCTTCCTAATGGACATTTAAAGGATATTCCATGGGAAAGAGAAGATATTCTTTCAATTCTTCATTGGAAGATGTGATTGACCTCTCAGTTTCCGGCTCGTCAGGTCTTCTTGTGAAGATGCCTGATTAGTGCTTTTGATTTCACCTCCGTTCTTCTTTTTTCTGTGCATCCTCCCCTTTTCCTGCAGGTCAGGCTTGAGGAACAAAGTGACCAAACATATAAGTGAGATGGACAACTTGCTTCCAGCTACTGGGATGTCAAACGCCTTGTAGTCAATTTGTCTCAAGCTGTGCTTGTGTGTGTGTGTGTCTGATTACTACCATAGCAAGGCTCTTAAAGCCAGAAAATGAACATCTTTGGCTGTTGCAAAAAAACTGCCTGCCGTCTCAAAGCAGCACAAATGTGTTTTGGTCTCCATGGTAACTCCCTAGAAACCACGGCCGACTCCGGAGTGGTTACACTTCATTTCAATGTGTTCTGTTCAGTGTAATTAACTACATGTACCTACAGTACTACAGGTTAGGTTAGAATTCAGGTTTAGTTTAGTAATTATGCATCATTTATAATTATTATAGTAACTAATGTAGCACATGTAACTCTCACATTTTAAAATACAGTGTTACCACTTATCTATATAGAGTGAGTGTTACCCATTTGTCCCCCCAATCTTCTCAGGGAATGTAATTTTCTTGTCTGGTTCTGTCTCTTTCATTTATGCTTGTCCATTTTTTTGTGTCTGGATCTATTCATTCATTTAAAAAATCAAATGCAAGTCATAGACAAGTATAGTTATATGAAATGTTTCAATAGTGTAACTGTCATTTATGCATGCATTTATAGTACAATAAATAGGTAAATAAACCTATTTATTTATTTATTTATTTATTTATGTGTTTAGCTGTTTAGTTATTTTAGTGATTTTTTTTAGGGATATGAAAATTATGGCCAAATACCAAAAATCGATAATTCTTTTTATTTGAAAGCCGATAACCATATATTGGCTCAGAAATTGAAATCCAAATTTTTGTATAATTTTGAGAGCCTGATTACAAAAACAAAAGTCTCACAATTGAATCCATGTCCCAAGCACACAATTATAATGATGTTCTCATTATAGTGTTTTGTAGCCGATATGACAGATTTGCGCAGCACGTGTTGCAATGAACCGTATTTTCATTTTTTAAGAGATTTCAATCATATTTTCAAGAAATTAAAAAACATAAACAGTGCTCAACAAGTGTCTCAGCTGAAGGGAATAATACATTATTTATCTGGCTTTAATATATCGGCCACATTTTCTTACCAGGCCAGAACGATAACAATAAAAATGAACATATATCGGCCGATACCAATATGGTGGCCGATATATCGCGCATCCCTACTTTATTTTACAATTTTTTAAAAAGTAAGAGCATTAATAAAATTGCTATTTGAAATGT
>JAQIUQ010005788.1:0-5000 GCA_030378365.1 Hybognathus amarus | reverse complement strand
CACAGCTGCGGTGATGAATATGTCCGCTCCGGATACGCTTCAGGCCCCAGGAATAGAGTTTGATCAGGTATGAAGCACTTAGAGGAAGAACCGAGAGAGACGCACAGAAAGACGGCCATCTATCAAACCGGTGAGGAAGCTGATTCCCTGATAATTACTTTCCTCTCCTCTCACTTTTGCCATCTGATCTGGACGATTTCGGTTTATTTTTCAGCACGAGAACTGTCAGCCCATCGAATCACATGACCCGGGCTCTGGGAGTGCGCCGCACACATTTCCCCTGTGATTGATGACATGCGTCTCCCTGTTGCCGTGTCACCAGTTATTGTTTTCCTGAAAAACAGTTACGGATGCATGATGACTTCATATGGAGCTCCCTTAGTTCTCACCCTCCCACGCTTCGCCGTTGATGTTCCTTGGCGTATTTTTTGTCTTTCATTAAGCCATTGTTTCCTCTGCCAGGTCTTTCTACGTGATTGGAAAGGCGAGCGCGGGCAAAGAAGGGAAGTGCTAATTCATTAGTGCCTGGCGAATGAATTCATCAGCCGCCGCGGCTTTATGGCGCTTGTCACGTGCCAATCCGAGACGTGCTCAGAGTCCACGGCGGGCGCACGCGTATACTCTCTCTCATTACCGTCAACCTCCTCTCGGCTCTATAACGTGACCGTGACATTATGTTTGACAGCTTCTGATTCCCTTGTCACATCTAATTTGACCATTGATGCTTAACGCACGTGCTCACAAACACAGACACCTGTCGGCTCAGATTTTATTTTTTAATTTCATTTTATATTTGTATATCACACTGCCCGCCGTGCTTATAATATGGTTTGGGAAAAGACGCTGTAAGCTATACACACAAGCTCTCAGCCGTTACATTAGAGTCTGATCTATAGACAATTAAAGTATGGTTGCCTGTGTAATGTGTCTAATTATTGTCTGATGGTTGTATACATTAATTTGTCTGTAATTAGTATTTTTAGACACTTGCATGAATAATAGCATCTCTAACAACAAGAGATAATAAGTGTGTGGGTGTGTATTTTCTGAACAGCATATTATCATATTCCTTGCAATATATTAGCAGTTTGATAAGTTTCTGAATGCATGAAATAACATGGATTGCCTAATATTCGTCAACATGTGAACAGTAAACAGTCCACTTAAAAAATTGAATAGAAAAAATCATTTAACAAAAAACCAAAAACAAATGAGGATAAATAAATTAAGAAATAATAATAAGATACAACAATAAACAAAAGAAATAAACAAATAATAACCAACAAAATAAGATAAATATATAAACAAAATAATATAAAATAAAACAAAAATAATATTAAATAATATTAAATTAAATTAAAACAATTGTACTGCCAACATCAAGACATGCTAAATATATGAATGTGAATTGATAAATATTCTTCATGTTTAATGAATTCAATGTTTTTATTTTATGTTTTAATATTTTTGTTTAATGTATTCATATATTTAAGATTAGTTAGATAATAAGTAAGATAGTTAAATAATAAATAAATATATTTTTAAAAGTATTTCTTCAGTACTTTTGTGAAAAAATATTTCATTTTAATTTATAAACATTATTTGAAATTCAAGCTTTACAACTTATTTTATATATTCAAGATAATAACTGGTACACTCTTTTGGTGTACAACATGTAGCATGGACGGTTACTGACTGAATGTTGGACTTTTGATATTCATTGTCGTCCAATACGATATATATGCATTCAGATGTTTTTATGTGTGACTGAAATGTACAAATACATTTTGGGGCCATAATAAATAATTTTGCTCTTAGGAATTTCACATTCACACGTTTCCATACTGTATTCTTTGCAGTCTTACATTCACAGTTATCTTTGAAGCATCTGTTAGCGACATTAGTTAGTTTTACATTCAGGGCTTTGCTCTGAGTGAGAATGAAATATCATTATTGCATCATGACACAGTATCAGACACAAATCATCCTCTCTACCTTCCAAAGAACACCTTTTGCATATACATTTGAACTTAATGAGCTTGATCGAATATGAGAACTTCAATATTAGCAGTCAAAGGCTGTAATTCCAGTTGTGCATGATTAATGGTATGGATTTTGTACAAAACAAACATGGAAAACTGTTTCTGATCGATGCACACATAGTATACTGAGTACCTCTTTGTTTTCAACATTGCTCTGTCTCTTGTGATGCCCTTGTAAAATGGATTGTTTGCATATATATTTTCAGCTGTGTGTCTTGTTTGTTAGTTATTTAAGTTCCTTCTTGTCTGTCCTCAGCTGAGAGGCTGTGCACGAGAAGACGGAGGTCCAGCAGAGGGCGATGGCTGAGTCCCGAGGGAGTGTGGGGTCGGTGTCGCTCAGCCTGAGCTCTTGAACTCTAGAACTCAGTGTCCTGACAGCCTAACCTGGGCAGCGAGATTTAGGTCACCACATCTGCCCTCAAATCAAGTACGTATGGCAGCGTGAGCATCTCACATGTCCGCATTAATCAAAAACAAAATCCATAATAGAATTGTGCTAAACATTTTTATTTATATTTTATTTTTTTTATTTTATTCTTGTTTTGTTTATTCTTTTTTTTAATTTATTTATTCGTTAGTTTATTTGTTTTGTTAAATGTTTTTTTTCTATTTTTATTATAAAATTATTATATTTATTTTGCAATAGATAATTCTTCTGTCAAATAGTAATAGATAATAGTACTCTTAAATCTAATAGTCTCATACTGAATACTTCTACTTTGGAGATTAAAATCCATTATAGAATCATGCTAAACATTTTTATATTATTAGTTTATTTTGTTTTATTTTATTTAATTTTTTATCTTTATTTTGTTTTTGTTTTGTTTTATTTTATTTTATTTATTTATTTATTTTTATTTATTTTTTTTATTCATTGATTTTTTTTTTGTTTTGTTAAATTATTTTTTTCCTGTTTTTATTATAAAATTATGATATTTATTTTGCAATAGATAATTCTTAAGCTCAAATAGTACTAGATAATAGTATCTCTAAATCTAATAGTCTCATACTGAATACTTTTACTTTGGTTAAAGAGAGATTAAAATCCATAATATAATCATGCTAAACAATTTTATTTTATTTTATTTAGTTTAGTTTTTTTGTTTTGTTTTATTTTATGTTTTGTTTTGTTTATTTTTTTTTTTTATTTATTTATTAATTTTTTATTAATAAATAATAATTTATTTTACAATAAATAATTCTTCTGTCAAATAGTAGATTAAAAGGCAGTAAAAGCAGCGGTAGGTGAGTGAGGTATATTCGTGGGTTCAGTTTAAATCTCTGAAACCTCTAAGGGTTAAACAATACTCTGTTTCCCACATGCACAAGTGTCTTTCATTTCCAGCGACCACAGACCGACTGAATGGAGAAAACATCTGTATGTGCATATCGGCATGAGTGTGTGTGGTGGTTTTAAGTGTGTGTGTGCGGTATAAAGTTGTAGATATATGAATGTGTTTGTTTTCATAGTTATGTGTGAACTAGTGTGGTTGCATTAGTTGCAGCCAATAATTGAGCAAATTTTATGTGCATGTCTGTATGTTTGTGTGGTTTGGCGTTAACTTGTGTGTTTTCATCATGAGGGTGGATAAATGATGACAACTCTGATTTTTTCGGGTGAACTATTCCGTTAAAAAATCCTTAGTGACCACCCATAATGCCCTAGCAACCATACAGCACAGATTTGTGACTCAGATCGACTGTTAAAGTGGCTAACGCTTGCTCAACGTTCGGCTGTCTGGAAGCTGTATCAATTTAAATGAATGCAAATGTTACACTTGCCATTCCTGAATCCATCATTGTGACTGCTCACTCAGGCTTGCCCTGGCTAACCTTCCCATAATGCCCTCTCTGAAGCCAGACTGCAGGCAGATGTTCCTGTGTACACCTCAAGCACTACGATGTCATTACATTACAAAAAGCCCACTGTCAGCTGCACACACAATGCTTGTCTCGCTCATTTATCAATTAAATGATGTTGAGGACAAAGAAACCGTGCCCAATGTAGTTTAGTAGCTCGTGCGGTAGCCCTGGTGTGTGTGTGTGTGTCAGTCAGCACTTGGGATTTGATGTTGAAACCTAGCTCGAAGGCGATAGGGAAGTCAAAGAAGAGTTATTGAATCAGTGGCACTAAGGAGGAGGAAAGGCCTTCATGGGATCAGGAGTAACTAATAGAGTGTGTGTGTGTGTGTGTGTGTGTGTGTGTGTGTGGAGGTGCAAACAGGAATAATGACAGCATTTGAATGAGTTCATGCTTGGCCAGAATCTCAGTTAACTTCTGAAAAGTGTAGCATCTCATAATCAGCAGTCACAAAACAGCATATAAGCTTTACAACATTTTATTTTTTATTAACTTATTTATCTAGATAGTAGTGAATAAGCAGTTAAATGATCTTGTTTTTCTATTAAATCAACTATTTATTGATTTTCTTTTTATTTGTCCCTGGATATTTGCTTTTAAATTTGACCAAACATATACTGTAAAAATGAATATGCTTTATCTAATCAATAAAATTGTGCAACATATTACAAGCAATATTATTTATTAAAATTGTACAAATTAGAATAAATTAGAATATTAATTCGATTACCTATTACTCAATTCTAATTTGTTCAATTTGATTAATAATATTGCTTGTAATCTGTTGCCATAATTTTATTTTATTTGTATGCATTTTTACAGTGTAATCTCATACTTTTGTTTTGATTTAAATTTAAATTCCATAATTAATATTTTAAAACTTTAATGTTATCAATCAAGATTTACAACCTTTCATTTTAATTTTTAACTGTTATTTTGTTTTTCCTTTCGCTAGAAACCTCAGACAATATTGAGAAGAAACAGTAGTGTCTGCAGTGGCTGTGTTGTGTTTAGTGTGAGCTGCTGTTTTTGACTACCATCTGAAGTGATAGATAAAAATATCAGTAAAATACGTAACTGAACGAAGAAGATATCAA
>JAQIUQ010005786.1:0-76156 GCA_030378365.1 Hybognathus amarus | reverse complement strand
CAGAGTTTCAAGAAGATCAAGAGAAACTAAAAATTTCGACCCAAAAAAAAAAAAACGACAGGGTACCCCTGTCATTTTTTTCAGGGATTTATGCCATTATAAATATCTCAATATCTCAGCTCTGGAAGGGTCTAGAACCTCAATTTTGCACTCAGGTCTAAGTCTCATGTCCCTCTATCAGAATCCAGAGTTTCAAGAAGATCAGAGAAAACTAAAAATTTCGACCCAAAAAAAAATACAGACGGTACCCCTGTCATTTTTTTCAGGGATTTTTGCCATTATAAATATCTCAATATCTCAGCTCTGGAAGGGTCTAGAGCCTCCATTTTGCACTCAGGTCTAAGTCTCATGGCCCTCTATCAGAATCCAGAGTTTCAAGAAGATCAGAGAAACTAAAAATTTCGACCCCAAAAAAAAAAAACGACAGGGGTACCCCTGTCATTTTTTTCAGGGATTTATGCCATTATAAATATCTCAATATCTCAGCTCTGGAAGGGTCTAGAACCTCCATTTTGCACTCAGGTCTAAGTCTCATGTCCCTCTATCAGAATCCAGAGTTTCAAGAAGATCAGAGAAACTAAAAATTTCGACCACACAAAAAAAAATGACAGGGGTACCCCTGTCATATTTTTCAGGGGTTTTATGCCATTATAAATATCTCAATATCTCAGCTCTGGAAGGGTCTAGAGCCTCCATTTTTGCACTCAGGTCTAAGTCTCATGGCCCTCTATCAGAATCCAGAGTTTCAAGAAGATCAGAGAAACTAAAAATTTCGACCCAAAAAAAAAAACGACAGGGGTACCCCTGTCATTTTTTTCAGGGATTTATGCCATTATAAATATCTCAATATCTCAGCTCTGGAAGGGTCTAGAGCCTCCATTTTTGCACTCAGGTCTAAGTCTCATGGCCCTCTATCAGAATCCAGAGTTTCAAGAAGATCAGAGAAACTAAAAATTTCAACCCAAAAAAAAAAAAACGACAGGGTACCCCTGTCATTTTTTTCAGGGATTTATGCCATTATAAATATCTCAATATCTCAGCTCTGGAAGGGTCTAGAGCCTCCATTTTTGCACTCAGGTCTAAGTCTCATGGCCCTCTATCAGAATCCAGAGTTTCAAGAAGATCAGAGAAACTAAAAATTTCGACCCAAAAAAAAAAAACGACAGGGGTACCCCTGTCATTTTTTTCAGGGATTTATGCCATTATAAATATCTCAATATCTCAGCTCTGGAAGGGCCTAGAGCCTCCATTTTTGCACTCAGGTCTAAGTCTCATGGCCCTCTATCAGAATCCAGAGTTTCAAGAAGATCAGAGAAACTCAAAATTTCAACCCAAAAACAAAAAAAACGACAGGGGTACCCCTGTCATTTTTTATGGGGATTTATGCCATTATAAATATCTCAATATCTCAGCTCTGGAAGGGTCTAGAACCTCCATTTTGCACTCAGGTCTAAGTCTCATGGCCCTCTATCAGAATCCAGAGTTTCAAGAAGATCAGAGAAACTAAAAATTTCGACCCAAAAAAAAAAAAACGACAGGGGTACCCCTGTCATTTTTTTCAGGGATTTATGCCATTATAAATATCTCAATATCTCAGCTCTGGAAGGGTCTAGAGCCTCCATTTTGCACTCAGGTCTAAGTCTCATGTCCCTCTATCAGAATCCAGAGTTTCAAGAAGATCAGAGAAACTAAAAATTTCGACCCACCCAAAAAAAAAAAATGACAGGGGTACCCTGGCATATTTTAGGGTTTTATGCCATTATAAATATCTCAATATCTCAGCTCTGGAAGGGTCTAGAGCCTCCATTTTGCACTCAGGTTTAAGTCTCATGGCCCTCTATCAGAATCCAGAGTTTCAAGAAGATCAGAGAAACTAAAAATTTCGACCCCAAAAAAAAAAAAAAGACAGGGTTACCCCTGTCATTTTTTCAGGGATTTATGCCATTATAAATATCTCAATATCTCAGCTCTGGAAGGGCCTAGAGCCTCCATTTTGCACTCAGGTCTAACTCTCACGGCCCTCTATCAGGAATCCAGAGTTTCAAGAGGATCAGAGAAACTAAAAATTTCGAAACAAAAAAAAAACAAAAAAAACGACAGGGGTACCCCTGTCATTTTTATGGGGATTTATGCCATTATAAACATCTCAATATCTCAGCTCTGGAAGGGTCTAGAACCTCCATTTTGCGCTCAGGTCTAAGTATCATGTCCCTCTATGCAGAATCCAGAGTTTCAAGAAGATCAGAGAAACTAAAAATTTAGACCCTCCCAAAAAAAAAATGACAGGGGTACCCCTGTCATATTTTCAGGGTTTTATGCAATTATAAATATCTCAATATCTCAGCTCTGGAAGGGTCTAGAACCTCCATTTTGCACTCAGGTCTAAGTCTCATGGCCCTCTATCAGAATCCAGAGTTTTAAGAAGATCAGAGAAACTAAAAATTTCGACCCAAAAAAAAAAATACGACAGGGGTACCCCTGTCATTTTTTTCAGGGATTTATGCCATTATAAATATCTCAATATCTCAGCTCTGGAAGGGTCTAGAACCTCCATTTTGCACTCAGGTCTAAGTCTCATGGCCCTCTATCAGAATCCAGAGTTTCAAGAAGATCAGAGAAACTAAAAATTTCGACCCAAAAAAAAATAATGACAGGGGTACCCCTGTCATTTTTTTCAGGGATTTATGCCATTATAAATATCTCAATATCTCAGCTCTGGAAGGGTCTAGAACCTCCATTTTGCACTCAGGTTTAAGTCTCATGGCCCTCTATCAGAATCCAGAGTTTCAAGAAGATCAGAGTAACTAAAAATTTCGACCCAAAAAAAAAAAATGACAGGGGTACCCCTGTCATATTTTCAGGGTTTTATGCCATTATAAATATCTCAATATCTCAGCTCTGGAAGGGCCTAGAGCCTCCATTTTTGCACTCAGGTCTAACTCTCACGGCCCTCTATCAGAATCCAGAGTTTCAAGAGGATCAGAGAAACTCAAAATTTCGAACCAAAAAAAAAACAAAAAAAACGACAGGGGTACCCCTGTCATTTTTTATGGGGATTTATGCCATTATAAACATCTCAATATCTCAGCTCTGGAAGGGTCTAGAACCTCCATTTTGCACTCAGGTCTAAGTATCATGTCCCTCTATGCAGAATCCAGAGTTTCAAGAAGATCAGAGAAACTAAAAATTTAGACCCTCCCAAAAAAATGACAGGGGTACCCCTGTCATATTTTCAGGGTTTTATGCCATTATAAATATCTCAATATCTCAGCTCTGGAAGGGTCTAGAACCTCCATTTTGCACTCAGGTCTAAGTCTCATGGCCCTCTATCAGAATCCAGAGTTTCAAGAAGATCAGAGAAACTAAAAATTTCGACCCAAAAAAAAAATACGACAGGGGTACCCCTGTCATTTTTTTCAGGGATTTATGCCATTATAAATATCTCAATATCTCAGCTCTGGAAGGGTCTAGAACCTCCATTTTGCACTCAGGTCTAAGTCTCATGGCCCTCTATCAGAATCCAGAGTTTCAAGAAGATCAGAGAAACTAAAAATTTCGACCCAAAAAAAAAAAAATGACAGGGGTACCCCTGTCATTTTTTTCAGGGTTTTATGCCATTATAAATATCTCAATATCTCAGCTCTGGAAGGGTCTAGAACCTCCATTTTGCACTCAGGTTTAAGTCTCATGGCCCTCTATCAGAATCCAGAGTTTCAAGAAGATCAGAGAAACTAAAAATTTCGACCCAAAAAAAAAAAAACGACAGGGGTACCCCTGTCATTTTTTTCAGGGATTTATGCCATTATAAATATCTCAATATCTCAGCTCTGGAAGGGTCTAGAGCCTCCATTTTGCACTCAGGTCTAAGTCTCATGTCCCTCTATCAGAATCCAGAGTTTCAAGAAGATCAGAGAAACTAAAAATTTCGACCCAAAAAAAAAAAATACGACAGGGTACCCCTGTCATTTTTTTTCAGGGATTTTTGCCATTATAAATATCTCAATATCTCAGCTCTGGAAGGGTCTAGAACCTCCATTTTGCACTCAGGTCTAAGTCTCATGGCCCTCTATCAGAATCCAGAGTTTCAAGAAGATCAGAGAAACTAAAAATTTCGACCCAAAAAAAAAATATGACAGGGGTACCCCTGTCATTTTTTTCAGGGATTTATGCCATTATAAATATCTCAATATCTCAGCTCTGGAAGGGTCTAGAACCTCCATTTTGCACTCAGGTCTAAGTCTCATGGCCCTCTATCAGAATCCAGAGTTTCAAGAAGATCAGAGAAACTAAAAATTTCGACCACTCCAAAAAAAATGACAGGGGTACCCCTGTCATATTTTTTCAGGGTTTTATGCCATTATAAATATCTCAATATCTCAGCTCTGGAAGGGTCTAGAACCTCCATTTTGCACTCAGGTTTAAGTCTCATGGCCCTCTATCAGAATCCAGAGTTTCAAGAAGATCAGAGAAACTAAAAATTTCGACCACTACACAAAAAAAAAATGACAGGGGTACCCCTGTCATATTTTTCAGGGTTTTATGCCATTATAAATATCTCAATATCTCAGCTCTGGAAGGGTCTAGAACCTCCATTTTGCACTCAGGTTTAAGTCTCATGGCCCTCTATCAGAATCCAGAGTTTCAAGAAGATCAGAGTAACTAAAAATTTCGATCCAAAAAAAAAAAAAATGACAGGGGTACCCCTGTCATATTTTCAGGGTTTTATGCCATTATAAATATCTCAATATCTCAGCTCTGGAAGGGTCTAGAGCCTCCATTTTGCACTCAGGTCTAAGTCTCATGGCCCTCTATCAGAATCCAGAGTTTCAAGAAGATCAGAGAAACTAAAAATTTCGACCCAAAAAAAAAAAAACGACACGGGTACCCCTGTCATTTTTTTCAGGGATTTATGCCATTATAAATATCTCAATATCTCAGCTCTGGAAGGGTCTAGAACCTCCATTTTGCACTCAGGTCTAAGTCTCATGTCCCTCTATCAGAATCCAGAGTTTCTAGAAGATCAGAGAAACTAAAAATTTCGACCCCAAAAAAAAAAAACATACGACGTACCCCTGTCATTTTTTTTCAGGGATTTATGCCATTATAAATATCTCAATATCTCAGCTCTGGAAGGGTCTAGAACCTCCATTTTGCACTCAGGTCTAAGTCTCATGGCCCTCTATCAGAATCCAGAGTTTCAAGAAGATCAGAGAAACTAAAAATTTCGACACCCCCAAAAAAAAATGACAGGGGTACCCCTGTCATATTTTTCAGGGTTTTATGCCATTATAAAAATCTCAATATCTCAGCTCTGGAAGGGTCTAGAGCCTCCATTTTGCACTCAGGTCTAAGTCTCATGGCCCTCTATCAGAATCCAGAGTTTCAAGAAGATCAGAGAAACTTAAAATTTCGACCACCCAAAAAAAAATGACAGGGGTACCCCTGTCATATTTTTCAGGGTTTTATGCCATTATAAATATCTCAATATCTCAGCTCTGGAAGGGTCTAGAGCCTCCATTTTGCACTCAGGTCTAAGTCTCATGGCCCTCTATCAGAATCCAGAGTTTCAAGAAGATCAGAGAAACTAAAATTTCGACCCAAAAAAAAAAAATCACAGGGTACCCCTGTCATTTTTTTCAGGGATTTATGCCATTATAAATATCTCAATATCTCAGCTCTGGAAGGGTCTAGAACCTCCATTTTGCACTCAGGTCTAAGTCTCATGTCCCTCTATCAGAATCCAGAGTTTCTAGAAGATCAGAGAAACTAAAAATTTCGACCCCCCCCCCCAAAAAAAAATGACAGGGGTACCCCTGTCATATTTTTCAGGGTTTTATGCCATTATAAATATCTCAATATCTCAGCTCTGGAAGGGTCTAGAGCCTCCATTTTGCACTCAGGTCTAAGTCTCATGGCCCTCTATCAGAATCCAGAGTTTCAAGAAGATCAGAGAAACTAAAAATTGTCGACCCCAAAAAAAAAACGACAGGGGTACCCCTGTCATTTTTTTCAGGGGATTTATGCCATTATAAATATCTCAATATCTCAGCTCTGGAAGGGTCTAGAACCTCCATTTTGCACTCAGGTCTAAGTCTCATGGCCCTCTATCAGAATCCAGAGTTTCAAGAAGATCAGAGAAACTAAAAATTTCGACCCAAAAAAAAAAAACGACAGGGGTACCCCTGTCATTTTTTTCAGGGATTTATGCCATTATAAATATCTCAATATCTCAGCTCTGGAAGGGTCTAGAACCTCCATTTTGCACTCAGGTCTAAGTCTCATGTCCCTCTATCAGAATCCAGAGTTTCTAGAAGATCAGAGAAACTAAAAATTTCGACCCAAAAAAAAAAATACGACGTACCCCTGTCATTTTTTTTCAGGGATTTATGCCATTATAAATATCTCAATATCTCAGCTCTGGAAGGGTCTAGAGCCTCCATTTTGCACTCAGGTCTAAGTCTCATGGCCCTCTATCAGAATCCAGAGTTTCAAGAAGATCAGAGAAACTAAAAATTTCAACCCAAAAAAAAAACAACAGGGGTACCCCTGTCATTTTTTTCAGGGATTTATGCCATTATAAATATCTCAATATCTCAGCTCTGGAAGGGTCTAGAACCTCCAATTTTGCACTCAGGTCTAAGTCTCATGTCCCTCTATCAGAATCCAGAGTTTCAAGAAGATCAGAGAAACTAAAAATTTCGACCCACAAAAAAAAAAATGACAGGGGTACCCCTGTCATTTTTTTCAGGGATTTATGCCATTATAAATATCTCAATATCTCAGCTCTGGAAGGGTCTAGAGCCTCCATTTTGCACTCAGGTCTAAGTCTCATGGCCCTCTATCAGAATCCAGAGTTTCAAGAAGATCAGAGAAACTAAAAATTTCGAGCCACCCAAAAAAAAAAAAAACGACAGGGGTACCCCTGTTCATTTTTTCAGGGATTTATGCCATTATAAATATCTCAATATCTCAGCTCTGGAAGGGTCTAGAACCTCCATTTTGCACTCAGGTCTAAGTCTCATGTCCCTCTATCAGAATCCAAGAGTTTCAAGAAGATCAGAGAAACTAAAAATTTCGACCCACCCAAAAAAAATGACAGGGGTACCCCTGTCATATTTTTCAGGGTTTTATGCCATTATAAATATCTCAATATCTCAGCTCTGGAAGGGTCTAGAACCTCCATTTTTGCACTCAGGTTTAAGTCTCATGGCCCTCTATCAGAATCCAGAATTTCAAGAAGATCAGAGAAACTAAAAATTTCGACCCACCAAAAAAAAATGACAGGGGTACCCCTGTCATATTTTTCAGGGTTTTATGCCATTATAAATATCTCAATATCTCAGCTCTGGAAGGGTCTAGAGCCTCCATTTTGCACTCAGGTCTAAGTCTCATGGCCCTCTATCAGAATCCAGAGTTTCAAGAAGATCAGAGAAACTAAAAATTTCGACCCAAAAAAAAAAAAACGACACGGGTACCCCTGTCATTTTTTTCAGGGATTTATGCCATTATAAATATCTCAATATCTCAGCTCTGGAAGGGTCTAGAACCTCAATTTTGCACTCAGGTCTAAGTCTCATGTCCCTCTATCAGAATCCAGAGTTTCTAGAAGATCAGAGAAACTAAAAATTTCGACCCAAAAAAAAAATACGACGTACCCCTGTCATTTTTTTTCAGGGATTTTTGCCATTATAAATATCTCAATATCTCAGCTCTGGAAGGGTCTAGAACCTCCATTTTGCACTCAGGTCTAAGTCTCATGGCCCTCTATCAGAATCCAGAGTTTCAAGAAGATCAGAGAAACTAAAAATTTCAACCCACAAAAAAAAAATGACAGGGGTACCCCTGTCATATTTTCAGGGTTTTATGCCATTATAAATATCTCAATATCTCAGCTCTGGAAGGGTCTAGAGCCTCCATTTTGCACTCAGGTCTAAGTCTCATGGCCCTCTATCAGAATCCAGAGTTTCAAGAAGATCAGAGAAACTAAAAATTTCGACCCAAAAAAAAAAAAACGACAGGGGTACCCCTGTCATTTTTTTCAGGGATTTATGCCATTATAAATATCTCAATATCTCAGCTCTGGAAGGGTCTAGAACCTCAATTTTGCACTCAGGTCTAAGTCTCATGTCCCTCTATCAGAATCCAGAGTTTCTAGAAGATCAGAGAAACTAAAAATTTCGACCCAAAAAAAAAAAATACGACGTACCCCTGTCATTTTTTTTCAGGGATTTTTGCCATTATAAATATCTCAATATCTCAGCTCTGGAAGGGTCTAGAACCTCCATTTTGCACTCAGGTCTAAGTCTCATGGCCCTCTATCAGAATCCAGAGTTTCAAGAAGATCAGAGAAACTAAAAATTTCGACCCCAAAAAAAAAATGACAGGGGTACCCCTGTCATATTTTCAGGGTTTTATGCCATTATAAATATCTCAATATCTCAGCTCTGGAAGGGTCTAGAGCCTCCATTTTGCACTCAGGTCTAAGTCTCATGGCCCTCTATCAGAATCCAGAGTTTCAAGAAGATCAGAGAAACTAAAAATTTCGACCCAAAAAAAAAAACGACAGGGGTACCCCTGTCATTTTTTTCAGGGATTTATGCCATTATAAATATCTCAATATCTCAGCTCTGGAAGGGTCTAGAACCTCCATTTTGCACTCAGGTCTAAGTCTCATGTCCCTCTATCAGAATCCAGAGTTTCAAGAAGATCAGAGAAACTAAAAATTTCAACCACCCAAAAAAAATGACAGGGATACCCCTGTCATATTTTTCAGGGTTTTATGCCATTATAAATATCTCAATATCTCAGCTCTGGAAGGGTCTAGAGCCTCCATTTTGCACTCAGGTCTAAGTCTCATGGCCCTCTATCAGAATCCAGAGTTTCAAGAAGATCAGAGAAACTAAAAATTTCGAACCAAAAAAAAAAAACGACACGGGTACCCCTGTCATTTTTTCAGGGATTTATGCCATTATAAATATCTCAATATCTCAGCTCTGGAAGGGTCTAGAACCTCCATTTTGCACTCAGGTCTAAGTCTCATGTCCCTCTATCAGAATCCAGAGTTTCTAGAAGATCAGAGAAACTAAAAATTTCGACCCAAAAAAAAATACGACGGTACCCCTGTCATTTTTTTTCAGGGTTTTATGCCATTATAAATATCTCAATATCTCAGCTCTGGAAGGGTCTAGAACCTCCATTTTGCACTCAGGTTTAAGTCTCATGGCCCTCTATCAGAATCCAGAGTTTCAAGAAGATCAGAGAAACTAAAAATTTCGACCCCAAAAAAAAAAAATGACAGGGGTACCCCTGTCATATTTTTCAGGGTTTTATGCCATTATAAATATCTCAATATCTCAGCTCTGGAAGGGTCTAGAACCTCAATTTTGCACTCAGGTCTAAGTCTCATGTCCCTCTATCAGAATCCAGAGTTTCTAGAAGATCAGAGAAACTAAAAATTTCGACCCAAAAAAAATAATACGACGTACCCCTGTCATTTTTTTTCAGGGATTTATGCCATTATAAATATCTCAATATCTCAGCTCTGGAAGGGTCTAGAACCTCCATTTTGCACTCAGGTCTAAGTCTCATGGCCCTCTATCAGAATCCAGAGTTTCAAGAAGATCAGAGAAACTAAAATTTCACACCCCCCAAAAAAATAATGACAGGGGTACCCCTGTCATATTTTCAGGGTTTTATGCCATTATAAATATCTCAATATCTCAGCTCTGGAAGGGTCTAGAGCCTCCATTTTGCACTCAGGTCTAAGTCTCATGTCCCTCTATCAGAATCCAGAGTTTCAAGAAGATCAGAGAAACTAAAAATTTCGACCCACAAAAAAAAAAAAAATCGACAGGGGTACCCCTGTCATATTTTTCAGGGTTTTATGCCATTATAAATATCTCAATATCTCAGCTCTGGAAGGGTCTAGAGCCTCCATTTTGCACTCAGGTCTAAGTCTCATGGCCCTCTATCAGAATCCAGAGTTTCAAGAAGATCAGAGAAACTAAAAATTTCTGACCCCAAAAAAAAAAAACGACAGGGGTACCCCTGTCATTTTTTTCAGGGATTTATGCCATTATAAATATCTCAATATCTCAGCTCTGGAAGGGTCTAGAACCTCCATTTTGCACTCAGGTCTAAGTCTCATGTCCCTCTATCAGAATCCAGAGTTTCAAGAAGATCAGAGAAACTAAAAATTTCGACCACCCAAAAAAAAATGACAGGGGTACCCCTGTCATATTTTTTCAGGGTTTTATGCCATTATAAATATCTCAATATCTCAGCTCTGGAAGGGTCTAGAACCTCCATTTTGCACTCAGGTTTAAGTCTCATGGCCCTCTATCAGAATCCAGAGTTTCAAGAAGATCAGAGTAACTAAAAATTTCGACCCAAAAAAAAAAAATGACAGGGGTACCCCTGTCATATTTTCAGGGTTTTATGCCATTATAAATATCTCAATATCTCAGCTCTGGAAGGGTCTAGAGCCTCCATTTTGCACTCAGGTCTAAGTCTCATGGCCCTCTATCAGAATCCAGAGTTTCAAGAAGATCAGAGAAACTAAAAATTTCGACCCAAAAAAAAAAAAACGACACGGGTACCCCTGTCATTTTTTTCAGGGATTTATGCCATTATAAATATCTCAATATCTCAGCTCTGGAAGGGTCTAGAACCTCAATTTTGCACTCAGGTCTAAGTCTCATGTCCCTCTATCAGAATCCAGAGTTTCTAGAAGATCAGAGAAACTAAAAATTTCGACCCCAAAAAAAAATGACAGACGTACCCCTGTCATTTTTTTTCAGGGATTTTATGCCATTATAAATATCTCAATATCTCAGCTCTGGAAGGGTCTAGAACCTCCATTTTGCACTCAGGTCTAAGTCTCATGGCCCTCTATCAGAATCCAGAGTT
Organism: Hybognathus amarus; assembly: GCA_030378365.1. Lineage (NCBI taxonomy): Eukaryota > Metazoa > Chordata > Actinopteri > Cypriniformes > Leuciscidae > Hybognathus > Hybognathus amarus. The sequence continues at coordinate 65,248 of JAQIUQ010005786.1, read as the reverse complement.
TCAAGAAGATCAGAGAAACTAAAAATTTCGATCCAACACAAAAAAAAATGACAGGGGTACCCCTGTCATATTTTTCAGGGTTTTATGCCATTATAAATATCTCAATATCTCAGCTCTGGAAGGGTCTAGAGCCTCCATTTTGCACTCAGGTCTAAGTCTCATGGCCCTCTATCAGAATCCAGAGTTTCAAGAAGATCAGAGAAACTAAAAATTTCGACCCAAAAAAAAAAAACGACACGGGTACCCCTGTCATTTTTTTCAGGGATTTATGCCATTATAAATATCTCAATATCTCAGCTCTGGAAGGGTCTAGAACCTCAATTTTGCACTCAGGTCTAAGTCTCATGTCCCTCTATCAGAATCCAGAGTTTCTAGAAGATCAGAGAAAACTAAAAATTTCGACCCAAAAAAAAAAATACGACGTACCCCTGTCATTTTTTTTCAGGGATTTTTGCCATTATAAATATCTCAATATCTCAGCTCTGGAAGGGTCTAGAACCTCCATTTTGCACTCAGGTCTAAGTCTCATGGCCCTCTATCAGAATCCAGAGTTTCAAGAAGATCAGAGAAACTAAAAATTTCGACCCCCAAAAAAAAAATGACAGGGGTACCCCTGTCATATTTTTCAGGGTTTTATGCCATTATAAATATCTCAATATCTCAGCTCTGGAAGGGTCTAGAGCCTCCATTTTGCACTCAGGTCTAAGTCTCATGGCCCTCTATCAGAATCCAGAGTTTCAAGAAGATCAGAGAAACTAAAAATTTCGACCCAAAAAAAAAAAAGACAGGGGTACCCCTGTCATTTTTTTCAGGGATTTATGCCATTATAAATATCTCAATATCTCAGCTCTGGAAGGGTCTAGAACCTCCATTTTGCACTCAGGTCTAAGTCTCATGTCCCTCTATCAGAATCCAGAGTTTCAAGAAGATCAGAGAAACTAAAAATTTCGACCCACAAAAAAAAAATGACAGGGGTACCCCTGTCATTTTTTTCAGGGATTTTATGCCATTATAAATATCTCAATATCTCAGCTCTGGAAGGGTCTAGAGCCTCCATTTTTGCACTCAGGTCTAAGTCTCATGGCCCTCTATCAGAATCCAGAGTTTCAAGAAGATCAGAGAAACTAAAAATTTCGACCCCAAAAAAAAAAAACGCACAGGGGTACCCCTGTCATTTTTTTCAGGGATTTATGCCATTATAAATATCTCAATATCTCAGCTCTGGAAGGGTCTAGAACCTCCATTTTGCACTCAGGTCTAAGTCTCATGGCCCTCTATCAGAATCCAGAGTTTCAAGAAGATCAGAGAAACTAAAAATTTCGACCCAAAAAAAAAAAAAAAAAAATCACAGGGGTACCCCTGTCATTTTTTTCAGGGTTTTATGCCATTATAAATATCTCAATATCTCAGCTCTGGAAGGGTCTAGAACCTCCATTTTGCACTCAGGTTTAAGTCTCATGGCCCTCTATCAGAATCCAGAGTTTCAAGAAGATCAGAGAAACTAAAAATTTCGACCCCAAAAAAAAAATGACAGGGGTACCCCTGTCATATTTTCAGGGTTTTATGCCATTATAAATATCTCAATATCTCAGCTCTGGAAGGGTCTAGAACCTCCATTTTGCACTCAGGTCTAAGTCTCATGGCCCTCTATCAGAATCCAGAGTTTCAAGAAGATCAGAGAAACTAAAAATTTCGACCCAAAAAAAAAATAATGACAGGGGTACCCCTGTCATTTTTTTTCAGGGATTTATGCCATTATAAATATCTCAATATCTCAGCTCTGGAAGGGTCTAGAACCTCCATTTTGCACTCAGGTCTAAGTCTCATGGCCCTCTATCAGAATCCAGAGTTTCAAGAAGATCAGAGAAACTAAAAATTTCGACCCCCCCCAAAAAAAAATGACAGGGGTACCCCTGTCATATTTTTCAGGGTTTTATGCCATTATAAATATCTCAATATCTCAGCTCTGGAAGGGTCTAGAGCCTCCATTTTGCACTCAGGTCTAAGTCTCATGTCCCTCTATCAGAATCCAGAGTTTCAAGAAGATCAGAGAAACTAAAAATTTCGACCCGAAAAAAAAAAAAAACGACAGGGGTACCCCTGTCATATTTTTCAGGGTTTTATGCCATTATAAATATCTCAATATCTCAGCTCTGGAAGGGTCTAGAGCCTCCATTTTTGCACTCAGGTCTAAGTCTCATGTCCCTCTATCAGAATCCAGAGTTTCAAGAAGATCAGAGAAACTAAAAATTTCGACCCAAAAAAAAAAAAAACAACAGGGGTACCCCTGTCATTTTTTTCAGGGATTTATGCCATTATAAATATCTCAATATCTCAGCTCTGGAAGGGTCTAGAACCTCCATTTTGCACTCAGGTCTAAGTCTCATGGCCCTCTATCAGAATCCAGAGTTTCAAGAAGATCAGAGAAACTAAAAATTTCGACCCAAAAAAAAAAAAAAGACAGGGTTACCCCTGTCATTTTTTTCAGGGATTTATGCCATTATAAATATCTCAATATCTCAGCTCTGGAAGGGCCTAGAGCCTCCATTTTTGCACTCAGGTCTAAGTCTCATGGCCCTCTATCAGAATCCAGAGTTTCAAGAAGATCAGAGAAACTCAAAATTTTGACCAACCAACAAAAAAAAAAAAAACGACAGGGGTACCCCTGTCATTTTTTTCATGGGATTTATGCCATTATAAATATCTCAATATCTCAGCTCTGGAAGGGTCTAGAGCCTCCATTTTTGCACTCAGGTCTAAGTCTCATGGCCCTCTATCAGAATCCAGAGTTTCAAGAAGATCAGAGAAACTCAAAATTTCGACCCCCCCAAAAAAAATGACAGGGGTACCCCTGTCATATTTTTCAGGGTTTTATGCCATTATAAATATCTCAATATCTCAGCTCTGGAAGGGTCTAGAACCTCCATTTTGCACTCAGGTCTAAGTCTCATGGCCCTCTATCAGAATCCAGAGTTTCAAGAAGATCAGAGAAACTAAAAATTTCGAACCCAAAAAAAAAAATGACAGGGGTACCCCTGTCATATTTTTCAGGGTTTTATGCCATTATAAATATCTCAATATCTCAGCTCTGGAAGGGTCTAGAGCCTCCATTTTGCACTCAGGTCTAAGTCTCATGGCCCTCTATCAGAATCCAGAGTTTCAAGAAGATCAGAGAAACTAAAAATTTCTGACCCCAAAAAAAAAAACGACAGGGGTACCCCTGTCATTTTTTTCAGGGATTTATGCCATTATAAATATCTCAATATCTCAGCTCTGGAAGGGTCTAGAACCTCCATTTTGCACTCAGGTCTAAGTCTCATGGCCCTCTATCAGAATCCAGAGTTTCAAGAAGATCAGAGAAACTAAAAATTTCGACCCACAAAAAAAAAAATGACAGGGGTACCCCTGTCATATTTTTCAGGGTTTTATGCCATTATAAATATCTCAATATCTCAGCTCTGGAAGGGTCTAGAGCCTCCATTTTGCACTCAGGTCTAAGTCTCATGGCCCTCTATCAGAATCCAGAGTTTCAAGAAGATCAGAGAAACTGAAAATTTCGACCCAAAAAAAAAAAAAAAACGACAGGGGTACCCCTGTCATTTTTTTCAGGGATTTATGCCATTATAAATATCTCAATATCTCAGCTCTGGAAGGGTCTAGAACCTCCATTTTGCACTCAGGTCTAAGTCTCATGGCCCTCTATCAGAATCCAGAGTTTCAAGAAGATCAGAGAAACTAAAAATTTCGACCCCAAAAAAAAAAAAACAACACAGGGGTACCCCTGTCATTTTTTTCAGGGATTTATGCCATTATAAATATCTCAATATCTCAGCTCTGGAAGGGTCTAGAACCTCCATTTTGCACTCAGGTCTAAGTCTCATGGCCCTCTATCAGAATCCAGAGTTTCAAGAAGATCAGAGAAACTAAAAATTTCGACCCCCCCCAAAAAAAAAAAATGACAGGGGTACCCCTGTCATATTTTTCAGGGTTTTATGCCATTATAAATATCTCAATATCTCAGCTCTGGAAGGGTCTAGAGCCTCCATTTTGCACTCAGGTCTAAGTCTCATGGCCCTCTATCAGAATCCAGAGTTTCAAGAAGATCAGAGAAACTAAAAATTTCGACCCCACCACAAAAAAAAAATGACAGGGGTACCCCTGTCATATTTTTCAGGGTTTTATGCCATTATAAATATCTCAATATCTCAGCTCTGGAAGGGTCTAGAACCTCCATTTTGCACTCAGGTCTAAGTCTCATGGCCCTCTATCAGAATCCAGAGTTTCAAGAAGATCAGAGAAACTAAAAATTTCGACCCAAAAAAAAAAAAAAATGACAGGGGTACCCCTGTCATTTTTTTCAGGGATTTATGCCATTATAAATATCTCAATATCTCAGCTCTGGAAGGGTCTAGAACCTCCATTTTTGCACTCAGGTCTAAGTCTCATGGCCCTCTATCAGAATCCAGAGTTTCAAGAAGATCAGAGAAACTAAAAATTTCGACCCAAAAAAAAAAAAAACGACAGGGGTACCCCTGTCATTTTTTTCAGGGATTTATGCCATTATAAATATCTCAATATCTCAGCTCTGGAAGGGTCTAGAGCCTCCATTTTTGCACTCAGGTCTAAGTCTCATGGCCCTCTATCAGAATCCAGAGTTTCAAGAAGATCAGAGAAACTAAAAATTTCGACCCCCAAAAAAAAAAACGACAGGGGTACCCCTGTCATTTTTTTCAGGGATTTATGCCATTATAAATATCTCAATATCTCAGCTCTGGAAGGGCCTAGAGCCTCCATTTTTGCACTCAGGTCTAAGTCTCATGGCCCTCTATCAGAATCCAGAGTTTCAAGAAGATCAGAGAAACTCAAAATTTTGAACCCAAAAAAAAAAAAAACGACAGGGGTACCCCTGTCATTTTTTATGGGGATTTATGCCATTATAAATATCTCAATATCTCAGCTCTGGAAGGGTCTAGAGCCTCCATTTTGCACTCAGGTCTAAGTCTCATGGCCCTCTATCAGAATCCAGAGTTTCAAGAAGATCAGAGAAACTAAATATTTCGACCCCAAAAAAAAAAAAAACGACAGGGGTACCCCTGTCATTTTTTTCAGGGATTTATGCCATTATAAATATCTCAATATCTCAGCTCTGGAAGGGCCTAGAGCCTCCATTTTTGCACTTCAGGTCTAAGTCTCACGGCCCTCTAATCAGAATCCAGAGTTTCAAGAAGATCAGAGAAACTCAAAATTTCCAACCCAAAAAAAAAAATGACAGGGGTACCCCTGTCATTTTTTATGGGGATTTATGCCATTATAAATATCTCAATATCTCAGCTCTGGAAGGGTCTAGAGCCTCCATTTTGCACTCAGGTCTAAGTCTCATGTCCCTCTATCAGAATCCAGAGTTTCAAGAAGATCAGAGAAACTAAAAATTTTGACCCCAAAAAAAAAATGACAGGGGTACCCCTGTCATATTTTTCAGGGATTTATGCCATTATCAATATCTCAATATCTCAGCTCTGGAAGGGTCTAGAGCCTCCATTTTGCACTCAGGTCTAAGTCTCATGGCCCTCTATCAGAATCCAGAGTTTCAAGAAGATCAGAGAAACTAAAAATTTCGACCCAAAAAAAAAACGACAGGGGTACCCCTGTCATTTTTTTCAGGGATTTATGCCATTATAAATATCTCAATATCTCAGCTCTGGAAGGGTCTAGAGCCTCCATTTTGCACTCAGGTCTAAGTCTCATGGCCCTCTATCAGAATCCAGAGTTTCAAGAAGATCAGAGAAACTCAAAAATTTCGACCCAAAAAAAAAATGACAGGGGTACCCCTGTCATTTTTTATGGGGATTTATGCCATTATAAATATCTCAATATCTCAGCTCTGGAAGGGTCTAGAGCCTCCATTTTTGCACTCAGGTCTAAGTCTCATGGCCCTCTATCAGAATCCAGAGTTTCAAGAAGATCAGAGAAACTAAAAATTTCAACCCCCCAAAAAAAAAAAACGACAGGGTTACCCCTGTCATTTTTTTCAGGGATTTATGCCATTATAAATATCTCAATATCTCAGCTCTGGAAGGGCCTAGAGCCTCCATTTTGCACTCAGGTCTAAGTCTCATGGCCCTCTATCAGAATCCAGAGTTTCAAGAAGATCAGAGAAACTAAAAATTTCGACCCCACAAAAAAAAAAAAAAGACAGGGGTACCCCTGTCATTTTTTTCAGGGATTTATGCCATTATAAATATCTCAATATCTCAGCTCTGGAAGGGTCTAGAGCCTCCATTTTTGCACTCAGGTCTAAGTCTCATGGCCCTCTATCAGAATCCAGAGTTTCAAGAAGATCAGAGAAACTAAAAATTTCAACCCAAAAAAAAAAACGACAGGGTACCCCTGTCATTTTTTTAGGGATTTATGCCATTATAAATATCTCAATATCTCAGCTCTGGAAGGGTCTAGAGCCTCCATTTTGCACTCAGGTCTAAGTCTCATGGCCCTCTATCAGAATCCAGAGTTTCAAGAAGATCAGAGAAACTAAAATTTCAACCCCAAAAAAAACTACAGGGGTACCCCTGTCATATTTTTCAGGGTTTTATGCCATTATAAATATCTCAATATCTCAGCTCTGGAAGGGTCTAGAACCTCCATTTTGCACTCAGGTCTAAGTCTCATGGCCCTCTATCAGAATCCAGAGTTTCAAGAAGATCAGAGAAACTAAAAATTTCGACCCAAAAAAAAAAAAATGACAGGGGTACCCCTGTCATATTTTTCAGGGTTTTATGCCATTATAAATATCTCAATATCTCAGCTCTGGAAGGGTCTAGAACCTCCATTTTGCACTCAGGTCTAAGTCTCATGGCCCTCTATCAGAATCCAGAGTTTCAAGAAGATCAGAGAAACTAAAAATTTCGACCCCCAAAAAAAAAAAAATGACAGGGGTACCCCTGTCATATTTTTCAGGGTTTTATGCCATTATAAATATCTCAATATCTCAGCTCTGGAAGGGTCTAGAACCTCCATTTTGCACTCAGGTCTAAGTCTCATGGCCCTCTATCAGAATCCAGAGTTTCAAGAAGATCAGAGAAACTAAAAATTTCGACCCAAAAAAAAAAAAATACGACAGGGGTACCCCTGTCATTTTTTTCAGGGATTTATGCCATTATAAATATCTCAATATCTCAGCTCTGGAAGGGTCTAGAACCTCCATTTTGCACTCAGGTCTAAGTCTCATGGCCCTCTATCAGAATCCAGAGTTTCAAGAAGATCAGAGAAACTAAAAATTTCGACCCCAAAAAAAAAAAACGACAGGGGTACCCCTGTCATTTTTTTCAGGGATTTATGCCATTATAAATATCTCAATATCTCAGCTCTGGAAGGGTCTAGAACCTCCATTTTGCACTCAGGTCTAAGTCTCATGGCCCTCTATCAGAATCCAGAGTTTCAAGAAGATCAGAGAAACTAAAAATTTCGACCCCAAAAAAAAAAAAAATGACAGGGGTACCCCTGTCATTTTTTTCAGGGATTTATGCCATTATAAATATCTCAATATCTCAGCTCTGGAAGGGTCTAGAACCTCCATTTTGCACTCAGGTCTAAGTCTCATGGCCCTCTATCAGAATCCAGAGTTTCAAGAAGATCAGAGAAACTAAAAATTTCGACACCCAAAAACAAAAAATGACAGGGGTACCCCTGTCATTTTTTTCAGGGATTTATGCCATTATAAATATCTCAATATCTCAGCTCTGGAAGGGTCTAGAGCCTCCATTTTGCACTCAGGTCTAAGTCTCATGGCCCTCTATCAGAATCCAGAGTTTCAAGAAGATCAGAGAAACTAAAAATTTCGACCCAAAAAAAAAAAAAATGACAGGGGTACCCCTGTCATTTTTTCAGGGATTTATGCCATTATAAATATCTCAATATCTCAGCTCTGGAAGGGTCTAGAGCCTCCATTTTGCACTCAGGTCTAAGTCTCATGGCCCTCTATCAGAATCCAGAGTTTCAAGAAGATCAGAGAAACTAAAAATTTCGACCCCAAAAAAAAAAAATGACAGGGGTACCCCTGTCATTTTTTTCAGGGATTTATGCCATTATAAATATCTCAATATCTCAGCTCTGGAAGGGTCTAGAACCTCCATTTTGCACTCAGGTCTAAGTCTCATGGCCCTCTATCAGAATCCAGAGTTTCAAGAAGATCAGAGAAACTAAAAATTTCGAGCCCCAAAAAAAAAAAATGACAGGGGTACCCCTGTCATTTTTTTCAGGGATTTATGCCATTATAAATATCTCAATATCTCAGCTCTGGAAGGGTCTAGAGCCTCCATTTTGCACTCAGGTCTAAGTCTCATGGCCCTCTATCAGAATCCAGAGTTTCAAGAAGATCAGAGAAACTAAAAATTTCGACCCCCAAAAAAAAAAAAAAAATGACAGGGGTACCCCTGTCATATTTTTCAGGGTTTTATGCCATTATAAATATCTCAATATCTCAGCTCTGGAAGGGTCTAGAGCCTCCATTTTTGCACTCAGGTCTAAGTCTCATGGCCCTCTATCAGAATCCAGAGTTTCAAGAAGATCAGAGAAACTAAAAATTTCGACCCAAAAAAAAAAAAAAAAGACAGGGTTACCCCTGTCATTTTTTCTGGGATTTATGCCATTATAAATATCTCAATATCTCAGCTCTGGAAGGGCCTAGAGCCTCCATTTTTGCACTCAGGTCTAAGTCTCATGGCCCTTTATCAGAATCCAGAGTTTCAAGAAGATCAGAGAAACTAAAAATTTTGACCCCAACCAAAAAAAATGACAGGGGTACCCCTGTCATTTTTTCTAGGGATTTATGCCATTATAAATATCTCAATATCTCAGCTCTGGAAGGGTCTAGAGCCTCCATTTTGCACTCAGGTCTAAGTCTCATGGCCCTCTATCAGAATCCAGAGTTTCAAGAAGATCAGAGAAACTAAAAATTTCAACCCAAAAAAAAAAATGACAGGGGTACCCCTGTCATTTTTTCAGGGATTTATGCCATTATAAATATCTCAATATCTCAGCTCTGGAAGGGTCTAGAGCCTCCATTTTTGCACTCAGGTCTAAGTCTCATGGCCCTCTATCAGAATCCAGAGTTTCAAGAAGATCAGAGAAACTAAAAATTTCAACCCCCAAAAAAAATGACAGGGGTACCCCTGTCATTTTTTCAGGGATTTATGCCATTATAAATATCTCAATATCTCAGCTCTGGAAGGGTCAACTAGAGCCTCCATTTTGCACTCAGGTCTAAGTCTCATGGCCCTCTATCAGAATCCAGAGTTTCAAGAAGATCAGAGAAACAACAAAATTTCAACCCCAACAAAAAAAACGACAGGGGTACCCCTGTCATTTTTTCAGGGATTTATGCCATTATCAATATCTCAATATCTCAGCTCTGGAAGGGTCTAGAGCCTCCATTTTTGCACTCAGGTCTAAGTCTCATGGCCCTCTATCAGAATCCAGAGTTTCAAGAAGATCAGAGAAACTAAAAATTTCGACCCAAAAAAAAAAAACGACAGGGGTACCCCTGTCATATTTTTCAGGGATTTATGCCATTATAAATATCTCAATATCTCAGCTCTGGAAGGGTCTAGAACCTCCATTTTTGCACTCAGGTCTAAGTCTCATGGCCCTCTATCAGAATCCAGAGTTTCAAGAAGATCAGAGAAACTAAAAATTTCGACCCAAAAAAAAAAAACGACAGGGGTACCCCTGTCATTTTTTTCAGGGATTTATGCCATTATAAATATCTCAATATCTCAGCTCTGGAAGGGTCTAGAACCTCCATTTTTGCACTCAGGTCTAAGTCTCATGGCCCTCTATCAGAATCCAGAGTTTCAAGAAGATCAGAGAAACTAAAAATTTCGACCCAAAAAAAAAAAAAAACGACAGGGGTACCCCTGTCATTTTTTTAGGGATTTATGCCATTATAAATATCTCAATATCTCAGCTCTGGAAGGGTCTAGAACCTCCATTTTGCACTCAGGTCTAAGTCTCATGGCCCTCTATCAGAATCCAGAGTTTCAAGAAGATCAGAGAAACTAAAAATTTCAGACCCAAAAAAAAAAAACGACAGGGTACCCCTGTCATATTTTTCAGGGTTTTATGCCATTATAAATATCTCAATATCTCAGCTCTGGAAGGGTCTAGAGCCTCCATTTTGCACTCAGGTCTAAGTCTCATGTCCCTCTATCAGAATCCAGAGTTTCAAAAGATCAGAGAGAACTAAAAATTTCGACCCCCAAAAAATGACAGGGGTACCCCTGTCATATTTTTCAGGGGTTTTATGCCATTATAAATATCTCAATATCTCAGCTCTGGAAGGTCGATCTAGAACCTCCATTTTGCACTCAGGTCTAAGTCTCATGGCCCTCTATCTGAATCCAGAGTTTCAAGAAGATCAGAGAAACAACAAAATTTCAGACCCAACAAAAAAAACGACAGGGGTACCCCTGTCATTTTTTTCAGGGATTTATGCCATTATCAATATCTCAATATCTCAGCTCTGGAAGGGTCTAGAGCCTCCATTTTGCACTCAGGTCTAAGTCTCATGGCCCTCTATCAGAATCCAGAGTTTCAAGAAGATCAGAGAAACTAAAAATTTCAACCCAAAAAAAAAAATGACAGGGGTACCCCTGTCATATTTTTCAGGGTTTTATGCCATTATAAATATCTCAATATCTCAGCTCTGGAAGGGTCTAGAACCTCCAATTTTGCACTCAGGTCTAAGTCTCATGGCCCTCTATCAGAATCCAGAGTTTCAGAAGAAGATCAGAGAAACTAAAAATTTCGACCCCAAAAAAAAAAAACGACAGGGGTACCCCTGTCATTTTTTTCAGGGATTTATGCCATTATAAATATCTCAATATCTCAGCTCTGGAAGGGTCTAGAGCCTCCATTTTGCACTCAGGTCTAAGTCTCATGGCCCTCTATCAGAATCCAGAGTTTCAAGAAGATCAGAGAAACTAAAAACTTCCACCCAAAAAAAAAACAAAACAACAGGGGTACCCCTGTCATTTTTTCAGGGATTTATGCCATTATAAATATCTCAATATCTCAGCTCTGGAAGGGTCTAGAGCCTCCATTTTTGCACTCAGGTCTAAGTCTCATGGCCCTCTATCTGAATCCAGAGTTTCAGAGAAGATCAGAGAAACAAAAATTTTCGACCCAAAAAAAAAAACGACAGGGGTACCCCTGTCATTTTTTTTCAGCGATTTATGCCATTATCAATATCTCAATATCTCAGCTCTGGAAGGGTCTGAGCCTCCATTTTGCACTCAGGTCTAAGTCTCATGGCCCTCTATCAGAATCCAGAGTTTCAAGAAGATCAGAGAAACTCAAAATTTCGACCCAAAAAAAAAAAAAAACGACAGGGGTACCCCTGTCAATTTTTATGGGGATTTATGCCATTATAAATATCTCAATATCTCAGCTCTGGAAGGGTCTAGAGCCTCCATTTTTGCACTCAGGTCTAAGTCTCATGGCCCTCTATCAGAATCCAGAGTTTCAAGATAATCAGAGAAACTAAAAATTTCGACCCAAAAAAAAAACACACAAAAAACGACAGGGTACCCTGTCATTTTTTATGGGGATTTATGCCATTATAAATATCTCAATATCTCAGCTCTGGAAGGTTCTAGAACCTCCATTTTGCACTCAGGTCTTAAGTCTCATGGCCCTCTATCAGAATCCAGAGTTTCAAGAAGATCAGAGAAACTAAAAATTTCGACCCACCAAAAAAAATACGACAGGGGTACCCCTGTCATTTTTTTCAGGGATTTATGCCATTATAAATATCTCAATATCTCAGCTCTGGAAGGGTCTAGAACCTTTTGAGTGCAAAAATGGAGGCTCAGACCCTTCCAGAGCTGAGATATTGAGATATTTATGAGATATTTATGACATACTGAGATATTGAGCCATTATAAATATCTCAATATCTCAGCTCTGGAAGGGTCTAGAGCCTCCAATTTTTGCACTCAGGTCTAAGTCCCATGGCCCTCTATCAGAATCCAGAGTTATTGGAGAAACTTTTTTTGAACAAAAAAAAACATAAGGGGTACCACTGTCGTTTTTTTTTTTGTGCAAAAAAAAAGTTTCTCCAATTTTCTTGAAACTCTGGATTCTGATTGAGGGCCATGGGACTAAGACCTGAGTGCAAAAATGGAGGCTCTAGACCCTTCCAGAGCTGAGATATTGAGATATTGATGAGGTATTTATGACATACTGAGATATTGAGCCATTATAAATATCTCAATATCTCAGCTCTGGAAGGGTCTAGAGCCTCCATTTTTGCACTCAGGTCTAAGTCCCATGGCCCTCTATCAGAATCCAGAGTTTATTGGAGAAACTTTTTTTTGCACAAAAAAAAACATAAGGGGTACCACTGTCGTTTTTTTTTTTTTTTGTGCAAAAAAAAGTTTCTTCAATTTTCTTGAAACTCTGGATTCTGATTGAGGGCCATGTGACTAGAGTCCTGAGTGCAAAAATGGAGGCTCTAGACCCTTCCAGAGCTGAGATATTGAGATATTTATGAGATATCTATGACATACTGAGATATTGAGCCATTATAAATATCTCAATATCTCAGCTCTGGAAGGGTCTAGAGCAGTGTTACTCATTGTGCGGCTCGCGAGCCTCATGCGGCTCGCCAAGCTTTCATTTGTGGCTCGCATTGCGGTAAATAATACAGTGATACGATCAAGCAGTCACTTCAGATATTTTATAAAAACATTTAAAAATGAAGTAGGACTATAACATAACCCATTAAAAACTCAAAGTGTCAGCTCTATTTTTAAATAATTTCGATTGGATTGAAAGGGGTGGTTTATCAAGAGAACATGTAAACACTTGATCGTTTGAAAACCGAAACTGAAAGGACGCCGTACGTCGCGCTGAACGAGCTGTTCTGATAAAGTGTCGTATAAACGAGTGTCCCGTCATTCTATAACTCTCCTTTCACTCAGTCTGTGAAGTGAAGCAGGACAACGGTTCACCAGTCCTTGTTTCAGATTCTCATCCACAGACAGCGTGATCTTTAGTGCGTGATCAATACAAACAGCACGGCATAACGGTTCATCATAGTTTCCAAATTATGACCAGAATTTGATAAATATTAAGTCTGCTGTTTAAAACAAATCAAGAACCAATGTAGGAAAAGGGTTATTACGCGACAACAGCGGGTATTTTGTAGCCTATATTTGTGCAATGTGCGAATGTCAAAAAACCTATTCCGATTCTGAATCTTTTGACTTATAAACTTGCACGTCATCTCCAATCATGCATCACGAATGTTAAGCATTCATGTAAACTACAATACATTCAGATTTATCAATCAGAATGAATTCAGACCAATTGAAATAAAAGTTGTGCATGTAAACATATTCAGTCTCTGCAGAGTTGCCAGTTATGGCAGTATTCCCAGCTCTTAATGACACATGTGCTCTTGGATGATTAGATACACGATGGGCTAATGTAGAAAAAAATAACTTAATGTAATTCTGGGATGAATATAGCCTATTCTGGAAATCCTGCTTTTTTTGTCATTAAGGGAAATCATCTTGTCTCAGTTACAAATTTGACTGGTAAATCATTAAAAAATATATTTATTGCTTTGCATATTGTATGTTCAGGGGTGATATATTAAACAGACATGGTATTTTTGACTGGATGTAACTTTTTATACTTTGCTGTAAAAATGGCTCTCCTACTGACTTTGTCCTATCAGTGCGGCCCTCATGAAAAAAATAGTGAAGACCACTGCTCTAGACCCTTCCAGAGCTGAGCACTGGAAAAAAAGGCCCCTCCAAAAATAAGCACAAAAAATTAATACAAGATATTTTTGCTTGTAATATGCAAAAAATCCTGCCGACCACGCCCCCCAACTATGACGCGTTGCCGACTGTATGTATTACAATCTTGACATCGCAGCCTGTTCATTATGCTGTGTTCACATCAAACGCGAATGAGAGCGAATTATCCAATAATGTCTCACAATTCTAGCCTGCACGGCATGCTGATGAAGGGCACTCATTTTCTGTTTATCAATCGTCGGTTACTGAAGAGGAATCCAGCAGCATGAGTGACGAGACATCGAAATGGCGCAATCAAACTGGCACCGTTACATGATTGCCTGTTAGCGCGTCACTCCCCACGTCGCTAGGTTACCAGAGAGTGCGTGCCTTTGTTAATGCAACCAAACTTGCTTTCGCAACCTGTGATTTCTTCCGTCGGAAAAAAAATATCGAACGTTATATTGAACACAATTTTTATCTGATATCGATCACGTGTCTATCGCTGACACATATCGTTATCGTTTTATCGCCCAGCCCTATAGACAATATTAAAGGGATAGTTCAATTTGAAATAAATTTTTTATATGTTTTAGCTTACCTCAAGGGCATCCAAGATGTAGGTGTCTTCGTTTCCACAGTAGTTTAAATTTTTATATTTTTCTGGTTAAACCGTTGTTGTCTGTCAGTCATATAATGCATTTATGGGGGTCCATGTCAAAGAGCATGCACAGAGAAGTCCAAATTAAACATGATTTAATGACTCGTAAATGTAAGTACACATTGATGGCCTAAGACACGAGACGAGCGTTTTGTGTGAGAAAACGAACAGTATTTCATATAGTTTTTACCTCTTGTTAACAGCCATGTCAAATTGATCTGAATCAGATGTCCAACTGAACCGAACTGAACCATGTCCAACGTTACGCCAGAAGTGATCTCTCGCGCGTCAGCAACATCTGATCGTCGCACATGGCTGTTAACACGAGGTAAAAACGATATAAATACTGTTCAGTTTTCGCACACGCTCGTTTCGTGTCTTAGGCCATCAGTATGTACTAACATTCACAAGTTATTAAATCATGTTTAATTTGGACTTCTCTGTGCATGCTCTTTGAGGTGGACCCCATACACCTCCATTATATGACTGACAGACAACACCGGTTTGACCGAAAAATGTCAAAATTGAAAATACTGTGGAAACAAAGACACCTACATCTTGGATGCCCTTGAGGTAAGCTAAAACATCAAAAATTCATTTCAAAGTGATCAATCCCTTTAAAAGGATAAAACATAATGAACATAATGTGTAGGGAAATGGCAGTTTTATTAACAATAAAGCATTCAAATATAGTTTCAGCCACTAATCCTACCCTACCCATTTCTTAAAACTATGTAACTAACGTTAGTTATGAAGAAAACGAACAAACATAGCGTTACATGTCTAAAATCGCAATCATTTATTTAGTGAGAAATGTCAAAACCGGTAACCAATAAATATCTTCCTTTTCTTCAGCAGAAGAAAGAAATTCATAAAGGATTGAAACAACATATTATTGCAAATGAACAAAGTTGAGTCAAATATGTTTTTAGAACAGTGATTAAAATTGGCTGGAATATGTTTGTGTATATGCGACATGAACTCTGGTGGTGATGCACTCTAAACACATTTAATATGATTTACTAACCTTTTTAAACTTAGAATATTGGGTAACGCTTCCTTTTACAGTACAGTACTTACAGTGTACTTACAGGGTACTTGCCTTAGAAAGTACTGGCTAATATAAGGTAAGTACATGGAACAGCGATAGGTTTAGGGGTAGGTTCAGGGTTAGTAGTACTAGTTATTACCCATTAATTGTAATTACTAGTGTAATTCACTTTACAGTGCACAAGATCAGTAATGCAAACTACAAAAAAGTACTTTACTATATTTTTACTGTATTTCATAATATAGTCTGCTTCTGCTGTAATCAATTATATGGCATTGTACTGTAATATCAATATTGATACATTACTGCTAAATATTTTTGTAACTTTTCAAAATAGTTACTAATAATGATAATATTATATTATAATAATATCATATAGTTATTTGGAAAATATATAGGAAAACAAAATACTATGGAAGTCAATGGCTACTGTCAGCTGTTTGATTAACCGACATTCTTTAAAATATCTTATTTTGTGTTCAGCAGAATAAAAATGGTATGAAACTCATACAGGTTTGGAACAACATGAGGGTGAGTAAGTGATGACAAATATAATTTGTGGTTGAACTATACCTTTAAAGGCATAGTTCACCCAAAAATTAAATTAGCCCCTGATTTAATCACCCTGGCCTCTAGCCATCCATGGTGTATTTGACATTCTTCTCTCAGACGAAAACAATCATTATATTAGAACATAGTTATATTAAACAATGTCCTGGCCCTTCCAAGCTTTATATTGGCTGTAAAGGTTGTTTCTGTTTTGAAAGTCCATAAAAATGCATCTTTCCATGATACAAGTGCATCTATCCATCATAAAAGTGCATCTATCCATAAAAAATATATATTAATATAAAATATTTAAAATATTCATATTTAAGTTGCGCTTTAGATTTAAGTCAAATCCATATGTTCTTTTGGCTGGAAGTTATTTTACTTTATAAAGTTTTAAATATGGATATTTTTCTTACATCTCCATCTTCCTCATTACTCCACATAAAGTCAACATCTGAGATATTTTCATCAGCTATATGTTCAAGCACTTCAGAACTGTATATTCTGCACATGAAAAAGTTTCAAAAATGTATCTAGTGATATATATATATTTTTTTAATAAAAGAAATTTCAATCAGCATTACTGAAAATGTGACTTCAGTAACAGGCTTTCAAACCTACTGCCCATTCTAATGGACAGACACATTTTAAAAAAATCCTGATTTAAAACGTGCAATTCTACAGTCGATTTTGAACTTTAATTAATAAGTTCAATCTTTCTATTTTACAAACAAACTATGAAATACTGGCAAAAATATATACAAAATGTAAATACACCTTAGGAAATGTTGCTTGCTTCTGAATGGGTTAATATCTCCTCACATCACTGGAGCAATGACAGAAATCTGAGGAAACAGACAAACCAGGACAGGTGAGACATGGTTCAGCTCGGTTGTCTTCTCTATTCTAAAATCTGACGTGGTGTGAGTTGACATGGAGGAGCCATTGTGTCCCATAAAAAGACATCTCAAGACCCTCTGCTCTTTGGATAGAATCTAAATAAGATCCTGGGGAATGTACTGGGAGAACGGCATTGGGGGGTGAACACCGGCAGCCGGGGTCCACCATCCATCACGGCGACTGGGCCCGGTGCGGTGAGACAAGCTCGGCACAGGCCAAGAAATCTGAGCCACTACAAGACAAACACATGCTCCCTCCAAAATAACAATGGGCTCCAGTGACACACGCTGCCTGCTGTCAGAGCTTCACTGCAGGCTCATGACACCTGACATTGTTATATTGAACGTATAGTGTTACCAGACCCACAGTTAGAACAGACGTAGGAACAAATGCCAAAGATAATCGCAAGTGACAACTTTAGGATACAATCCTCTGGTCTTTTTAGGCAGGAGCTTGTGAAACTTAAAAGAGTAGCAAATAAGGACATTGAGAGCGGTCTAAATATATGTACAGTATGGGTGTATTTTACACTTCACCTTCTATAGCCTTTATCACATTAAGGATTCTTTTGTGGATAGAATGTGCTCTCACTTTTAGGGATATCTATGGAGAACAACTTAAAGGGTCACTCCACCTCTGGAAAGATGAATGTTTAATTAAAATGGGTAATTTATGTAGAAGAAATGTGAAATTATTTTTGAATTTGGAGCTTTCTAGACTGAGAAAAGTCAGAAAATGTGTTTTTGGCTTATTTGGATGAAAGACAACAACTCCCAGAATGCACTTGCTTCGCTGCCCTCAGGAGGCCACGCCTACCGGTAACAGCGCAGTAGGTAAACAACAAGTCTAGGCTACTAGTGAGTCTCTGTGATGAGTCTGCCCAAAAATGGGTTTCGAGATCGCCCAAAATGTCCGGGATTCAGCTTTTGCGTTTTACAGTCGTCCATTCATCATGTTTACTGTGGCGAGCGGGACGAGTGAGGGCCGTGTGGAGAACGACGCTGAGGCCGGTGGCGTGATTACTGATGAGCGACACCTGTGAGACGCACCAGTCTCGTATCTCTCACGGAGAAGTGGGAATTTTCTTAGCAATGTTAAAACGCACATCAACCGATCACTTGTTTAGCGTTCATGTAAACACTATCCTTCAGATTCACCAATCAGAATGAATTCAGTTAGATTGAAACAAAAGCTGTAACTTACATGTAAACAATGCATGGCGACTGCAGAAAGCAAAAGTTGAATCCTCGGACATCGATGGCTAGACATGTCTGGAAAAAGAGGACGGTAACCCCTGAAAGTTATCTACTTAGCTTTCTCCACAGAACAAGAGCCTGCTAGCTTACCTTCCAAAAAGATGGCTGACACTGTGTGTAATCCCAATCCTCCATAATGCATCCGTCTGCGTATTCAGTACCTTCGTCCATATTTTCAAAAAGTTTCTGCTGGTGAAATCAAACGCACTGGCACTGATCTGTGATTGGTCTGTTAGCGCATTAGGCCCAACCCCCTATGGGCGGGTTTGAAAGGGTGGGATCTAGTGCTTGTAGTCTTTACAGAAATCCCCCCTCTTACACTTCCTCCTACAATGACGTAAAATGTACGATTTTTGCGTCATTGTAGGAGGAAGTGAAAAGGTAAATAGCGGCTTTCTCTTGTCTCAGGGGAAAATGAGTAGGACTGTCAAACGATTAATGCGATTAATCGCATCCGAAATAAAAGTTTGTGTTTAGATAATATGGGTGCACTGTGTATAATTATTTTGTATATATATACATACACACACACATGCATGTATATTTAAGAAAATATTTTATTTATATATAAATTTATTTTCAATATAAATTATATATAAATCTATATACAGTATATACATGAAAATATGTCTTAAATATATACAAGCATGTGTGTGTATTTACATATATGAAAATAATTATACACAGTGCACGCACATATATTATGTAAACACAAACTTTTACTTTGGATGCGACTAATTACGATTAAATCATTTGACAGCCCTAAAAATGAGAGTGTTGCACAACCATTCAAGAGTATGACTGGGTTTCTAACAATGGAAAGCTTAATGCAAATGGGTGGAGTGTCCCTTTGAATGCACAATTTGTTCAAATCAAACCCAATTTAGGACAATGTTAAATGTTCACTGGCATATAACCTTCAACCTTCAAAATTTGCGTCTTCTCTTGGGTGAGGAACTTTTTTGACAGTCAAAAACAAGATCACAGCTACAGACTGATGTAAATCTGTCCATCCAGTTCATTTGACACATCAGGCCCTGTGTACACCTGGTATTAAGAATCGTTCTGGGGTGTGTTCACCGAAACCATCGTTAGCCAACTTATGGTCGCGAGTTGGTCTCAATTTCCATTGAACTCTATTGGTAATGACGAACTTGCGACCATAGTTGGCTAACGATGCTTTGGGAAACTCACCCCTGGTCGATTGGATCACAAGTGAATGGCGCAAAATACAGGTGTAAATTACATCCATTAGATCTAAAAAAGTCCATACATTTACCCACCCATGGACCCCTCCCTCAAAGAAATCAGGACAGAAGTGGATGAAAGTGGACAAAACTTGCGATTAAAGGGCGGGTTTACTGCAGTTTCACTTTTTTGATTTCAAATAGTGTGTAATGTTGCTATTGGTGCATGAAGAGTATCTGCAAGTTACAGCACTGAAAGTTTAGTGTAAGCAGAGATATTCTATATTTCCAGACGGAGCGTTTTGTTTTTTGTTTTTTTGTTTTTATTTCAAATGCCAGCGCTTGCTTTGTAGGCTTTATGGGCTAGCTGCTACTGAGTTTAGGCTATTTTGTGTCTACGGCAAACGCGTACAAACATTATGGACCTGAATTTTGTATAAGTACTAATGTTGTAAATGTATTTTTCATATATATATGCTTTATGACTTTATTTTCGATTTGATCAAGAACGTAAACCTGCAAACGCTGTTTGAGTATAACATTAGTTAGCCAGTCAGTTGCTATCGTTGCCAGTCAGATGCTATTGTGTAAAACAAACGTGTATTAAGTTAAAAAATGAAGCAAATTATCATTCATTAACCTTTATTATGAGCCGTGTGTGGTGAGGTTCTGCTTGACTCTATTCATCACGGCTTTCTCGGTCTGATTCTGCCTCACTGATACTGCAGTCTCCACATCATTATTTACGTGTATCCATCCGTCTATGTTATCCACATTTGGCATGCCCGCCCGTTTCGCCCGTAAAGGTAATGGGCGTTAATCTTCCGGACAACGTGAGCGACAGTTTAGCCAATCACAACACACCGGCCCAGACGAACCAATCTGAGCCCACAACGTCATTCTGAGGGAGTGTTTTCATAGACTCAGGAAGTCATCCGCTCGTGCAGAGGACAGAGGAGAGCGCGGCTGACAATAAAGGTAAAATTAATGAAAAATAAGACTTTTAAAAAAAGAAAAACCACGGATACATGTTATATTGCACCCCATAAACACAATCATGCAAAGAAAAAGAGCAGTAAACCCGCCCTATAAAATCGATCTAACACAGTCTCATCCCAATTCGTCATATAACTGACGTTTTGGGACGTCTTTTGACCATTCGTCAATATACGACTATTTAGGGCCCCTTAAACGTTGGTAGATGACGTTATCGGATCCTAACTCTACCCCAGACCTAAACCTAACCCTAAACCCAACTCGTCACCTAACTGACGTTAAAGGTAAAGCGTCAGTTGTATGACGACCCGGGACCGTCATCTACCGACGTTTAAGGGGGCCCTAAAAAGTCATATATTGACGAATGGTCAAAAGACGTCCCAAAACGTCAGTTATATGACGAATTGGGATGAGACTGTGTTAGATCGACCAACACGCACCTTAATGCCAGCTGTAAACAGGGCCTTAGACGACCACATCCATACCCTCGCAGTACACATGAGCACTTTAGCTGGATCATGTGGGTGTTTCCTAAGCCATTCCCTGTTCCTGTTCATCCACCCTCATCATTCCTCAACGGTTGTGTCTGTTTTGGGGGGATGTGAGGGAAGGTACTTTAGGGTCCCTTAGTGCTAAGCCGCCGAGGTCCTCACAGCTGCACCGTGAGACCACAGATTTACAGGTGCCACTGACCCTTTCATCAGAGGAAGTCTAGTCAGCCGGCTGTTCCTCTCCGTTTCTCTCCGTCTTTCTCTTTGTCCTGTAGGGACAGAGAATCTTTGATGAATCTTAGTTAAGGGCATAACTTACTACTAATGCTGACTGAGTTCTCTGACCATAATACAGTTAGTGAAAGTGTTTCCTCTTTCAATCATCAACAGTCTCGACGTGAGCACAACTCTTCCCGAAAAAACCAATTAACCTAAAGCTTTGTGTGAGTTAGTGCTTATTAGTCTGGTTAGTAAGAACATGTTCTTCATTAATAAAACAACTTTGCCTTGAAAATATAAAAAAATAGTTTAGGTCGCAGAATGAATTAAATATGAAAGATGAGTTTCAGCTAATCAATTATTTGAATGCACTGCGTTCCTGACAAGGAATGCACGCGTTTCTGAAATACCACTAATAAACGCGCGGCCCTGAACATGACAAACTTCGCAAGAAAAATGTAATTATGTCATGCTTTCAGTTTAGGCTGTCTGAGTATCCCAAGACTACACGAACTTAAAAAAGGACAAAAAGCATGAAATATTTTAGAATGAATAAAATTTTAAACAGTTGGTAATTCGAGTTTGAAATTCTAACCCTATGTAAACCCATTCGCAAGACGTCCTCTATTATGAATTCTTTGAACATTTAAAAAGTTGGTTATTATTAGAGTTTTAAAAAATACACACATAAATTAATTCAATATTTCAGAAACAAAACATGTACATTTAGTGATAAAATAGTTCAGATTATTACCTGAAAATATCACAAAGCCGCCATAATCTAAAAAAAATGTGAACAAAACACATGCATCCTCAGTAGCATCCATCTTTATCCCAGAGACTGTTCTCAAGAGTAATGTGCATGAAGACCAAGAAGATGGACAGTTACACATTCATATATTTCAGTCCCATCTCAATGGCAAAATAATTAATCTGAGATTGTGCCTCACTCCAAAAGACATGTAGTACAACGATTAGCTGGTATCGATTGACCCCTAAAGGACGATGGAGAGTTGATTGGCATCCACCCCTATCAGAAAACATGTTCTGAACACCCATATGGGAAACAAGGTTATTCCTCTTCATCCTTTCAATGGTCAAGGTCCACTAAACCGATGTCTATTTAGGAAAATGAATCTGTTGAATATAAAAATGCTATTAATGCAATGGGCTTTGGTTTAAAATGGGGCAACGTTTTATTGATCAGAGGTCAAGTCCTCCTTCTGGAATAATGTCGAGTGCCATTGGCCTGCTTTATACATGCATACAGAGATGAAAATGTTGTATATGTCTAAATAGACTGATAACCGTAAGCAATATGATACAATAGTAAGAGAACAATCACAATTCATCACATCTTTGGCAATCAATACGAATTGATAATGCACATTTTTTCTTGATTATTGTTATATTTTTAGGTATGCAAATGTCAGACTGGCTTGTATGAACACTTGAATTGAAATAGGTTCAAAAGTTAAAAATATATGTGTCTGCCAGAGGTTAATATGTGCTACATATCGCAAGTTCTCACAGTTGCCGCTTTCCATACTCTGTAAAGGCAAGCTTTATCTAACTATTACGTACAGTGTGTGTACGATTATTATCGATTATTACGATTATTATTATTATGTGTGTATTGTACAGTATCTATTGTCATAATACTTGAGCCACAGCTGCAATCCCAAATTATGGTTCAAATCAATTAAATTGAATAATTTAAAAGTATCCATGACAGGAAACATCCAGAAATGTGTTATTCCTGTGATAGTAAAGAGGACCAGAGGAGCAAGCTTGGCTTCCCTATTAAGAAAGAGACACATAGCTAATGAGTGGGAAAGTGGGAAAGCCTACTCAAGCATTATAAATTCACTGCTGGCCATTACTGCAGTGATGAAGCAAACCTAATGGAGCAGGACTCCAGGTTTGCTCATCTAAATGAAGAGGTGGAACTAGTAGGTTTTTTTTTCTTCCTTTACTGGAGCGTCCATAATGGTTACATCTAATAGCCATTACCTCTGCTTTAGGGAGCCCAAATGTAATTATGCCCACTACATGGCAAATATACTCAATGGAAATTTTTTTTTTTTTTTTTTTTTTTTGGCCAAATGGCATGTAAGGAAAATCTGATATGGAAGCTTGTTTCCTCCATGGAATGAAAAACAATTAAGAAAAGTAATTGTGACTTTATATCTCTTTATAGAACTGTGAGTTTATATCTCGCAATTTAGCATTTATAACTCGTAAGTACAGGTTCATTCTCCAACATTTCTGAGAAAAAAAAGTCAGAATTGTGAGATTTAATTTAGTAATTGGGAAAAGAGTATGGATTGTCAGCAATTTTTTTCTTAGAATTGCGAGATTTAAATTTCTCAGACATAAACTCGATATTGTGAGAAAAACGTATGAAATGTCAGCTGACATTTTTTTCTAAGAATTTCAAGATTTAAAGTTTTCAGAATTGCAAGATTTAAATTTCCCTGATTCGCAATTGCAAGAAGAAAGTATGAATTGTCTGCTGACTTTTTTCTTAAAATTGCGAGATTTTAAGTTTTCAGAATTGAAAGATTTAAATTTCTCAGATATTAACTCGCAATTGTGAGTAAAATCTAAGAAATGTCAGCTGATATTTTTTCTTAGAATTGCGAAGGTTTAAATTTCTCAGACATAAACTCGATATTGCGAGAAAAACGTATGAAATGTCAGCTGACATTTTTTCTAAGAATTGCAGGATTTAACGTTTTCAGAATTAGGAGATTTGAATTTCCCTGATTTGCAATTGCGAGAAAAAAGTATGAATTGTCTGCTGACTTTTTTTCTTGAAATTGCGAGATTTCAGTTGCTCAGACATAAACTCGCAATTGCGAGAAAAAAGTATTAATTGTCTGCTGACTTTTTTTCTTAAAATTGCGAGATTTAAAGTTTTCAGAATTGCAAGATTTACATTTCTCAGGTATAAACTCACAATTGTGAGTAAAATCTAAGAAATGTCAGCTGATATTTTTTCTTAGAATTGTGAGATTTCAGTTCTCAGACATAAACTAGCAATTGCGAGAAAAAGTATGAATTGTCAGCTGACTTTTTTTCTTAAAATTGCGAGATTGTAAATTTCTCAGACATAAACTCGATATTGCGAGAAAAACGTATGAAATGTCAGCTGACATTTTTTCTAAGAATTGCAGGATTTAACGTTTTCAGTATTGCAAGATTTAAATTTCCCTGATTTGCAATTGCGAGAAAGAAGTATGAATTGTCTGCTGACTTTTTTTTCTTAAAATTGCGAGATTTAAGTTGCTCATACATAAACTCGCAATTGCGAGAGAAAAGTATGAATTGTCAGCTGACTTTTTTTCTACAAATTTTAAGATTTTAAGTTTTCAGAATTGCAAGATTAAAATTTATCAGATTAAAACAATCGCAATTGTGAGTAAAATCTAAGAAATGTCAGCTGATATTTTTTTTGAATTGTAAGATTTTAATTTCTCATACATGAACTCGCAATTGCAAGAAAAAAATTATGAATTTTCAGTTGACCTTTTTTTTCTCAGAATTGTGAGATTTAAATTTCTCAGTTATAAACAAATGCGAGAGTAAAGTTAGATTTGTGAGATTAAAATGTCGCAATTACTTTTTTAGGCAGACACAAGCTTCCATTATCTGAGGACAGAAGTTGGCACAAAACAAAAATAGAAATAATCATAAATCAGTTAATATTCACTCCAAAAACTGTTGTTTCAACCCATGTTTGGGTCAAACATGGACAAACCCAACCATTGGTTTAACATTTTAATTTAGATTTTTAAACATAATAATTGGGTTTGTCCATATTTGACCCAAATAAGTTGATATAGGATATAGGAATAAATTATATCTTTTAAAGTAATAAAGCTTAAGTGCATTTAAATCTAAATCTCTTTTTCTGTAGGTTGTCCTTTAGTTATGTAACTTTGTCCCTTAAATCCCTTTGAAATTCTGTAACAACAACAGAAGAAGAATTGTGTCATAAACATGTTTTTTATCAGTCAGACAAGATGGCACACGTCTCTCTGAACTCATAACAGTCCTCTGAAGCCTCTTCCTGGCAAACAGCACACTACGCAACAGCTTTCCTTTCCATCGTAACATCGCAGGGATGGCAGCACAGGACTCTCAGGATAGGACGTAACCATTTTCAACACTTCCTCCAGCTTTGGGCCACAGAAGTAATTTTTGCGTGTTTTTTAAAGAGCGGGATGGCGGGGAGGGTGAGACTGAAAACAAACGGACCTGCTCGGACACTTTGATCTTCGTTTCCTGCCAATTATTTACGTCTGTTTCTCACGAATCTTTTTTCGTTCTCCTGCTCTTGATTGCTGCTCGCTTCCCTCACTTTTCACCTTCGAACACAATGCGATTTCTCTTTAAAAGTTTCTGTCAGGAAGCTATAAAAACACATCAGTTGCTGGCTTGCTGCTATTATTTGTTTGAAATATTGTGCCTTAAATGATTGATAACCCACTATAAAACAATATTGTGATATATCAATGTAGAAAAGTGAATAATTGCCATTCCTTATGTTCCAGAACATTTAAGATTTTTAAGCATAAAATACAGTAAAATAAAATAAAATAGCGATGATAATCAAGAATATGAAAGTGAATATAAACATAAGTAAAAAATCAAATAATTAAAAATAATTAAAATTAAATATAAAGTAAACATAAAACAATCTGATAATTAAATTCATTAATTATTATAATTAAAATAAGTAAATAATTAAATTTATAATAATAATTACATAGAAATGAGTAATTACTAATAATTACTTATATAAATAATCATTAAAAGTATTAAAAAAGTTGTCTCTCTAAATCTTACGCTGTACGGACTTTTGGGTATTATTATATGAATTTAATTGTAATGTTATATAATATAAAATATCTAAGAAATATCTATCTGATGGATAATGTAATCCCAGACTGAATGTCTTATCTTTAAATATCCTGCTTCACTCAGAAATGTCACACATTAAAATGGATTGTAAAAGCCAATTCATGTTGCCTTTAAGACTAATAGTTATGTATCATGCAGAAATGAAATGGCTAATAAAACCAAAAAGCTGCAAAAGCAATGCAATGATTTGACTTTAATAGGCTGCCCGGGATCCAAACTATCTTGTCAACATAAAATGTTTGCCATATTCAGTCAAACATTAGT
The DNA here is from genome assembly GCA_030378365.1 of Hybognathus amarus. Lineage (NCBI taxonomy): Eukaryota > Metazoa > Chordata > Actinopteri > Cypriniformes > Leuciscidae > Hybognathus > Hybognathus amarus. The sequence goes on along the minus strand of JAQIUQ010005786.1, from coordinate 38,940 downwards.
ATCCTGGATGCATTGGTTATTCAAAAATGCATGCTAACCTTCATCACCAAAGTGTTTTTTGCTGAACTTTGCTGAAAACCCTTCATGGGGTATGAAAAGAATGATAAAGGGGCAGAGCAATTGGTAGCAGGACCTCCAGAGAGGGGCCATTAATCTGAGGCCTCCAGTCGCACCCGTAGCCTGACCGCCGTGACCACAGGCCCGTTCCCTTGACCCGCACAGTGCAGCGTTCTGCTGAAAAGGCAGGTGGTAAAATGGCCATTTTGAAGGGAAGCAGGAATGATTGTGGCCTGTGTTGCTGGAGCAAAGCAAAAGGATGTCATTTAAGACCCCTACTTCAGAGGGTCACTCCTTTACTTTCTTTTAGGCTCCAGGAAAAGCTGGATGCGTGTTTTCTGGCTATTGCTGTATGTGCATCAGAGCACGATCTTACTATGATTCTTACAGGGATCAGCAGATTACTGATTATATAGCCTACACTGTAAAAATCATCGTCATTTTAACGGTAAAAGACTGTAAAAATGCTAACTGTTAAATGGTTAACGGAAAGTTTCCGTACTATATACGGTAAATAACTGTGATATATTTTTACTGTAAAATACTGTTAAATTTACAGTTTTTGAAAGTGATAAAGAACAACTCCTTGTATAATTTACAGTGAAAAACCGTAAGTTGACATTCCCACAATTCCCTGCATCACACTTCACATTTGATGCTTTTTTGTTGAAATAACTGTTTCCTCATAATTTTCTTGTTTTTTTTCTAATCAGTTATGTACATTAGGGTTTTATGTTACATTTAATGTTGTTAAATGAATGTTTATTGCATTTTTAAATTTCATGTGTGTTACCATGATGGTGTTTAATGTTTGTGTGAATGACACTGTGCAGCTTCTTTAAGTAAGTACTTTATAACGGAAGACAACTTTTGATGAGCTTTGATTGTTCATTTAACTTAAATCATTAGTGTGATGATTGATGGTTGTCAGTGTATTACAATGGTACAAAACAGAAATCAAATTTTCAAAAAATTATTATATCAACAGATTTCAGTAAATGAAGTACGGTTAATTACTGTAAAGGTGATTACGGTTTATTATTGTAAAAGTGATTAGTTTTGATGTTTTTTTTTACAGAATTGTTCTGGCAACTAAAGTGTACACTGTAAAATATAAAACCATAATTTTTACATTAAAATTAACGGCAGCTGCGGTTGCCAGAACTTTACCGTTCGTTAAAAATACGGTAGGAGCATTAATGGTTTTACAGACTTAGCTTAAAATTGACAGTAATAAACGGTATTTCATTTTCTGATAAAATGTTGATTTACCAACCTTTTGAAAAATTTATATCTGTTTTGTACGATTGTAATACTGCAGTGATGAGAGTCACATGATCAATCAAACCTCATCACAAGTAGTCTTCCATTAGAAGGTTCATACTTATATAATGTATTAACATTCACACAAACATTAAACACTATCATGGTAACACACATGAAATAAAAAAAATGCAATAAAAATTAATTTAACAACATAAAAAAACAAGAAAATTATGAGGAACCATAGTTATTTCAACAAAAATACATAAAATGTGAAGTGTCACAGGGAATTGTGGGGATGTCAATTTACAGTTTTGTACTATAAATTATACAATGACTTTTTCACTTTCAAAAACTGTAAATTTAACGGTATTTTACAGTAAAATTATTTCACAGTTATTTACCGTAGTACGGAACGTTTCTGTTAACCAATTAACACACTGTAAAAAAAATATTGTTGGTTTAACTTAAAAAGTAAGTAACATGGTTGCCTTAAAATTTTAAGTTGATTGAACTGGAAAAAGTGAGTTTTGCACTGTAGCATTTTTCCGTTTAAAATCACGATTATTTTTTATTAAAAGTCTTAGTGTCTGCCAAAGGAATGAACATAAATGTAATATGTATAATGTATATGTGTGTGTATGTATATATATCTTATACATTTTGTAACCGTTTTATTAATTACATTTATTTATTTTTATACACACTATAAAATAAGTATAAATATTTACAATTATAAATAATTGTACAGGTTTTTATGTATTCACTGTAAAAAATATCTTCAAGATTTGTTATCACAACATTTTTTCTTTTGTCAAATCAACTTAAATAATTTATTTAGTTCAGATAACTTATTATTTCGAGTTTCTGATGATTAAATCAATCTCCTTCATTGTATTAACTACATTTTTCCATTTCAACTGAACTTAAAAATTTTACGGCAACCAGGTTACTTACTTTTTTAAGTTAAACCAACAATATTTTTAAACATAAATATAAACAAAGCATTTTTAATGAAAAAAACATTCATTCTTTAGATCCAGCCCTCTTAATCCAATCAGCTGTCATCAATCAACATATTAAATCCTCATTCATTCATTTCTTTCCGCTCTTATTAGTGTGTTATGCCTATTCCAGCAGATGATCTGCAGTGTTTTGGAGGTGGGAGTTGGGGACCCCTGGTCTGCAGATGAAAGGCCTGTTGGGGCATCGCGTGTTTGGAGGGAGCAGTTGGGAGTCTGATGACAGAACGGTCTTTGGGAATTTAAGAGTAGCTTGGAGTGCGCTTTTTCCCTTTGGATGACAGCTCCAGGAAGGAAGGGTTTTCTTTTCAAAGGCTGTGGCTTTATTTATATTACACATTTTCATCGAAGGGCTCATTCAAAGGGAGATGGGTTTTTTTCTTCAGTTCCCCGCGTTTGTGTTTTATCACTGACAGTATGCTTGCTTCCGGGAAAAGCGGCCCTTATTTCTTTAAAACTGTCCGCCAGGAAACAAATACGCAGCAAAATTCAGTTTTTCATATTTGGTACACATTGGCTCTCTCACGTACACACACACACAGTGAACAGTAAACACTGATTAGCTCTACTCACAGATCTCCCAAACAGCCCCATCCGTCATTAGTCATTATTAGCCCAGGTTGGCTAAATGATAAATTAGCTGTCATTCAAAAGAACCACATCATTTAGGACTGTATCAATCCTGACAAACAACAGTGTCAAGTGACCATTGGCCCCTCTGAGGGAATCACACTCCCTCTGGACGAAACCGTTCAACAGGGCAAGGAAAAATCAAAGAGAAGGCGTTCACCTGTTCCTACCTGTCAGATAAATGAAGTGCAGAAAGAAAGCTCTGATAAGTTACAGTGCTTCAAATCACTGATGCCATCCTTTGTTGTCCTGCTAAGACTGATGAGCAGCAGTCTGTAATTGAATCATGCAGCACATGTCAAAACAGGAAATGAGGTCAGAGGAAAAGTCTGGTGACTACTCTTCATCAGACATGTCGACAAAATACCAGCTCCAAAAATGTAACACTGTAAAGCATAATATGATCAATAAGTAATGACAACATATGTTTTTACATTTGTAAGCTATACAAGATTCAACAAAGTCTTTTAAGTTAGTTTAATGTAATTTAAGTTGAAAGGACTTACAAATCCAAGTTGATTGTACGTACAAATTTAAGGCAGCAACTTTGTTTTACAGTGTATTTTTATTTGTAGATAATTTTACATATAATATTATATACATATATATATATATATATATATATATATATATATATATATATATATATATATATATATATATATATATATATATATAATATCTATATGTCAAATTATCTACAAATAAAAATACACAGTATATATTTAAATATTTTTATATATATATATATATATATATATATATATATATATATATATATATATATATATATATATATATATATTAGTTTTTATGTGATATGTCATATTAAAATTATGTTTGTCTAATATTATTTTTGTCCTTCATTGAGCATTTAAAGCAGGGTACAAAATGACCTACCCGTACAAAACTGTATTTTGCTTTATTTTAAGGTTTTATGTATACAAAAGATTCAAATGTATAGACAAAATAATTTAGAATTTGTTTTCACATTTATTTTAAAATCTATATATATATATATATATATATATATATATATATATATATATATATATATATATATATATATATATATATATATATAAAATTAAATATGTATTATAAATAAATATGTAATTGTAAATGAAATAAATGTATACATTTAGTTAGTGAAATTTATATATATATATATATATATATATATATATATATATATATATATATATATATATATAAGCCTATATAAATTCACTAACTATATGTATACTATTACGTATATATGTATATATATATATATATATATATATATATATATATATATATATATATATATATATATATATATATATTAGTTAGTATACATTTAGTATATATATTTAGTATATATATAATAAGTGATATTAAATGATACATAATCATTTTAATATTTTTAACATTAAAAAAAAATTGTCCAGCAAATATATACATTTTTTCCCCAGCAATTAAATTATTAGATTATTATGTATCTATAAGAATTACACATCTAACTAGGGTACAAAAATAACATTTTCTCACAATTGCCAATGGCTGGTCACAAAACTTGTGTTATTTCAGGAGTATGTAATTAAAAATGTAACATTTTAAGTTATATATTAAATATGAAATATATTTTTAAATAATCCAACAAAGTGAGATGTGTATGAAAAGGATTTAGCTATAGCATTTAGCACATGTAATTGTATATATGAGATGTCCTAGTCACCAAAAATATCCAGAAAAACTTCCTAGATTAACTTTTGATGGTACATTATCCACACAGCCAAAAGTTTTTGCAACAAATGTTTGTCAGTATGTCAGTAATTTAATTCGCTTATATCAGCAAAGATATTATATTGCAATTCCTAACAAATTACCAGCCAACTGGCTTTATTTACTCACCAAAGCCATTTTGCTCTCATTTGGCGCTTGGGGAGTGTTAATTTGGATCCTAGATGCATTTAACACTGTATAAAGTGTGAAAAGCCCTCTGGACAGGATGATTGGACAGGAATCTTCATCCAGTTGGTATCTTTCACAGCTGTGCCAGACAAGGGGTCAGTCTTTGCACGAGCCAGTCCAATCCACTGAGGAGAACTAAAACGAAGGAAAAAGTTTTAGAAAAGAGGATAAGAATACAACTTCAGACATCCCTCAGAAAAGCATCTTCCCCTGCCATCAATTAATTACTTAGGAAAAGATGTCATTAGTGAGACTCTTGAGAAATCAAGGGCAAGAAAACACTTATTTTTCCCTCTCCGTACGCCGTGTTGTTCTTCCTGTCATTGCTTCATTAATTTTCTCGGGTAAATCACGTCAAGAGTGTGCATGTGTAAGCTGTCAGGGTGTAGATGTATCTATTCATCACCTCGGGGAGCGTGTGCGTTCCTGAAGTGGGGCCCGTGGGTAATCTTGACGGGCGGGGACGCAGGGGAGGTCCGCACGCCTTGTAAACAAGATGCTAATGTCTGATAAGAAAAGCTCATGCCTAATGACAAATTGCTTAATAACGGCAGGAGACTGCAGAGAGCGAGAAAAGTGTATTGATTATCCTTATTACCCAAAGCATTCGTCTCGGGAGATGAACGGGTGAGGGAAGGGGAGGAGGGAAATTAGCCTCTTCCCCCGTTTGACGGGACTGATTGCTCTGGGGGCCCTGAATAGGACAAATGCGTTTCACACAAAAAAACACAAAACCTCAACCTTCTGCCTGCGGGACGAGGACGCAAACAGACTAAAGATGATCAAGTGAACAAACCTTCTTGTTTTTGATCACCTGTAGAGAAGATACTCTTAGTTGAAATATTTGTTGTTGTTTATATATCTATGTAGTGTTTTTAATATGCTTTAAGACAAACCATTTGCAAATTCATCAGTCAACACCAATGCTGAGTATTTTCTCCTTGAAACTTACAGTGAACCAAAAGCCCTATCCGCACGGAATAAGTATAACCTGGTGACCTCTAGTCATTTGTAATAATTGCGGATGTGATCGGCCATGTCTGTAATTTAAAAGTAAAATTCCCCCGCAAATGACCTACCATATTTCGTCAAACACCGAGGTTCTGTGATAACAATAGTCCCCGTGCGAATCGGCATCTCTGTGATATGGCAGGGTCGTATATAACTTTTTCAAGGTTTTGTTTCCTGTGCGCCTTTTAATCCGTCTTTCGCGAAGAATGGAGAGACTGCGTTGAGTGTTTCCGATAGTATTTTGCGTAAAATCGAATAAAATCACAGGCTTCGCTTGTCGTGTGCGAATGCGCTATATTAAATTCAGATTTAGCTAATATCTAAATCACACAGAGGTCGCCAGATAATACTAATCCATAGCGAATAGGGCTAAAGACAGTCTAAAAAACGTGGTTTGAAATTGTGGGTGTTTCTGACGTCACAAACTACTTTGTAACCAGTCTGGTCAATGTGTGATCGTCAACAAGTGGATCTCAGAGCTGGTGTGAGTGAGTGGAGGTGGGGATAATTTGCATATTCATAGAACCAATACTAAATGAGGCAAGGGTGTAGAGTTACATTCAAGCTATTTTAAGGATTTTAAGCAGCGCAGTCTCATCCCAATTCGTCATATAACTGACGTTTCTGGGACGCCTCTTTACCATTCGTCATATACGACTTTTCAGGGCCCCCTTAAACGTCAGTAGATGACGTTATGGGATCCTAACTCTACCCCAGACCTAAACCTAACCCTAAACCCAACTCGTCACCTAACTGACATTAAAGGTAAAGCGTCAGTTGTATGACGACCCGGGATCCATTTATCGACCGTCTGCAAGGGGCCCTAAAAAGTCGTATATTGATGAATGGTCAAAAGACGTCCAAAACGTCAGGTATATGACGAATTGGGATGAGACTGTGTTATTTTAAGCATACATTTAAGCTATATTTTAAGAATTTTTAGCATACATTCAAGCTATATTTTGAGGATTTTAAGCATACATTTAAGCTATATTTTAAGGATTTTAAGCATACATTCAAGCTGTATTTTAAGGATTTTAAGCATACATTCAAGATATATATTAAGGATTTTAAGCATACATTCAAGCTGTATTTTAAGGATTTTAAGCATACATTCAAGCTATATTTTAAGGATTTTAAGCATACATTCAAGATATATATTAAGGATTTTAAGCATACATTCAAGCTATATTTTAAGGATTTTAAGCATACACTCAAGCTATATTTTTTAAGGATTTTTTGTTGATCAAAGATGAGTTTTATGGAATAAAATGATTGACTACAAGATGACTTTAATTTAATTAATCATAAATAAGTAATCTTTTATAAGTCTGCTAAAGTGTACTTCTTTTTCATGAAAGTGTCATTGCCGTCAGGAATCAAAGAGCGAGAGGTTTGGCTAATCTGTCTTGCCACATCTAAGAAAGCTTGACTTTCCCTGGGCCAGATCCTATTACTCATAAACCCTGGTTGGAAAATACTTTTAGTTAATGGTGACCACCCTGAGAAGTCTTGGAGTCATAGTTTCATAAATCGTGTGTTAATTTTCAGGTTCGGTGTTCTGGTGTGATTTGGTCGCTCAACCACATCAAGTTTTGCAGGTATCTGCTGGAGATGGGAAAAATGCCTTTTTTGATGGTTAATCCACAATTAATTTTTTTTCCCTCTGAAGTGCTGACTTCTCCAGAGAGGACCGGAGAGGGCTGTCTCAGGTCATCGTAGGACTGCCCATCTAAGCAGTGCAAAAAAAATGAGGTCATGTTTTTTGCTGTTTCGTCAAAATCTGTTCCGGGGTCGAGTTGGAGACGCGAGATTCGAAACCTGCTTTTGTCTCAGGGATACATTTTGTGCAGGAAGACAAAGATGCAATAAAAGATACATATTTTTACAATTAAAATGATTACTGTAGTTAGGACAAATTTAGTAATTGGTATCCAAGGCCTATACAAATGACTGCTGTAATGTTTTATTGCAACTTTATTAATTTAAACTGAAACTGACATGCTATTATCCATTTTAACAATAATATAATATAATATTTTATGAAACAAATTAAGTAGCATAATTTTTCAGCAAATAGCCCTTGTAACTACATTGGCTACATGTGTTTATTTACATTAAGATGCAATGATTTTTGTAACTTGTTTTTACTGTGACTTTATTAAGCTTTTCAACTGAAGCTGGTATATGATCTATGTTTAGATTAGAATTTATTTTATGAAGTATGCTAAGAAGGCAGCAATATATTCCCTGATTTATTTAGCTACTTTTAGCAACATGTGTTAATTCACTTAAAGTTTCCTTTTCCTTTTGAATTTATTAATCTTTTTAATCATAACTTAGCCTATGTTTATTTTATTTATTCTATATATTCAATTGAGATGACGTCCTTACACTGAACAGCTTCCCGTTTGTTACAGACTCTGGGATGTAGACTGTAATAACACCTAATCAATAACCATATTTTGTCTTACAGTAAACGTGCTAAAGTATTTATGATTTATTTGTTTCTCCGCTCCAAATAAAACAAAAATGTCTGAACCGCGTGCGAAGAGGTCAGCCTAATGAATAGCTTTATTGAAATCAATTGATAACGCCCGCCTGAAGAGAAGTCATAATGGGCGCGTGAATCGATTCGACTGCATTATCGCGCGAACGCACTTTGCTTTTGGTTCAGCGGGTGCGCGCATGCGCGTGGAGAGTCTCAGGTGGAGAGGCGCTCTAGTGAACAGATGTATTGTGATGCTGTGAGAGAGATGTATTGTGATGTGCTGAAGGTCAGCCCTCATTGTGTGATGCTCCTGTAATAACGGGACTGAGTGACAGACAGCGAGGCAGCTGGTGTCTATTTAGTCTCTGCGGCTCCTCAGCAACAGTCCAATCAACCCCTATAGGCCCATGTCTCATTCATCATGACAAACGACTATAATTGTGTCCAACACAGGGGATACCAAAAGCGAAATGAATTGTGAATATTGCACAGCCTTTGACATAGTTTACCATTAGCTAGTTTACCATAGGCCTATGAGTGAAATGGGATAATGTTGTGTGTTATAGGAAATAAATAAACATTTGTAAATAAACAACACTAATTTAGTTTTAACAAAATGTAAAAAATAGTTTAAAGAGGCCATCTGGGGTAGCTGAGTTGTCCTGAACTAAAGATTTACAGATTGTATAAATGACTATTGATATAATTATTATTAATATTTATATATATTATTAAGTATATATATATTTGAAAAGTTCAGATGCAAAAGCCTAATGCCATTTGAAATTTTCTTTTAAATGATTATTTTTATCAAGCTGTATATTTAAGTTCTAGTAATTTCACTTAAATGGCAATGAAGATTACCTATTAATTGTCATTTAAGTGAAATTACTGAACTTAAATATACAAGCTTGATAAAAATGGTCATTTTAGAAGAAATTTTCATATGGCATTTAGAGGCTTTTGCATCTGAACTCTCATTTATATATATATATATATATATATATATATATATATATATATATATATTAGGGCTGTGAATCTTTGGGTATACAGCGTGAATCGATTTGGTCACATTTACTTCATCAGGTTTTCGATTCAATTCAGTACCAATTTCCGTGCAAATTCAGGAACCGATTCATATTAGATGCGATCTCACATTGCGAAACCTGGATGCGATTCTGATTAATGTCGACTTGTAATTTTTTTATATGCATTATAGTATTATTTCGATGCTTCTCACCCAATGGGTCTTTGTCTGGGTTTGAATTTACACAGCTGGCCTTTAGGGGTCAGATAGTGGGGATTTTGTCCATTGTTAATGTCAGTTCATGTTGGTTTTTAATTTTAATAAAATATATTATTATAAAAAAAATTAAATGGCCTACCAATTAAGCATTTGTACGAAACTCGCGATTTTTTAAAAAGGCTTTTAAAGTATTGCATTAAAATGACTACATGCACAAATTAATGGGTGACGCTTTCATCAGTTTCATTTTGCATCTCTCTCAGGTGCACTCGTTAACATCTTTTCACTCGATTTTGCTAACGCTCGATGTCCGCGCATCCTTCTTCATCTGCAGACTTTTCTGAGCAGTCCATGATTGAGGCTCTCCAGCTCTCTCTATCAAGAAAGCAATAGTTTTAAGGGCAGACCGCGCAAGCCATTGATAGAACTTGCCAGTGCCATTGCGTGGTCACTATGAACAAAACGCTTTCATTGCGTGGGAACGTCGCAGTTATTTTCTTTTTGAGATAAGATTCTACAGGAAGTGGGCCATACCATTGACATTACCAGTCCTGAGCTGTCAAGTAAGAAGCCCACTTTATTTTAAGGGCGGGCATTCATAACATGGAAGGACTCTCCGTACACGCAAGTGGTCTTCTCGCTCACTTTCCCCTCTCTTTGCGGAGTGCTGTCGTGCACGCGCGACACGACGGTTGGAGCACAACCTCTGTCTCGTATAGCACGCTCGCTCGCAGATTCCGGAGATTTTAAGCTAATCCGGCGGTACTGACTGAGCGATGCACGACACGAGTTGCTCGAGACAGGTAAAAAGATCAACTCATACTTTCAGCGCACATTTGACCGACCAGGCTTCAGCGCTAGCAATTAGGGGTGTGTGAGCGCGTGAACCAAATCAAAATGCGGATGTCTCACGGCCAATGCGCTGAGGCAGCTTGTACCAGGAACACTTTAAGGTCTGTGTTCAGAGATCTCCAACCACTGAAATTCGCTATAGACTACGCGTCATTAATTCGAATCCAGCCTGTTTAGATCAGATGTTTCACGGGAATAAGCGAATTCACGATTCAAAATACATGTTTCAGGTGAAATGCCTATATGCACCGTCAGGATTTGTAATTCGATGCATCGAAGAAAGTCAGTGTTGCCACGATCCCTACCATATATATATGTGTGTGTGTGTGTGTGTGTGTATATATATATATATATATGTGTGTGTGTGTGTATGTTATGAAGTGTCGTTAATGCCAAGTAACTGCTTCAATCAACTATTTGAAATTGAATTTTAATAATTGAGTTGAATAATTCAATAACCGATGTCAGATCAAAGCAGAATCCTGGTAAAAATATATTATTCTGTGACTTGTTTAGGCATAAGAATATTTACATATTTAATTGCCCATATTTTAATTGAAGATGTCATAGCAACTTATGAATGCAAATTTAATGATTTCACTCAACTGACCTATGTTGATTAAAGCGAATGCGTCTTAAATGTACATAAATTGTGAAAATACCAAATAACCCAATTTTAACATGTAAATTCTAAAGTCTAATTTTAAAATAAAAACGATAACTTTTATATTCCACAAATACAAAAAAACATGAATGTGTCCACAAATCCCACAAAAAGGGAACAACAGGAACTATAAATCAAACACAAGATATACAATGTAAAAAAATATTTTCATGATTTGTAAACACAACATTTATTCTTTTGTCAAATCAACTTAAATATTTTTTGTATTTCAGATAACATAATATGTTATCTGTTTCTGATGATTAAATCAATCTCCTTCATTGTATTAACTTTCCAACATTCCAATGAACTTAAAATTTTAAGGCAGCCACTTATTTTTTTTAGTTAAACCTACAATATTTTTTCAAGAGTAGGACAACACAAGACGAAGAACATGAAAAACACCTGATGAAGTTAGTTCAACTCAAACCGTTTGAGAAAACCGATTGCCTTAAATCATTTAATTTTATTAACTCAAACAATTTAAGCATAAAAAACAAATAAATCAATAACTTATTGTTAAGATAACTTGGGTAAATAAAGTTAATAGTACTAATTAGTTACCATAACTTAAATCTATTTAGTACACTTCAAACCTGAATAAGTTGTCAGAACTCAAATCACTTTTAATAGTATAAACTTATTTAGCTTTAATCTGCTGACGTAGTAAATGCTAACATATTAGAAACAGTATGTTATAAGCACTTACAAGTACGAGCGAAATAATAAAAAAGGCTCTCAAATCAAGCTAAATGCACCACTTGTCAACATGATGGTAACTTTCCTAAAGCCAACATTAACCGAAATTCTTCTAAATTAGCATAACAAAACATTAATCACTACTAAATCTCACACTTAACATTAATCTTACAAAAAAAGCATATTGCACTTAATTTTAGCATTTACACTCTCTTTCGAGTGCCATCGGCAAAGCATGCTGGAAATAGATATCCCAGCCGTTTCAGTTAAACTTAAGTTCGTCTGAAATTAAAATAATTTCATAAAACTCAAAACAATGAAACAGTTCAGTTTACTTAAAATATATCAGTTCTGTGAACTTGAAAGAAAAAAGAAAGTGCTAAATACTCATAAAAATTAATTTGACTGAACTAATTCGTTGAATTTAAGTTTGTCCTACTCAAACCAATAAATTATTTTGACCGTTAGGGTTTACAGTGATAGATAGCAAAGACATTTTAAAAATGTTTTTATTACTATTTGGAATAATATGCACTGATGAATCATTGACAATTAGAATATAATTGTGCACACTTCAAATAAACAGGGTCAGTTTTAATTTCATGTTGACTTTAAGAACTCCCTCTATGACTTATAATAGAGCCAACTGTTTATTGTGCATTTAAAATAGCTTTATAAGCCACTGTAAGGATAGGCTTTCCTCAGAAGAGACATTTCAGCGTCTGTTTGCAATCAGCAACACAAGTCACTTAAATCATGTGATGTCATCTCGCGTTGAAAGCGCTCAACACGTGGGAGGTATTGAGGCGGGAAACATGTTGAACAAGCGCCTTCCTCGCCGTGGTCTAGGAAATGTGGGAACAGGATGGGCAGCCGACCGCCCCATCAAAACACTGTGGTCAGCCACCACTTAAACTGCAGGCAGAAAATAAAAGGAGGCCACGGGGAACGCTGGAGGTGGGGATGTGTTTAAATAAAGTCTTTTCGATAAGTCGGTGAACGAGTAACGCGCCGGTGTTGTTGTTGAACCCATCCCAAGTCTGACCCTAAAACTTGGCCAGTCAAAGGCAATCACTTTCTCTTTTTATTGACGCGGGTTTAGGGCTTTTCTCTCCCGTGGTCAAGCGTTACAGCCCACCACCACCGTCCAGCTGTGATATTAACTGAAAACGATTAAGGTGGGACCACACGGGCGGCCCTCGGACTAGACTGCGATGCGGAGATGAAAAAGAGCAGTATTTTTAGGAAATCCCTGCAGAGGATGTTGGTGTAAAGATTTACTTCATCGCTGTAAAGCACATTTAAGTGCCACCTATGAAGAAAATGATTTTGATATATATCATTTGTATCCAATTATGGAAAGGGCGATTTTTTTGGGCTACGCCATATTAATCATGTCTCGTGAACGCCGAATAGAGCTCATAATGTTTCTCCTGTTCGCAAAAAAAAAAAAAAAAATTAAAAAAAAAAAAATTAGAGATGGCTGATTTTTGCATTTACCTGCTAATTCTCAATGTTCATTCGCATGCAAGTATTATTTTATGAATAATACATGTAAGTAAAATAAATAATTGTACATCAATTTTAATGTTAATTTCATAAAAAAAACATTTAAATAATTATATAATAATTATCATATAGATTTTAAATAAAATGTACTCAAATAATACAGTACGGTCAAATGTTCTGCAGAAGGTCAAACTGAGGGAAACAGTATTATTATCAATAAATATTAATAAAAATAACAATAAATATATTATTGTTAATTTAAATGAGAGCTGTCAAATCGATTAATCATATATAATATATTATATAAAATATATAATATATTAATCAATATTGTTATAATCATCATTATCATCATCCTCATCCTTCGTTTTCATGCTACTTCCACTACCATGTTCTGTAACAATATATGTTTGTGTGTACATACACTCACCTAAAGGATTATTAGGAACACTGCACTACTGTGTTTGACCCCCTTTCGCCTTCAGAACTGTCTTCATTCTATGTGGCATTGATTCAACAAGGTGCTGAAAGCATTCTTTAGAAATGTTGGCCCATATTGTAGGATAGCATCTTGCAGTTGATGGAGATTTGTGGGATGCACATCCAGGGTACGAAGGTTCCGTTTCCACCACATCCCAAAGATGCTCTATTGGGTTGAGATCTGGTGACTGTGGGGGCCATTTTAGTACAGTGAACTCATTGTCATGTTCAAGAAACCAATCTGAAATGATTCGAAGCTGCATTATCCTGACTGGAAGTAGCCATCAGAGGATGGGTACATGGTGGCCATAAAGGGATGGACATGGTCAGAAACAATGCTCAGGTAGGCCGTGCCATTTAAACGATGCCCAACTGGCACTAAGGGGCCTAAAGTGTGCCAAGAAACATCCCTCACACCATTACACCACCAGCAGCTGCACAGTGGTAACAAGGCATGATGGATCCATGTTCTCATTCTGTTTACCCCAAATTCTGACTCTACCATCTGAATGTCTCAACAGAAATCGAACACATCAGACCAGGATACAGTTTTCCAGTCTTCAACTGTACAATTTTGGAGAGCAAATTGTAGCCTCTTTTTCCTATTTGTAGTGGAGATGAGTGGTACCCGGTGGGGTCTTCTGCTGTTGTAGCCCATCCGACTCAAGGTTGTGCATGTTGTGGCTTCACAAATGCTTTGCTGCATCCCTCAATTGTAACAAGTGATTATTTCAGTCAAAGTTGCTCTTCTATCAGCTTGAATCAGTCGGCCTATTCTCCTCTGACCTCCAGCATCAACAAGGCATTTTCGCCCACAGGACTGCCACATACTGGATTTTTTTCCTTTCACACCATTCTTTGTAAACCTTAGAAATGGTTGTGCATGAAAATCCCAGTAACTGAGCAGATTTTGCTTAAAATTGCTTAAATCACCTTTCTTTCCCATTCTGACATTCAGTTTGGAGTTCAGGAGACCACACAGGACCACACCCCTAATGCATCGAAGCAACTGCCATTTGATTGGATGATTAGATAATTGCATTAATGAGAAATTGAGAAGGTGTTCCCAATAATCCTTTAGATGAGTTTATATGTATGTGTGTATACATGTGTGTGTATATATTCTTTTTGAAAAAAGTAGCAATTCTTTTTGGAAAAGTTAAATACATTAATTAAATACATTAATTGCAAAGTAATTATACATTAAGGTGTTATTTATTACAATGTAATTCTACATTTATTGAAGTATAATACATTTGTTACATTGTTATTATTATACATATGTTACATGATTATTTTGTTAAAAATTTTTGGGAAAAATTAGCAATTCTTTTTAAAAAGTTGCGATCCTTTTTGAAAAAGCATCAATTGTTTTTGAAAAAAAGTAGTGTAAAATAAATCTAATTATACATTTATTACAGTCTATTACATATATTTGTTATATTATTATTATACTTTTGTTACATTATAATTTTGTTACATTCTTTTTGAAAAATGTTGCAATTTTAAAAAAAATTCTCTAAAAAGTAATTATGCACTTGTTAGTGATATTATTATTTTACTACAATGTATAATTATATTGTTACAATGTAATTTTACTTTTATTACAGTGTTATATATTTCAATGTAATTTCAATTGTTATTACAATGTAATAAAATATTACTGTTATTATACGCTTATTACAGGGTTATTATACATTTGTTACATTATTATTATTATTATACATTTGCTACATTATTCGAAAAAGTAGCAATTCTTCTTGAAATGCTTAACGTTATCGTTCTCTCAGAGTTTAGGCTCCTGTGTAATAGTAGCCTAGGCTATTCAGCAACTCAATCATACCAAACCAACAATGACTAAAAACAAACAAAAACTGATTTTGCACGGGCATTGCACTAGTATATAAAGACCAAACTGACTTTGATTCTTGCTTCTGCACGCAAGTGTAACACCAACAGATGTGTACAAACACAAGCTTCTTTCCTGCTCATGGTTGCTATGCGACACTTTCTGGCCTATCTGCTTCCTCTTTGGACTATGGCTCATTTCCGTACGACGGTGCAAAAATAGCCAAGCCCTCTGCTCCCCTCCATGTTGTTTCTTCCGCTCTACAATCCACTACATCGATCAAGCCTGTTCCCGGGCTTCCTATCTCTTCCTGTGGTCGACTGGAGTGAAGAACCAGGCTTGACTTCTCCTTTGACCTCATTTGATTTTTACCTGCTGTTTCCCATTGAACTAAGGAGAATCTTCACTCTTTATCCACCTGTTAAGGCGAGGATTTCTTCAGAAGGATACATTTTTCAGAAACTTTTTTCTTCTATAAGCTAGACTCTTTTGCTCTGAGGGTAACACGACACCCTAAATACACCGTATAAGAACATCTGCCTCAGCACTCCTTCACATGAAATAAGTTCACATGGGCCTCCTTTTTTTCAGACCTTTATTTTAAAACCGACTCCTGCCAAGTCTGTCTTGTTGTCTCTGAATGTGTTATTTCTCGGGTCTGATTAATGTCGTTCTCCACCACAAGATGATGTTTGAAACATGGTAATCAAGATGTAATCCCCAAATCCCTGTGTGGTCAACACGACTGAATCTGGAGTTTCTCATCGCTGGGTTTTCTGCATTTATTTCACTAACCCTCTTGGAAAGGACGGGAGGCATGGAGCAGCGCCATGCCAGGTTCTGCAAACTGTGGCATATGCACTTTTTCCCAAGCCACAGCTAGACCGGTGCAGATTAATTTCCACTTCTATATTTTTACAGAAGGAGAAGTTAATAAACGAGTCGTAACCAGTTTCAGCACGTACTGAATGGACAGAACCATGTAAAATATACATGTCTTTGTTATTGTAAGTGGCAGTGTTTTGCCAAGAAACTTGTCCGTGACGGTTCTTGATCATCCAGGAATCTAATATGATTCATTATTATTATCTAAATCTAGAAACAATGAATGAAGGACAATTTCCCTTGTGGTCTCCACACTGGTAACAATTTCAAACGTTTACATGACGTTACGCAAAGATTATTTTTATCGGAAAACTACTCTGGCCTTTTTTTTCTTTTTTTTTACGAGGTTCACATCTCCTCTAAGGAAGCACTGCTTCAGCTCTCATCTCAGATATCTCCAGCGAACACAGTTGTTTGCCCTGTTGGTTTGCTACACAGATATTTCCTGAGGAAAACAGTTTAAATTCGCTCTGAGGTTCAGACTCCTTTTCCCGTAAAACTCAACTTGCGCTGACAAAAAGAACAGTTCAGTTGCACTACAGATGCAGTTAGAAATGTAACTATATTCTAGAATTAGAGAAGTGGACCGTGTTGGGGAAGCTACTCTGAAACTGTAGTTTGACAAGCTACAAGCTACTCGTAAGTTAAAGTAGTTAAACTACAGTCAAGCTACCCATTTAGAAAAGTAGTTAGCTACACTACAAGTTACTATCAAAAAGTAGCTAGCTACATTGAAACTACTTTTGCTTTTTTTGAACAACGTACATTATAAATAACTGAATAAGTCTCTGAGGAATGTTTTAAGTAAAATATTTAGTGTTTAAAACAAGGCAATGCAATTACGATTTCAAAGAGTATTGTTTTATTACACACAACACTAAAATATCTATGACTGTTTGTCAAAAGTGCAATAAATAGCCTACAACATTGCAAGAACGAAATATACATCCAACGTAAATTGCATGTAGAACATTTCTCAAAAATACTGATTGAACTTGGACAAATAAGGCCATGGGAATTAACGTTAGTTGTTTCTCCATCCTCCAAATCTGCCGTCACGTCTTGTATTAATCATAATATGGGTGTGTCCCCACTTCTGTACGTCAGTGAACCGTTAGCCGCAAGATGTGTGATTAAACAACAGGTGGCGGTAATGGCAAAAAATTAGTTTGTAATCTAACAAGAAGAAGAATATCCTTGCATCGCGCTATTTGCGCAGGCTCGACAATGTAGCAATGTAGCTTTTGCTCGCGCTACACCACTACTTGCTGCAAAAAGTAGTTAGCTACTGGAAAAGCTACTGTTTAAAAAGCAACTGAGCTACTGCCAAGCTACTGAAAAATGTAGTTAAGTTAGTAGCTATGCTACTTGTAGTTAACTACTCCCCAACACTGGAAAGTGGATGTATTCATTTACAACATTATTCTACTTCAATTTCAAATATATTGAGAGTGAGGAGTCACGTGCCGATTTCGGGCGGGGCCTGAGCCGGTCGGCCAGAGGCGCGACTAGATGTGCCAGAAATAGCGAGAGAAGAGACAGCACAGTGCAGTATTTGTTTACATTTTAGCGATACACGGCAGTGTCTTTGGAAGATATGGCGAAGGAAGAGAAATGAAAGTGGTTCTATCGGGTTTATAACAATGCTAGCCAGCTTTATTTAGAGAAACTGCTTGTGGATAAACTGACAGCAGCAACAGTGAGCAAAGCATGATTTCAAAAGCAATACATTTCAGCACAGTTAGCCTTTTATTTAACACAAACTAACGAAATGAATACTCTGTTATTCAACTAGTTGTTTAATTTGTTATAGATATATCTGTACCGCGAAATGTTTTAAAAGACACTTTTTAATGACGTAAAGTTACGATTTGCATTGACAGGGTAATGTTGCTTGGCAGGTGCAAATGCACGTATTTTTAATTCCACATATGAATGAAGCCTGAAACATCAGGTTTGACTGAATTCTCGCAGTTTAACGTTACAGGTTTTGGGGGTTTCTCTTGCACCCAGCCACAGAATTGTTCATAAGCTTCTAAAGACTTAAAGCTTCTGACCTCTTGCATTGTGTAGCAGTAAAGTTAAGCACTGTTACCATAAATCAGTTGCTTGACTATGTCAGGGTGTGTGAAAGGTTGTAGTGCTTAGGGTCTTTCGTCCATTCTGTAGCAGGTCGTAATGGGTCCTACTGTATGTTGATGTCAAGTAGTTTCTCTAAATAACGCTGCTTAGTGTTGTTATGTAGTCTCTCCCGATAGAGACCCTTTCCTTTTGCTTCATTTATTCCCAAGAAAGTGTGCCTTATCGCAAAAATGCAAATAAATATCAAGCTGCACTCCTTCTCTGTCGCTATTTCTCTCAGTCTCTCGGTCAAAGTAACCATGACAATGGATAGCCGTATCCTCCCAAGATGGCGGATCCCTCCCACAATTCACCACAGGAGTTATATGCGTGACGTCACCTCCTCATTCTCTATAGCCTAATAAAAATACTACAGATACACTATGGGCTCTATTCTTGCACCCGGCGCAAATGACTTTATACAAAGCAGGCTTTTCCCTCCACAGACACACATTGGTAAACTCAGGAAATGAACTTGCGCTCCCTGGGCGGGCTGGCGCAAAAAGGAGGCGTGTTTCGGTGCAAACAATCCCTGGTGCTATTTTGCAGTTCCAGACAAAAACCTGGTCTAAAGTCAGTGGCACGTTGCACGTACGCTCAGATGCTATTTTAACGCGTGCATGCATGGCCATAATACAGAGTGTGAACAACGCGCATACACTGTAGATGATTCTCTCATCAACACAGATGCATTTTACTTTTTGCAAATGATAAATTATTATAAGGAAAAATACATAAACATGAGGGAAATGATTGTTGTGTCCATGATGATGGGAAAAATAGGCATAAAGCTTACACATTTACCCAAATTATTATATGCATGTTTAACCGAAGCTAATTTGGGTGGGTTTGTCCCATTCCCAGTGTCCCTTCTCTTTCTTTTATGGCCCTGACGAGAACATCGATCTCCTCAGATGTGAACCGATTGTAAAGCGCGTCTGGTAAATGCACCGTTAAAATAGAATTGTGCCATAGAACAAGCGCATCTCGTTCATCATGCTCTTAAAGGGAATGTGATATGACGCTCTTATTGGTTTATTTCCGTTACGCCCAGAGCACACCTATGAATAATGAAGCTACTCCAGACCAACCCCTTTTAGATTTGCGCCAGGCGCAAGAGACATTTTTCCCGCCGGGAAAATAGCAACTGCTCCAGGATCCGCCCACAAAGTTGCTTGCGCTTTGCGCTATGACACTTGCGTTTCAGATCGTTAAAATAGGGCCCTAAAAGTCTCTCTGGAATACTAATTGGTATAGTTGATTTAATACTTGATTCAAACTATATTGTAAAGCCCGGAACACACCAAGCCGACAGTCGGCCGCCTGGCAGATTTTGTGCGTCGGCCAGCTAAGTTTCCTTGGTGTGATGCACACGGCTCTGTGCCGTCGATTCGACATGTTGAATTGGCGTGGGGCCGTTGGGGAAAGTGAGAACTCTGATTGGCTGTTCAGCTTAGTGAAAGAGTCAGTGCACGAGAATAAACGCAAAACAGCAAGCAAAGAAGTCAAAACGGTAAAGATAGAAGGCTGTTCACATGTTACGTCATCTCACCTGAGTGTTCATTGGCGAATATTTTAATATTAACATGAGCGGAGTGGAATAAAGAAAGTGTTTAGCAGGATTGATATTCAAAACGGTTAGCAAACGCTGCTTTGTTTTTTACGTTATGAGTATCTGCAGCCGGCAGCGTCGGTTTTCCTTTTTGAATGACGAATATAGACTAATATATCTGCAGAAATAGACAGTTGGCTCATTAAACGCAGGCGCAGAACGCACATGCTAGCTGACAGTCGGCTGTAGTTCTCAGTGTGTTCAAGTGCAGCTTTTTACCTCCACGAGAGCGGATGAGAGGCGACATCACAGTTGGCTTTCATCGGGCTAGTTCGTTGGCGTTGGCTTGGTGTGTTCCGGGCTTAAGGATCCACTGGAGGCAAGTTGTAGCGAGAGAACCCAAGTGCAGTTTTGTTCAAAATAACACTAAAACATGAAACAAAAGCATGACATGGCATGAAACAAAAACTGTGGATATAGACTTCCAACCAGTGGTTACAGGTAACAATACTTGACAAAGACAGATGGCAAACATGAGGGCTTAAATACACAAGACTAATGACAAGACAAAGGACATCTGTGAACAATGAACAGACGATTAACCAATGACAAGACACATGGAAGGATCACATGACAGACATGGAACATGAACAAAACTTGACAGAGACAATACCAAATCGTGAAAGATCCCGACAGAGATATGGCGAGTGTGCAAGCACATGATATTTAGAATGGGACTCACTGGGAACAGGCTGATGACTGGAGACAGGAGACGGAACTTCCGTGTGAAGGTTTGCAGGTGATCGATGGATGGATGGAACTCAGAAAGTAGCGGGTGAGTTGCAGGTAAGTAGCGTGATAGTCTGTAGTGTCATAGAGAGACAATTTAATATGTAATAATAATATAAACTTACATAATAATATAAATAAATAATAATTTCCACTCTTTTGATTTTAATTAATTTATATATTGTTTAAAATAATATAAATATGTAGTAATATAATATTATTCAATTATATACATATATACACAATTCAAAAATCTAAATAGAGGAAAAAAACAACAATAATACTATTACTAAATATAAATAAAAAGTAATATGTAATAACAATATTATTAAATAATATGAATTTAAGTGACAAAAATAATAAAAAACATATTATTTTATTATTATTATATTTTTATTATTTTTATGTTTATTCAGTTATAAATAATGTAATCAAAATTAATATGTATTGATAATAATAATAATATATAATTAACATAATATTATTGACTGTAATATAAATGACGACAATTTATAAGAAATAAGAAATAAGTAAAGAAAAATTACTTTTAATGTAGAGTCTACACTGTAAAAATGAATGTGCTTTATTTAATCAAAAAAAAATGTGGCAAACAAACACCGATCACCATAATGGTGACTTAAATTTACTTAAAAAAATGTTTTACTCATTTTAAATGGTTAACTTTTAAGGAATAATTTGATTCATTATTACTCAATTCTAATTTGTTACATTTAATTAATGATATTGCTTGTAATTTGATATAGTACATTCATTTTTAAAGTGTATTATATTCCCACTATTTTGATGTTTAATTAATTTATGTAATTTAAAAATCTAAATAGTGGAAATGTAATATTACATAATGCAAAAAAAATCTATTTTAGATTTTTCTATCTACAAATAATAAAGAAATATACCTTTTAATGTTTATTCAAATGAATAGATGAAATAAAAATGTAGAGAAATGCGAAGCAGTTTGAGCAGTCAGCGGGGATGTGGTCTACAGGCGGAGCACTGATAGTCCCGGGACCTCTTGAAGGGGTGGAGAGCAGACTGTGATGGCATCTTCCTCTCAGAAGATTCATCAATGTCTTTCCAAGCTCCAGAGAACGGACATGCTGACTTGTTTTATGTGGGAAGGGCTTGGCAGGCCGGAGGGGGCCTGCGGTCTGATTGTAAAACATGGAAGAGGAACATGTTAAACGTATTGGTACAGCCATGTCAGGAAATCCCATGACCCACCACCTCCTTAGTTTCCGCTCCAGTTTCCATTAACGCAGGCCATTATAGTCGGGTTAGGTTTGCCTCGGTTGGAAAAACCAGTGCATTGAAGCCAGGTGAGTTTGGAAACAAAAATCCTCGTAAAAAACAAAAGAGGATTTTTTTATTTGTTAAAAAAATGGGTTGAATCCAAAATCTAATAAATTAGCATATTTAATAAAATGGAGGAAATTTGAGTTTTAAAATAGCTCTGAAGATGGAGGGGGGCAACGTGTCCTTCTGAACAGTGTGCTGCTATAGTCCTCATCAATCAAAAGAGGTCTGACTGGAAACTATAGAGCCTTGATGAGAAGGAGAGAACCCGAAGAAACCACTCTGAGCGCTGTACCTGTACTTCTAGAGTCTGCTAGAGTCAAGGTAAAGGGCCTATTACTGCACTGCCTATTTCTTGGACGTCACTTGATATCGTACCTTTTGAAGGATGGTTCAATTTGTTCTCTTCTTCTGCCCACCAGATCTGATTTCTCTTTTGCACCAAAAAAAGTTACTTTGCTCCAACTGTGACATTCTCTGAAAGAAATTCTTGCAGCGAAAATGCTTTAAATTGGCATTTTTTATAAAAAAAGTAAAACATTTGTACGTTATTAATTTTATTATGTGTATATAAACTTAAATTCTATATTAATTCTATATTATATTGTATTTGTATTATATACTGTATATATATATATATATATATATATATATATATATATATATATATATATATATATATATATATATATATATATACAGTATGTAATACAAATACAATATAATATAGAATTAATATAGAATTTAAGTGGTACAGTATTTATAAACATATTAAATTGATAACCGAATGTAACATGAATTATTCATTATACTATATTATTATTTTATTTAATATATTTTGAATAAATAGAAATAAATATATAGTGGGGTCCAAAAGTCTGAGACAACCTTTGAAAATACTTTGAATTTTCATTTAAATGTAATATTATTCATGTAATATTATACATATACACAGTAATTAATATACATTTAAGTGCTGGCAAATCGATTAATTGCACTTAATCACATCTAACATAAAAGTTTATATAATATGTGTGTATATATATATATATATATCTAAATCTATTTGCCAAAACTATATATATAGTTTAATTATATATATATATATATATATATATATATATATATATATATATATATATATATATATATATATATATATATATATATATATATATATATATATATATATATATATATATATATATATATATATATATATATATATATATATATATATATATATATATTTATAATATATATCCATACATATTATATAAACTTTTATGTTAGAATACATATATATATATATATATATATATATATATATATATATATATATATATATATATATATATATATCACTGTAAAAAATATACTTGGTTTTACTTTAAAAAAATAAGTAACCTGGTTGCCTTAAAATTTTAAGTTCATTGAAATGGAAAAATTGAGTTAATACAATGAAGGAGATTGATTTAATCATCAGAAACTCAAAATATTATGTCATCTGAACTACATAAATTATTTAAGTTGATTTGACAAAAGA
This sequence comes from Hybognathus amarus, assembly GCA_030378365.1. Lineage (NCBI taxonomy): Eukaryota > Metazoa > Chordata > Actinopteri > Cypriniformes > Leuciscidae > Hybognathus > Hybognathus amarus. The sequence continues at coordinate 15,001 of JAQIUQ010005786.1, read as the reverse complement.
AAAAATGTTGTGATTACAAATCATGAAAATATTTTTTTACAATATAGATAGATAGATAGATAGATAGATAGATAGATAGATAGATAGATAGATAGATAGATAGATAGATAGATAGATAGATAGATAGATAGATAGATAGATAGATAGATAGATAAATAGATAGATAGATAGATAGATAGATAGATAGATAGATAGATAGATAGATAGATAGATAGATAGATAGATAGATAGATAGATAGATAGATAGATAGATAGATAGATAGATAGATAGATAGATAGATAGATAGATAGATAGATAGATAGATAGATAGATAGATAGATAGATAGAATAGATAGTATAGATAGATAAGATAGATAGATAGATAGATAGATAGATAGATAGATAGATAGATAGATAGATAGATAGATAGATAGATAGATAGATAGATAGATAGATAGATAGATAGATAGATAGATAGATAGATAGATAGATAGATAGATAGATAGATGTATTCATGTATTGACAGCATTAAAACTGGAGTTTTGAAAATACAAATATATACATTAATTAATATCTTGATGAGAATTGTAATATGAAATGTGTTTAAAATATTTTTAAAACCCTAACACTTGGCACTAGCCATCTGTAACTGTGCTGTGTCGTCGCCGATCACAGGAGGTTTGAACATGCGGTCAAAGATTTTAAAGGGAGGATATCGGTGTGACCCTTGGGGGTCAGTACAGCTGAACAGGCTGTACCTTTTCCTGTTTGGAGTCATTTATCTTGTCTAGTGTTATCGGGGCATCGGCCATGTCTTGCGTCCTTTTTACTACACTTTTACAAAGTTTTACACGAAAACAAAATTTTAGGGTTCCACCCCATACAGTGTAACAACCGGGATCCAGAGCAAGCGAAAGAAGCTGTTCTCCAAAACAAGGGTCGAATGTCACTGGCTTTGATGGATAGGTTCCCATTGGTGTCCCATGGGTTACGGAGGGGGAAGAGCCGGGCCCGGTCTCCTTAGATCTCTCAGCAGAGAGCCGAACACAATGGAGGACAACCCTCATGGAGTCTCGCTGGTCCGTACGGGTGCATGTGGCATTTGCAGGAAGCCAAGACTACAGGGTGTGGGGCCGTGCTCTCTGCAAAGATCCGATTTCCACATTCTTCCCTTCTGCCACACCTAAGTCCTTAATTGTCTGGCCACAGACAAAGTATTTTGAGACCGCACCATCGCAAGCCAGCTTTTTATTCGGGACCTGGATGTTTCGTTTGGGCCAGAACCAGAGGTTTGGTCGGTATCGGTCGGGTTGCGTGCAGCCGTTCTCAGGAGGAGGGAAAGAAAGTGGGATTATTTGGGAATTCACGCCAGCGACTGAGAAGAATGTTGCGTGGAAGACGTGTTCGGATTCATCTAGTCTGCAAACTAAATACACTGCATTTTCCACATTATCCCAATATTGATATCAATCGCAATTTCAAGTGGATTGTGTAAGATGGTCTTTTCATATTAAACCCAAATCAATGCTTTGGTTACATCAGATAAAAAGATTATCGACGCCGCATGAACCTTGCATGAGAAAGCCTTGTTGCTCAGCATTAGCAGCTTCCAATTCCTTTCCTTTCATGTCTTTTTCCCGCACTGCTTGTTTCTGATCAATAAAAGTCTATTTTCTCCTACACAAGGTTTCCCATTCAATACATCTGCCAGGGGTTTTAAAAACATAGAAGCATGATCCATTTATTATTGGCTGTTACCATGATCTATCTTCCCAGATTCCTGCCATTGAGAATGAGTTTTGTTTATTTTCTTTATACGCCCTTTATTGACTGCCATTGGTGGATGGCCAATCAATCAAACCCTGCAAGACGTGCAATTCGCCAACGCACACACATTCCCACTCTCATCAACCAATGAGAGCGGGTTTTGCTTTAGGCCAACAACTTCGGGCTGTTGGTTTATCTGTCGTGATCACGTTTACCAGTCCAGCTGCTTTATAATTTGGTCGAATACATAATAAGGAATGATTGACAGCACTATGAATAATGTGATTGAATATTTCATCAGGTATGATTTGCTGACCCAAATGAACAGGTCAATACCTATATGTTAGAATGGCTGATTTGAATGAGAGAGTCAATAGTGAACAAATATGCTGTGTTGCTTTTGGGACCCTTTGTGATTGGCAAGTTTCAACATATTTCAATGAATCATTTTCTATACTGTTATTTGCATTGATGTATTCTATGAATTTTTCATTAGACACCTCAATTTTTGTACAAGTATCATTTATACAGAAAATGGCGTAACACGCACAAAAAAAGTATGACTTAGCTACGTGTTGTAATGTTTGCGTGCTAATAAGCAAGAGATATAAGGTCTACTTTCACCTCAAAGTAAATTACGACTATGGTAATTGGTAATTGTGACTTATACTTCAGACGTTATGTCTCGCAATTTCATATATATTTTGTTATTGTGACTTTTTATTCCAGATTGATCATTTCTTTCGATTGTGGGATTTTTTATTGGAATTTCAACTTTTGCCAATTGTGACCCAAAGACCCGCACCCTTTAATTACTGAAAAGTATTTGTGTGCAAAAATAAAACAAAAATAACAACTTTATTTCAACTATTAATTTCCTTCTCTCTGGGCCTCGAGTCAGGTTACTAGTTTAACAGTGTATGATCTGTTGTACGTCACACGCATCACACACATGACTAGCGTCGGCCAATAGTGAGCCTACGTGTGACGTAGCTCTTACGCTATCACACTACGTTAACTGACTAGAGGCGCATAGACAAGGACGTGAATAGTTGAAATAAAGTTGTTATTTATGTTTGTTTTTGCGCACAAAAGTATTCTCGCCACTTGATAAAGTTAAGATTGAGCCACTGAAGTTACTTGGACTGTTTTAACGATGTCTTTAATAACTTTTTGAGGCCGGCAAGTTTCAATCCCTCAAGAAGCCTATGGACTAGACTGGAGGAGTGATCCAGCTCTCAGATTTCATAAAAAATATCTTAATTCGTGTTACGAAGATGAACGAAGGTCTTATGGGGTTGGAACAACATGAGGGTGAGTAATTACTGACAGAATTTTCTTTTTTGGGTGAACTATCCCTTTAATTTATAGCATCAAATAGGCTAAACAGGAATGAACATAAGAAGTGCTGTTGTTTACCGCGAAAAAAAAAAAAGTAAACTACACGTTTTCCCAAGCGGCAACATTCTAATCTGAAAGCTGAAGCCTACCCGGAAATGCCATAAACTGCAATACATCTCAAATCCACTAGAGGCCGGTCCCAAAAGGGAGCAAATATCCATAGACGTCATGTTAAAATCTCCGTTTTCACAGCATAAATTCATATGTTTACAGTTTGGTCCCATGGACTTTTATTGTAATCTTCAATATGTTCCGCGTGCCTGACAACTGTGAGGGGGGTGAATTTTTTTCTAACTCGTTAGTTTAGATCATATTTAGATATAAAACGTATGACAAATAAGGGTGGTTAACTTTGATTGACAGCTGATAACGGGCTGCGCTGAGTGAATTTGAATTTGACGTCTCGGCCATGATCTGACACAACACATCATACCACCTCTGTATCCTTTCTGAAACTTTTGTATTTAGTATTTCCCAAGATTTTCCAGTATGGCGCCGCCCATACCCCCCATAAACAGCCTCAAACCCGTTCCTCAGAGAGTCTATGGGTGACGTTACAGACGCTTTGTCCATATTTATTACAGTCTATGGTTTTTCCACGTGCAAGTACACCGACGTTAATCCACTAACTCTCCTGACTGCTTTGTTGGACAAAATGGCAGATTCGGCGGATGGCGGATTATGATTGGTCAGATCGCCTGTCAATCAAACTCCCTGCGAAGGGTGAGAGAAAACGTAACTAGTTAAGTTACAGAGAAGTGATTGAATTGAGTTGGTCGGACACAACTATTTGACATAGACTCTTCCTCAGTCATTTGTCTTGCCACAACACAAGGATTTTGCATAGATTAAAAGTAAAATTAATCCAATTATTCCTTAAAAGTTAACCATTTAAAATGAGTAAAGTTTACACCAAAAAAAATTAAACAAAAATATCTTAATAACAGACAGACGTCATTGAAGACACCTGATGTTAACATGCAAATCACTGAAGGAGAAACCTAAAACAAACACCGATCACCATAATGGTGACTTAAATGTCGGTTTTATTGTAAGTTTTACTCATTTTAAATGGTTTACTTTTAAGGAATTAATTTCAATAATTATTACTCGAATTAATAATATTTCTTGTAATCCCATTGTTTTGATTAGATAAAGCGCATACATTTTTACAGTGTAGCTGGTTGTGTAATTCACTTTAAAGTAAATCTGACATGTTGGGTTTTTATAAATTGATACGTCTTCGTATTATGATTACTTAGCCTACCTGAAAACTACATCTGAAATATAATAGTCTCATTCCCCCACTTCTTTCTACCCAGAGGTTTCGACGTCACTTGCAAATGTGTGTATTGATTCGGTGAGAATATTCAGAACGTGCATCTCCTCGAAATGTGCTTCGCAGAAGGTTCCTGGCGGTCAGCAGAAAGAATCGGGAGCGTTTTGTCCCTGTGATAAATGGAGCGCTCTGACAGGTCACTTCTCCCCCCCCCTCAACCCTCCCTGAACGCCACAATTTGTTCCCCACAGAGGGCGGGAGACGAATCTCTGCGGGTGACAGATTTATTGGTATCCACATGAGGCAAAACACCTCAGAGTCCCTGTAAAGGCCCCCGGACCACTGCGGAGAGAGATTGAACTCCCATTTATATCCAGTTGGATTCCAGTAAAATATTTCATGTTTCATCAGGGTCACAACGAAGACCTGGAAGCCTGGATTTTAAAAAGAACAACATTTATTCGCGCACTAGGGCGCACGAGCGCCTTTGAAGGGACTATTAAAATATTCATGCTGGTTTTCCTGGTGTGGAGGATTTCTGGGTATCTTGAGGAGCGTTTTTCATTGGCCGCTGGTGCTCAAAATATGAATCAGGGTCCGTTTTGCATGTGCGACGGCCCACTACTGAGTTCACAGGTGTCCCGGCCGCAGAATCCACCTCGGAGAATGGCTCTAATTAACGGTGGTGCAGCTCTCTTGGACAGAAAGGACATGGGTGGTCCACCTCACGTTTACCTCAATCTGCTCCCACCAGCCGCGCTGCTCCAAAATATACAACGTCTTTGGACCAGGTTACCCGAGTCTGCCAAGCATCTCCCTTTAAGCCCAATTTACATTCAGGACCCCTGAAATACTCCGTCCAAACTTCCGTCAAACCCAGACTTCTTTGGGGAGACCACATCTCAATCTGCTGTCAGGAATTGAATCTGAGGGAGGGAAAAATGTGATTGTTTTCTTCGTAGGCCCAAATTGAAGACGCATGTTTGATTCCGGAAACCTTCCAGATCTAGGCGAACGGGTCGGCTGCCAAACAGGAAGAAGAGGCTGGACAGAGAAGGAAGAAATAAGAGCAATCTTCAACGCAATGCTTTGCCCGCTTGAGCCAAAACAAATACAATCTCACGGACCTTAATGACATGATGTCAATAGTGCGGCTCTTCAGAATGAAGACTTGAGAACATGATACGCTTTACTTTAAATAAGCATTTGAGGTTTCGGTTCAGAGCCAATTGGAAAATGACTATCTTTTGTTTACAAGTACATATTCCATGGCACGTAATGTTTAAAAAGAGATTCAAATCATTTAATCTGCTTGTAATGTGTGTTATTCGATGTTATAGTGCGTTAAACTGGTCTATTAAAGGAATATAATGGGTTCAATAAGTTAAGCTTAATCAACAACACTAGTCTTGTGGCATAATGCTAATTACAAATATTTTAAATAACTGACAATGCTAAAACGTTTGTTCGGTGAATTCTTTGAATAAAAAGTTCAAAAGAACAGATTTTATTTGAAATAGAAATCTTCGTAACATTATAAATGTCTTTACTGTCACATTAAATGCGGGACTACAATTTTTTTATATTACTTTAAGAAACAAATTCACAATTATTGGAAGTAAAATTGCCATTTTGAAAAACAATATTCGCAATTGAATTGTTAGTAATCGTAACGGTGATTATTTATTTGACAAAAATGTTGTTGTTTTCAACATTGTGCCATAAATGCTGTTGATTGAGTTCAACGTGAACCAGGAATAGTCATGTATTATACAATGTAAAAATGAATATGCTTTATTTAATCAGTAAATTGTGGCAACAGATTACACGCAATATTATTAATTAAATTTAACACATTAGAATTGAGTAATAAATAATCAAATTATTCCTTAAAAGTTCAAACATTTAAAATGAGTAAAGTTTACACCAAAAAATTTAACACCGATCACCATAATGGTGACTTCAATTTGTTTTTTTGGTTGTCGTTGTAAGTTTTACTCATTTTAAATGGTTAACTTTTAAGGAATAAATTTGATTAATTATTACTCAATTCTAATTTGTTCAATTTATTTAATACTATGGCTTGTAATCTGTAGCCACATTTTTTTTGATTAGATAAAGCATATTCATTTTTACAGTGTATATCAAAGTGAACTGTTTTTGAATCCATTAGGAAAGTGAAAAGAACATTTTGGATTTCCCTCATCGTGCATAAACACACACATCCATAACTTAGCAGCTGTTAACACCTCTGGTAACATGCTCTGTCCCAGACAAACACGAGACATTATGAGTCTCTCAACATCTCCCCTGTGTCTCGGAGGTTTACAGTAAGCGCTAGATGCAAATCTCCCAGAGATTTCCCGTCTCAAAGAAGCTCCCAGCCAGAGACATGTTATTCTAATGGGTTAATGATCGGCTCTCAAGTTAGAGTGCCATTAAACGCAGGGAAAACTGTATCTCTTCTGTCTAACACACAAGCACACACACAATCACACTCAATCTACCCTGGGAAGAGTGTAGAGGGCTAATTGATGAAGATTCTTCCCTATCAAAGCGGCCCACCATCATAAATGCCATTCCAGTGTGTCGCGCTGTTCAAACAGTGGCCTGTGTTAATGGTTAGGTAGAAGTATTTGCTCTGCATTAGTCGGTACCTGAGCCGGCACAATAGTGACTCTTGATGATAGAGGAAGCAGACAAAAAGAGGATGACTAAATGGGTCTGAGTGCAACAGAAAGTCCTACCACCGCTTGTCTCTCAGGAAAGGTCAGCAAACATTTCAGCAGGTTAGACACCAATCATTCTTTGATGGCAAGATTTAGATTACGGCCTACTTTTGCTTTAAGAAATGAGGTGCAAGAAGTAGTACTTACTTAAAGTAACACTTTTATAAAGAAATAAATGCAATTTTATTGAACTAAAATCGCTTTAAGAAAAATATGGCGTATATTTTTGCAGCGTCAAACAAAACCTGGACTGGATTATGAAAGAAAATGGAATGGATATATGCAAATTTATTTAGTTTTTTTAACAAATATAATGTTCAGGCCTAAGTGTAATTCAATAAATATTGTGTTTGACATTGAATGTAATGGCTAATAAAACAAAATAATAAATAAAATGCCATTAATTTTACATAAACAATGGAAGTCAGTTGTTTTGAAGGATATCGAAGGATATTTTGAAGGATATTGTTATTGTTTCTTTTTTATTTCAATTGTTTTAGAGTTTACAGTGTTACATTAATGGTGAGATAAAACTGGTTATATCGTTATACACAGAAAAGATTAGTAAGGTTATTAGTTTTTAAATATGTTAACACTCATCTTGTTTATGTCTGGGGTTATACATATTGAAACGGTGAGTATTAAATTGGCCCCATTCACTTCCATTAAAAGTCTCACTATAACCAAGATTTTTTCTTTTATAAGTTGTGAATATGAAAAATTATAGGCAATCACATTTTTAGTGCATAAAATCTCAAGTATTTTGATAAAATAAAATAAAACCATGTAGCTACCACAAAGTTTTTCTAACTTGCACAATGTTAGCAATATAAGAAAAAGCGAAAAATATTATTTTATGTGAAAAATATTAATAACAAATTTTCATTAAAATTATATTTTATTAATCAAACTGTGCCAATTGCTCCCTTCCTCTAAGATTTTTCAACCAGAACTATATATTTAATAAACTCTTTTAAAAAGCAGTTTATATATGCCTCAATAGATTCTCAATACAATCAACATGAAGTGCTAACGAGGAACCAAATAATGCACAAATGCGTGTTGCGTCTAACTCCTGAAGCCTCATAAGAGGGCACGTCTTGCCACCTTCCCAGCCTGATGTATTGATCCTGGGCTGTTATGTGCAATTAGCTTTTATTAGACCTCACAGTTGACACAAGCAGATATCATTGAAAATGACAGAATGGATTTACAATATTGGCAGGGTGATAATTGCCCTTCTAGGGCTGTGCAAGTCCTTGGGAGGCAACAAAAAAGGAATATCTTAATGTTTCCCTGATGTGAATTGAGGAGACTTAAGAGGCTTCTAGTAGCTTCCTATCAGTTCTGAGTCATTAGCGGAGTGCTGGATCGGGCTATTGTGAGGATGTAAGATGAGGCTTTCGTGCTCTGTCTGGCTCTGGGTTTTCCGTTCTGCTCTGCTAGGCGAGGGGTGGGTGTACGAAGGGCTATTGCCCTGCGCAGGGGTCAGGTAGAGGCGACTGGGTGGCCTGTCAGAGGAGCTCATTCAGCTATGATTTAAAACAAACATGGTGGTGTTCTGGCAAATTGAAAAGGATTTGGCCTGTAGAGTTTAAGTTGAGTTTATTTGTTATTACAAAAAAACTGTTATAAGCTTTATTTATTGAAATGTTGTTTATTTATTTTAAACTTAAACAATGTTATTTGCATAAATCTTTATTGTATTTTTGCAACTTTTTTCGAAATGTAAAATTAAGCGAGGACAGAAAATAATGGGGAACCAACTGGAAATCTGGGCTCTGATTCTGAACCTGGATTTCCCACATGAGAACCAAAGCTTAATGCATCAGCTCATAATGTCTTCAAATGTAAAAATTATTAAAATATTCAGCATTTCAAATGTAAACCCCAAACAACTGTTAAATATAGCCTAAATAAATATATAAAAAAACTTTTGATCAACTATAAATAAAACAAGTTGAATGGTCAATGAATGGTCAATGATATATATATATTTTTTTTTCGCATGGTGTGAGCTGCGAAGAAAAGTAAAAATTATGTATAATTTATTATAATATTATTACAAAATATATAGTGCTGTCACAGCGATTAATTCAACGAATCACATCTAACATATACTACTTTTATACTTTTTATTATATTGATACATATAATATACCGCATTTATGTATGAGAGTGTGTGTTTGTATACAGATATATATATATATATATATATATATATATACACACACGCACACACAAACATCCAAGATAAAAGTTTGCATAATATGTGTGGGTGCACTGTGTATAATTATTTTCTATATATAAATACACACACATGCTTGTATATGTTTAAGAAAATATTTTCATGTATATACTGTATAAAGATTTATGTATAATTTATATTATATATAAATATTTTTTATATAAATAATATTTTTTCTTAAATGTACATGCATGTGTGTGTATTTATAAATATACAAAATAATTATACACAGTGCACCCACATATATTATGTAAACACAAACTTTTATTTTGGATGCGATTAATCGCGATTAATCGTTTGACAGGAAATGTGGGCCCGATTCGACCCTGGATTTCCTACATGAGCACCAAAACTCAACCTGTCAGCTCAAAATGCCTTTAAATGTTCAAACAATCCTGAAGAGTGTGATCCCATCCTCATTATTCGCTTTCAACGTTCCAAACGCACGTTTTACATCTGCAGCCATAATATCTGACTACAATTGAGACCTCTGGCAATTCTGATTCAACTCTAGTATCAGGATCAAACCCAATTTCCCATGTTGTCATTTAGAAAGTGTCAAACTGTGTTTTGTTTGCCTCTCGTGTGTTTGTGTTTTGGCTTTCGAACACATGACAGAACCAGCGAGTACTATTCTTCCACGAAGCTCTTGAAAATAGAAGCATATATAGGAAGCAATGAACAATGACTGTTGCTTGACCCGCTAATGGATCCAGCAGCTTGTTTTCTCTCGTTTTTCTCTTCCTCTGCCAGAGAAGACGAGGAGAAACCGAAGAAAACATATGGGGTTTAATTAAACACGGACAGTACAGATCCGATTGGACGGGAGCTGACATTCCTTTCGCTGGGAACATGCGTGCTGCAGGAATGCTAATGCAAACACGTCGTAGGTAGAAACACCGAAACAAAACACGATAAGCGGGCCGCATGACTCAGAGATGCCGTGGCACACATCCCAGCCCTTTCCCAGGCTCCGGGTGCTGTTTACTCTCCCAACAATGCCCGACAACACTCGCTCTTAGTCTCGACTCTCATCCCCTTGTTCTTACTGTTCATTGATGCCAGCCACAGAAGGTCAACACAACGACACACACACACACTCGTTTCACTCATCTAGCACTACACAAAACAAAGCGTTAGCACTGTCACAGCCAGGAAATATCTACTGAATCCCAACATCCCACGCCCTTTGGCATTTTTTCCATCATCTCCCCATGTAGGTGCATTTCAACGAGTTTGAAGCGGAAGCGTGAGAACAGCTCATTGCCTTTTACACTTCAAATGTCGACATTATATCACACGTAAGGTTTTTAGGTAATCACGCACATTATTTTGAGAACTACTTATCTGGACAGGGGTTCGGATAAAGCAGCGCATCAGAGTAACGACCCATCAGTTGACGAGCTTTGTTGTCATGTACAATGAAAGACAGAAATACAAGTGGGAGAGCAAAAGGAAATAGTTTTCATAGCAATCATGTCAAATTTTAACCTTGGAATACAATAGATTGATTAAACCATTATTTTGGTGAATTTGCACATTTCCGCTCTGATTTCAGGTTAAACAGAACTGATTGGTCGCTGAAAGCAAGTTAAAATTAGCCAAAAAATTTAATAAACTTATGCTATCTCACGACCAATTCGTACGAATTATTACGAGTGATTAAAAAGTGGCTAATTCGTACTAATTCATACGACCTCACTCGTACGCAAATTCGATACGATTTGTCCAAACCCACGTGATGGGTTGGTTTAGGGCGGGGTCAGGGGTAGGTCAGTTCGTATGAATTCGTCAACGAGTGATTAAAAAGTGGCTAATTCGTACTAATTTATACGACCTTACTCGTACGAATTCGTACGATTTGTCCAAACCCAAGTGATGGGTAGTTTTAGGGCGGGGTCAGAGGTAGGTCATTCGTACGAATTCGTACGAGTGATTAAAAAGTGGCTAATTCGTACTAATTAATACGACCTAGCTCGATACGAATTCGTATCGATTTGTCCAAACCCAAGTGATGGGTAGGTTTAGGGCGGGGTCAGGGGTAGGTCATTCGTACGAATTCGTACGAGTGATTAAAAAGTGGCTAATTCGTATTAATTCATACGACCTCACTCGTACAAATTCGTACGATTTGTCCAAACCCACGTGATGGGTAGGTTTAGGGGCGGGGTCAGGGGTAGGTCATTTGTACGAATTCATACGAATTGGCCAATTCGTAAAATATGTACAATTTAGTAAAAACGTACTAATTCGTACGAGTGAGGTCGTACGAATTGTTACGAATTAGCCACCTCGTAAAATTCGTACGAATTCTCGTGAGATCGGGTTGAATAAACCAATATGGAAGGGATATGTTGAACATTTTGAATGATAGTCAGTGGAAAAGGGTGGTGTGTTTGGGTGCAGATTCTGTGACCTCAGCACGTGTCCAGTGATACTGCCACAGATTTTTATTAGAAAAATGAATGCGTCCTACCTCGTTTTAACTGAATTATATAACCACATCCTTTTGGACAATGATTTTAATAGTACAGCCATAAAAATACAAGGCAGCATAAGGCAGTGCTATGCCAATGTCACCTATGTGACTAATAAAATATATAGCCAGTTTTGTCAAGTATACTCGCAAGCACAGTCTTAAATAACTTAAATGAAGTTTTAAATTAAAGTAAAGGGTTGTGAGACATTAAAAACAGCTAATCCTTAAAACTGGGGGCCTTAAAGTGACAGTAGCATACTAAACCTGCTGCTGTCTGTCATTAACCTATTGTGCATTTTCACATACAGGGCAAGTAAAAATCTAAAGCGGTCTGATGGGGCCAAAGGAAAATGGGCCCTGATATATTGAAGTGCAAAGATAAATGTGTCATTTGGGTTTATGCAAAGATTGTTTCAAATTCACTTAAATTAAAAGTTGTTATATTTTTTTATCTTTAATAAATGTTCAAATTTATAGCTTTCAATCAATTGAATATATATATATATTTAAAAATGAAAATGGTGATTATTAATATGATTTTAAATTATTTAATATATCTGAATATACTACGTCAGTTAGGTAGAAGAAAAACAAATTTTGCAAGTCACCACATCATTTTAGCAGATATAAACATGTCTCACGGCATGCACTTAGATTACTGAGCATATCTGGCAGTGCAAGATGCCGGTTTCATTAGCTCCCGAAGCCCTCTTCTCCACGATTGAAACCTTGACCCCAGCCCTGCTACACTTAACCATGTTTTATTCTGCTGTAAAGACCTCTGTGTTTAGTGCAGGGGTCCATGCCAGCATCGTAAAACACGGCTGAAGTGAAAAAAAGAGAGAGGGACAGGGGTTAAGTTGACAAATCCCCCAGCTTTGAGCCTCAGCGGGCCGGTAATCTCTCTGGTAAGCAAAGAGCTCTCAGGTACCCCTTGTGTTATCAGCGCACGTCCACTTATGGTAGTCAAGACGGCCTCACTCTGTTGTCTTCTCCCTTGTAGCTGCTGTGGGCCAGTGACATGAGGGTCATTAGGTCCCCGCGCTTCAGTCAACAGCCCTGTGTTTGCCAGGCCACTTGTCCCGAGACGCTTTATCTGTTTGTCGCCAAATTTAGACGGCATTGTTGCCCCTCAACTTGCACGAAATTGCTCTTTTGTGTAGAGCGATGCAGATTAAGTGAAACCGAGAAGAAAGAAAAAGATCATATCCATAGAAATTATCATTTTAGACAGACAGACAGCCAGACAGATAGATACGACAGACAGATAGAACAGAGAGACAGACAGACAGATAGACAGACAGATAGATGATAGACAGACAGACAATACAGACAGACAGACAGACAGACAGAAGACAGACAGACAGATAGACAGACAGACAGACAGACAGATAGATGATAGACAGATAGACAGACAGACAGATAGATGATAGACAGAGAGACAGACAGACAGAATAGACAGACAGATAGATGATAAGACAGATAGACAGACAGACCCAGACCAGACAAGACAGATCAGACAGACAGACAGACAGATAGACAGATCAGATGATCAGACAGACGGACGGACGGACGGACAGAGCGGACGGCGGACGGACGGACGGCGGCGGGCGGACGGAGGCGGGCGGCGGGCGGCGGGCGACGGCGGCGGCGGCGGGCGGAGGCGGCGGCGGGCGGCGGGCGGCGGCAGGCGGCGGACGGCGGCGAGACGGACAGACGGGACGAGACGGGCGGACGACGCGACGGACGGACGGACGCGACGGGCGGACGGACGGACGACAAGGACAGACAAGGCAGACAGGACGGACAGACGACGACAGATAGATAGATGATAGATAGATCAGATAGATCAGATCAATCAATCAGATCAGATAGATAGATCAGATAGATAGATCAGATAGATAGATAGATCAGATAGATCAGATAGATAGATCAGATCAGATAGATAGATAGATAGATAGATAGATAGATAGATAGATAGATAGATCAGATCAGATAGATAGATCAGATAGATAGATAGATAGATCAGATAGATCAGATCAGATAGATAGATAGATAGATAGATAGATAGATAGATAGATAGATCAGATAGATAGATAGATAGATAGATAGATAGATAGATAGATAGATAGATAGATAGATAGATAGATAGATAGATAAGGCCCCCATAGATAGATGAGGGCTAGATGGATAAGGCCCCCAGTTTTAAGGATTATAGATAGATAGATAAGGCCCCCTTTAAGGCCCCCAGTTTTAAGACAGACAGACAGACAGACAGACAGACAGACAGACAGACAAGACAAGACAGACAGACAGACAGACAGACAGACAGACAGACAGACAGACAGACAGACAGACAGACAGACAGACAGACAGACAGACAGACAGACAGACAGACAGAGCAGACAGACAGACAGAGCAGACAGACAGACAGACAGACAGACAGACAGACAGACAGACAGACAGACAGACAGATAGATAGATAGATAGATAGATAGATAGATAGATAGATAGATAGATAGATAGATAGATAGATAGATAGATAGATAGATAGATGTCTTTATATATAGTATAAATATTATTTAAATAAGTAATAGAATGTAGAATAATATAATTATAAATAATAAAATAAATACATTTCAATAAATACTGTAAAATCACCTATGGAACATAATACAAATTGGAAGTTTGTTTGCATTTCCATCTGTTTGCATCAGTGAGGAGGGGACGGGCCTTTGTCTCACTACATCCTGGAACATCTCCAGGTAAATCTAAAAATCTTACCGCGTCTGAACACGCGTGACTTCGGCCTGGATCCATACACAACATGCTCATGTGCTGCTGGTTCGGGCAGAAGCAGTTCAGAGTTTACGGCCCTGTATCTAAGACCTGCTGTGTTCTTTTGATCTTGCGTTTTACCACCTGTCTTATTTCCATTCAGTCATTGGCCTCGGACGGCAGTTCTAACTCTCCTTACCTCTCGGTTAATCATTCCTTCACTACTATCTGTGCGCTCTGGCTTATCTATCCGTGTGTCACTTTATAACTGGCTCTTATCAATCCCGTTGGAACTCCACGTGATCTGGGCAAAGCAAGATGAAACTGAACCAGCACTGGG